>VNJS01008595.1:0-18431 GCA_008042575.1 Drosophila watanabei
ACAGCAAGACGCTCCAACAACGACGCCGGATTGTACCCACGTTATTTTCTCTTCACAGGATTTCTCTGTATAAATACCAAAAAAGCTAACATCGAATTATACCATACACTCTGCCTTGTTCACTGGTTGTTTTGGGAGGGGCTTGCACATATAAATTTCTGTACGAACCCCGACCCCGGCGAGCTATGCAACACCAAAAGAGGGTCGTTACAAGAATTAAGGCAAAAGAATCTTAATGTAGCTTTACTTAAAGGTACAACTTCAGAATCATTGTATAGATAACGCAGGACTTAGCCGCTTTGGAACGCCGTTCGGTTCGTCGTCTGTGAGAACGGTCTAATAAAGAATTTGAGAGTCCGTTAAAGGTCTACCAAATACGAAATGGCTCGGGAATCCGTTAAAAATCTACCGAATTTTGTATCTGATTGTTCCTATTTTTATATGTCTCTAATCGTTTCTATTATTTGCCTTATTTGTGCGCGTCTGTGCGTCACACAGTAGACTTGGTGTTTTATGTTAAAAGTGTTGGAAAATTCCTGTTCCTATGCAAAAATACCATTTGGGGTAACTTAGTATTATTCATGGATTTATTTATATATTTATCGATGTTTTTGTATCACTAAGAAAAAGAGAAGTTTAAAATCATCGTGATATCGTTGAAAACAGCAAAATGTTTGTTCATTTTTAATAGTAATATAATGATTGTTTTTAACATATATTTATTGAATAAAAACAATTATAGCTTTATAATTCGTTAACAAATACAAAAAAAAATCTGTCTTAAAGGGTCAAAAACGGCCAGTTAGTATGTTGTCTTTTGGGTTGCGGATTCTCAACAGCAGACTTCCTCGACCCTTCAGAACCCAGTTCATGAAACCTCTCAGGGTTTCAGGACCGGACAATCAGAAATACTTGGCAAACAGCAGAAAATATAATTACTTGTGTTCAAAGCTAAGCTAGAGCAGAAACAAAATAAGTGTGAATATACACCCAACAGCATTGTAGGTGTCGATTGGCTATGCCTTGCACGTGACTGTTTTGGTTAAGTGTTAATAGGCGCGATAGAAAATATAGAGAAGAATACGTGTACTACTGCTACTTGTACTTGCTACCTGTTTGTTTGTTTGCAATCGGACCGAGTGGTTTTTTGTGTACAAATCATTACAATTTGCACATAAAACTCTAAACGATTTATGAAATTCAAGACTAAAAGTAAATTGGGACTAGTGTTTCTAAACGGCACGTGAAACTTAAGCGGGCCAAACAAGTGAGCACTTTCCACGTCACTGCGGATAAGATTGTAAATAAAGCTAATGCCTAATGCCTAATGCCATAGTTCAACGTTTGGCTATGGAAGTTAAGATAATTAGGATGAGTCTACATGAATATGACGATAATTTAGGGTCTGCATTCCAGTTTTAATCGCGTAAAGCAAAAAGTAAAAAGTTCGTCTAAACAGATTTGATGCGTTTACTGCGGACGACGTAAGATTCATATTTTAAAATAAGACAAACTAAAGAAGTATATAATGTTTTTGTAACATAGGGGCTATCGAGTTCCTTCCTTTATAAATCCAAGCACACCCTAAAAAAACACCCTATAAAACACCATGCACGAAATATGATCGACGCAGTCAAGTTCAGGGTCCCCTAAATCGTCAACCAGACTAATTCTTCCCAAAGAGCAGCAGCTCGGCGTATAAATTGCAAGCTTTTGAATGACAGGAGCGAATGTCACTAGCTTGCATTTAGTGCCATTTAAGTTAAATAGGTTTACGCAGCACCATGTGTTTGTAAATCCGACTGGCAAGAAACGTCCTTGTATTGCACGCAAAGCTTGACATACATAATTAATCTAAAGTTAGTCAGAAAGTTTGGCAGTTCGTTTAATAATAATAATAATAATAATAATAATAATGTAAGCAAAAAGGTACCCAATTGGTTATTTTTAAAAATGACCTTTAGCTGCTGAAAACCGGAAGAGAGAGAGAGGGAGACGGAAGAGTCTTGTACGTATCTTTAGCGGAAGAATCACCGGAACTCCTGGTGGATGAGCGAATCCATGTTTGTAGGGGGCGATCCTGCCCCTGGAAGAGTTGTAGAAAAATCCCACGGCTCAGAACGTAAAAAAATAAACCCTTAGAGGTTGGAGCAAAAAGAAGTCGGGGGCGTCGTGGTAATATTTCAGTTCAGGTTTACTAGGCTGCATACATGATACTGACTTATGCTTAGAAGTAGAGCCAAGCTCCCGCCCGCTTTACTCCAGCTGGAGATTCAAGGAGGCGAGCAATGCCGAAGTTCGCCTCGCGACGCGGAGATCTGACAGCACAGAGAACCGTAGCTAAGCCGATGGGCCGTGCGCCCGACTGAGAGCGGAACTGCGAGTTGGAGAGCTAAGTAGCCGCTAGGGAAGATCGGGTGTGCCGAGAAGCGGAGAGCGGGCGAGTGACGGCCAGCTCAACGGCCAGCATATGGCGGTCTAAAATCTGGCAATGCACTAGCAGGAGGACAGCAAAGGGGATACAGGTGCTCCCTCCTAGCGGAAACACTATAAATATATGGCATTATTCGAAGGTGTAAGAGAAGCATTATGGCTGTAATTATTAGTAAATGAAATTAAATAAAAATAAGATGGTCCAATAGATATTTTTAAAGACTTGCGGGTTGAAAAACCATGGCATAATTCAGCCCGCCACAAGAAAACTAAGCACATATATATTAAATATAATTTTACCAGGGAACAATTTAAAAACAAACTAATTTGAGTGAAGTTTCTTTCCTCAGATTTACAGCTGGCTAATATCCTAATGTAGTCACTACCAACAGTTGGGTTCAGTACCCTACGAGACCAACTGGGGCTAATTGAACCTGAACCTGATACCAAGCCAAACTTTATATAGTGCCATATGTATCTATATAACCATAACCAAACCGAAAATAACCCTAGACCCTAAAACCCCAGAGAAAAGAAACACAAAAATAAAATAATTACGGAATTGAAAGAACAAAACTTTAAATAAGCACGAACTCGCCTGAAAATTAACTTTATGTTTCTTCATTAATGGAAACTTTTATTTGTATGTATGTATTTTTATCAATGTAACTTTTGAGGAGGCGTATTGAGAATGCAAAAGTAACAATGATACACACATACAATGTGTGAGATAGGGATGAATCCAGAAAGATCTAGAAGGTAGAAAAAGCTCCCTCTCTCTCTCTCTTTCCCTCTTGGTTCTCTATTTCTTTCTCAGCCAGCAAGCTTTTGTTCTCCTAGTAGCCTTTGTACACATGCGTAACTTACTTGCTTGCAGCAATCGGAAGAGTGCGGTTGTAAATAAATATTCTAAACTATAATTAAAAGTGTTATTACTTGGTAAATTGGGCTGGCTTAATACTTGAGTGTATAAATCTATAGTTGCTTAATTTAATAGTTTATTTAATACTGTTCACGCCAAAAAGGGGCTTATTTTTAAGAGAGAGAGAAATAACTGGCAGTGCTGATAATGGAAGTGGATTGGCAAATCATTTTTCGCAGTGCTTTTTCCCATAAATATTATAATATTTATTATAATATTTTTTTCACGGCTTTTATCTGGCCAAACAGCAGAAGATATAATTACTTGTATTTAAAGCAAATCTATAAGGGGGAATATACAACCTACACTACTGTAGGTGTCGATTGGCCATGCCTAGCACGTGACTGTTTAGGTTAAGTGTTAATAAAAATAAAAGGAAAAAAAATTGTAACCGTTTAGCGTCCTGTGAGAACTGTACCCCGCACCGAGTCAAATAGTTTTTATAACCCTGCGCGTTCAGCACGGTGAAGTTTGTCCAAGCTGTTAAATAGGTTGAAAGAGCAGTTCAAGAACAGATCCGTCTAAATTTAGCATACAACCTAGGCTTAATTTTTTTAAGGCGACTCAACTCTTTAGTAAACCAAGGATGCTAGTTGTACTCTGTACGTTAGTCCCAATGTCGAGAGTCACATCGATAGTAGGATAATAGGGGTCTTCGGGTTGCGTTAGCTGCACCACCCTAAACGAATCAGAGACAAAACAAAGATCAGGCAAGAAATAAATTTTGGACAAGGTTGACTTGGGTCAGCGAACTGTCGAACAATTCAGCAATAAAATCCTATTGTGTCAAAGTAAGAAGAATATTTGTATAATTATTTGAGACTCAAATAGCTCCTGGGATGCTTAATTCACCCAGAACTACTAAAATAAATATGTTATAGTTATAATTTTTGTTGTAAAAACCCTTTGGCAGCTATATGATACAGCCGTCCGATCCTGCGGGTTCCGTTCTTTATAGTAGTGAGAGTATATGGAAGACAATTTGCAAAGTTTTATTTACATAGTTTCCTTAGAAACGGACATTAAGACGGACATAGCTATATCGTCTTGGTTGTTGATGCTGATCAAATAATATATATACTATTGGGACGGATATGTCTCCTTAACTGCTTCGAAAACATCTGACAAAAATAAGAATACCGTACAAGGGTATACAAATTGACTTGGGCAGACGAAAAAATAAGATGTGCAGTATTGTCTTAGGACTATTCAGAGACAAGATGAACTTGCTTAAGGAGGTTAACAATTGTGAAATGTTTCATATAAAGGATTTTTCGATATTATACAGCAGTAAAAGAAGAAAGCAGTATAGAAGGAATTGTGGTTGTGAAAATAAGTGAAAATACCATACTGATGATATATAGTTTTTAAAAAAATAGAAAAATGATAAGATACTTATCAACCGAACAAAATCAAGATATATCAAGGATTTTTGATATTAAAAAAAAATAAATGTATCTATCACCCACGATTGCTGGGCAAGTCTCTATGATGATACGGTGCTACCGAATAATAGGGTCTTTCCACAGAGATCCATTCGCCTTCTTTTATCCGTTGAACTAACCGTGCATAAGGTTATGCCGTTTCAAAATTGCTCACTTTGTTCTCCATCCAGTTTTCCATCCAAATCTATACGACTTCTTTGGCCGATAGTTAAGCGATGGTTGTTCGGTGCAACTCTGAGTTCTTCCACTTCTCGGTACCACTTACTACGAAAATGTAAGAAAAGATTAACAAAAAAAAACCGAAAATCCCAAATGTTCCACACAGATCAACTGTTTGAGGACAGTATAAGGTAGGTCATCACTAGTGCAGTGATTGTCGCGTCGACCGGTTGTGCGCATACAGGAAATTTATTTACAGTATCGACAGTCCGGACATGCGCCAGTCCGGACAGGATGTTTTTTTGTTGAAGTGGATTGAGCAAAAGGCACAAATCATTCATCTCAACAAAGTTAGTCAGCACAAAATAACTTCTTTTTTCAATAAATCATAATATGTATTCGTCTCTTCACTTCATAGCGAACGGTCGTGTTTTTGTTTTGCGCTTCGAATTTGTATTTGTTTTGCATTTTAAACCACCGGGGCTTCCTTTAATTTGTTCACGCAAATATTTAAAAATAATTTACCGTTTGCTGCCGCGAGTGCATGTTCTTTCTGTGTTATTAATTGTATTAATAATCACTTTTAGTTTTGTGCTAAGACGGTTTTCTTGCTTCTCTTTTGTGCATATCCCGTTTATCCCCGCTTAAGCTCCGTTGCTTTGCGCTGCAGCTAAGTGGTTCCAAGCTATCCCGCACACTCTTACTCTCTCTCGTTAACTCTTCTGCTCTCCGTATTTACGGATTCATTCTCCCACACAGTGGTCATTGGTTTGTGAAATGTCGGTAAATTTTGTCTGTGCTATTAAAGGCTGCCAAAAATAAATTTTGGAAAAACACCCTTATCTATATTGCTGGCTTTGTTATTGGGTCGTGCACGCTAAATGCGCGGAGGATTCGGGCCGTCTCGCAGATGCATGTACCGCTAAATACGGTTTACATTATTGTTGTCTGGCCTGTCGTGAGGTTGAGAAGGACCAGACCAGAAACGGTTTTAAAGAACTTATGGTCAAGTTTCGCGAAGCGAATCATCTGTTCTCCGCGTTAGACACTCAGTTTAATAGTCTGAAGCTGTTAAACGAGTCGCCGAAACGCAAAAAATCGACTGCTGGTCGGCAGCAACTGGGTCAATCCCAGCAACCCACGATCTGGCACACCCCCTCAGCACAGCCCCCGACCGCAATACCTTCTCCAAGGGCTTTGCGATCGGGGACAGTATTAGATTCGGCAACCGAATGTGCCGGGGTGGAATTGCCGACAGCTCCGCCAGTAATATCGGTTGAGTCTGCTGAGTCCGCTGCGTTGCCCCTACCCTTGACACCGTAGACTTCCATAATAAAAAATACCCCGGGTCAAATAAGGCTCGGATTACCGGCCGTAGTTGGTAACTTGATTTTACCAAAGACCCTCACTGCTGTTCCACCATCCCGATATTTGTTTCTCGGCTTGCCCCTGATCTCGCATCCGCAGATATACTTGCCTATATACACGGCAAAACACAAGCCGAAAATATAAAGGTGGAAAAGTTTAAATGTTCTTACACCAGGGACATCTAATTTTTCAAGATAAGTGTCCCGGTCAAGTTCTTTGACACGATTTGCTGTGGTAACTTCTGGCCCGAGCACGTCGTAGTTAAAGAATACGATGCAAAAAAATAGAAAAAACGGCCTGTAGGAGTACGACTTCCCAAGCCGGCACAAACCAATGAGACCAGTGCGAACATTTCCTCTACTCCAGCAGCAAAAAATTAAATGCTTCCCTCCTACTTTCCTATCAGAATACTAGAGACTTACGCAGCAAGCTCTCCAAATTGTACTCTGATAGTTTTTCCTTCGCATCCCAGGTAATTGTGTTTACTGAAACCTGGTTAAAGCCGAAGATACTCAGCTCCGAAATTCTTCCAGGTAAGTACACAATTTATGATTGGACCGTCTTTTCCAGCGAGGAGGTGGAGTCTTAATTGCCGTTGACTCTTCCCTTATCTCTGAGCTGGTGGTTCTCGACGATTTGACCGACTGTGAGTTCATTTGTGTAAAACTATCGTTTCCACGTAGTTTTATATATATTACATGCTCTTGTGTACCTCCATCTGCTGAAGAGCTTATCTATTGGAAACACCTTTCGGCAATTCAGGCCGTTTCCAATAGACTTTCAGATAGAGACCAACTAGTGACTTTAGGCGACTTCAATATTCCTGGAGCGCGTTGGTCATCAGATGGTGTGTCAAATGTCCTTCAGACTGCGGCACAGCATGACCTTATAGATGGCTTGCTTGACTTATCTTTGTCTGAAGTTAACCATGTCTTTAATTCTTTAAACCGCCTACTAGATCTCTGCTTTGTCTCTGATCCTGTAGGTGTAAACTTAAATAGAGTCTCTCCATCTTACCATCCTACTTTCGATGTGACTATCGAAACGGGCACTGTTGTAAAGGTGAAGTCTGATCGATTAGTCGATAAAGTTCGCTGTTTTCGTAAAGCTGACTTTCACAAGCTTAACACGTTAAAAGCGGAATTTAATTGGTCAAATTTGTACTTGTGCACTGACATGGCAGCTGCCGTGGACATTTTTTATCCGTTGGTCTCTAGTAAACCACCTAGGCTAATATAATATATATAAGCTCTCTGGCTCTCATACGGCTCTATCTAAATATATGAGTGCTCGGTCTAAATTTACCGTGCTCAACGCTCAGTGTTATAAAAATTATCAGACTTGTTGTAGGGTTCAGTTTGCGCAGAACCCGAAACAGTTTTATAATTTTGTAAACACTAAGCGTAAACCAAATTTATATCCTTCCTCGCTTTCATTTAATAACTCTTCAGCAAACTCAGATCAGGCTATTGCAGATCTATTTGCTGAGTTTTTTAAAACTACTTATTCTTATTTATTCTTATACTTCAAGTGCAAACTGATGACATTTTCACGTGTCACTCCCCAGTATGCCACTTATATGCCTAATGATTGCTCTTTGGAAAGAATAACTCTTGCCGATGATCTAAGAGTCCGCCTCGATCCTAAATTTTCGTTCTCTGAACATATTTCCTGCATGCACACGACTCGGCATTTTGCAAATTTGTTTACGAACTTCGCGTTGTAGCTCTTGTTGAAGTCGCTTAGGGTGAAGTTTCGACGGTACACTTCTTGGCCCGGCTTGGCGTGGAAGTCAACTCGGCTGCTCCGCTCGTACGCCTGATTTAGGTGTTGGCTGATGCGTTCGCGAATGATATGACGCTTGTCCTGGCTATTTAATTTGTAGCAGCTGCTGTGGAGGCACATGTCTTGGCCAAACACCACGAAGAACGGTGTCACGCCCGTCGCCTCGTGAACCGAATTCCGGATCGCGACTTCGATCGAGGTACGTTCGAATAGCCGCCAGAACGGTCCAGTTCACTCTCTCCGCGGCGTTGCTTTGCGGGGAGTATACTGCCGTTCGCATGTGTCGGACTCCATAGGCCTCCATCATGTCCTGGAAGGATTTGGAGATGAATTGCTTTCCGTTGTCTGAATGGATCGTCTCTGGTACGCCAAATTTATAAAATATTTACCAGGAACTCGATGACGTTCACGTCGGTGGCTTCTCTCATTAACTTCAGGAAGGTGAACTTTGAGAAATGATCCACGACGACAAATATTCACGCCTTTCCTCGCTTGGACCGTAGATACTTTCCCAGGAAATCAATATAGAGCTTCTTGAATGGCCTTTCCGTCACCATCTCCTGCCCTATCCCGACTTGCATGCGATAGTTAGGAGCCTTCGCCACCTTGCATTTTCCACACCGCCCCACAAAGTCTCTGACTTACACCGTCATTCCCGGCCAGTAGTACTGCCGCTGGAGTCGTTGTAGGGTTATCCTTATGCCTCCGTGTCCTGACGTCGGTTCATCGTGTTGCAATCAACCCAGATGTCAGCGAGGCCGGAATCCACAGCTTCCACGTCCCTCCTTCGACTTCGTCCTCTAATCTGCAGAATCCGAGACGTTTGGAGATTAAATTGCCTTCCACACGAACACCCGGTTGGCGATCCTGATTCTCCCGTATCTCATCCCGAATTTCTTTGTATTCCGCAGATTCGAACTCCGTCGTGACGAACCCGGTGTCTGTGTCAAGCTTCAGCTCCTCGACACATCTGGACAGTGTATCGGCCACCACGTTGTCGGCTCCTTTCCGGTGCGAAATCTGGAAATCAAAACTCTGCAGTCTGAGTGACCATCGCGCCAGGCGTCCACTTAAGTCCATCATGGTCATCAGCCACTTCAGACTGGCGTGGTCGGTGATCACCGTGAACGACATTTGCTCTATTGTACTGCTGCCCAGCACTCCTTCTCTTTGACAGAATAATTAATCTGATGTTTATTCAGCTTCGCAGAGAAGAAGGCTATTGGACGCTCGTTCTTATTCTCGTTGTGCTGAAATAAGACCGCTCCCACCCCATGGTGTGAAGCGTCGCACTGGACGAAAAATGGCCGCTTAAAATCTGCGTGGACCAGCACAGGGGCAGAGGTAAGAGTCGTCTTCAATTCCTGTATCGCGTTCTTGGCCTCAGGAATCTTCGCAGGAAACTTCGCAGTTCCTTTAGGGATTTCGGCTCGTTCAGGATCCATCCGGAGAGTCCCTCCACCGATGACGACCCCCAGGTACTTCAGGGCCTTATAGCAAAATTTTGATTTCTTTAACCCAATCGTTAATTTCACTCTTTTCAGACAATCTGCTACAAGTCGAAGATACTTTAGGTGCGTTTTAAAGTCCGGTGAGATAATAAGCAGGTCGTTCTGGTAGACAAAGAAGTTTGACCTCAACGGCTTGGGAATCACCTTGTCCATTAGCCGGCAAAGCCTCTGCGCCGCGTTGCACAAGCCGAAGGGCATCATAGCAAACTGGTACAAGGGCCCCCGCTACTGTGAATGCCGTGTAAGGACGGCAGAAGGCGAATTTCAAATCGACGCTTGATATGAAGTGGGTCTGCTCAATCCTGGACAGAATTCCTTCGATGCTGGGTACGCGGGCACGCGTCCTTCACTGTAAGCTGGTTAAGCTTACGCGCGTCCAAACTGAACCTTTTCTTGTCCTGCCTTCGCACCACCGTCGTTCGGTTACTCCACGGACTCTCGCTGACCTCGATCACACCCAGCTCCAACAGCTTGTCGACTTCAGCCCACACGATCTCCTGCATCGCTGGCGACTGAATGTAATGCCGATTCTTGAAAGGTTGTGCGCCTTCTACAAGTTGAATTCGGTGCGTCTCCACTGTTGTCTTCCCTAGTCCGACGTCCTCAAAGGCTAGGAACTCTGTTTTAACTAATTCTAATTGTTCCTTCTCTTTCTCTTCCAGATTCCACTCTTCGATCACGGACTCCTTGGGGGCCTTTCCATCGAGCCACGGATTTGTTGCGTCCCAGATCTCTGCAATACTGGCCTCCGGGTTTGTTGTTGTCATCTCTCCAAGGATGGCCGGTGCCAAAGCGAATCGCCTCCAGAAGTCAATCCCTAGGTACATTGCCTGCTCCAGATCCGGAACCGGGATCTGGCCTTCAAGACCTCCGACTGACGCTCCGCATCCCGTCTATCTGGTGGCTGCGGAATATCCTCTTCCGAACTTCCAGATACTTCTGCATGCGCTCTTCTGCCGGTAAGTATCTTAGACTATTGTTCATTATTTTAGTTTTATTTAACCCTATTTTATTACTTATCCTAGGAGTAATGTTGGACCCTATAAGCGGCGGTTTTAATTGCGGAGGGGCCTGTATCTCGAGTGCGGGTCTCCCACCTTCCCGACGCTTGTACCGGGCAGCTCTTTGTAACCACTTTCGGCTTTCCGCAGCGGAAACAAAAAATCTTCTTCTACGCACGCCTCTTCTGCTTCCGCTTCGCCGTCGGATGTGTCAACCGACACCTCCTCCACTTGGCGTCCGCCGGAAGTACTCCTGCACAGATTCGCCCTGCTGCTGCCTTCTGTCGAACTCGCCACCTATGCCCCGAAATCGGGCCACCAAACTCTCTTTGAGGTCGTCCCACGTCTGCGGAGGACTCTCCTTGACATACTGCCAATACCACTCGGCAGCCTGGCCTCGCATCAGCTGGTAGAAGCCACCCAGCACCTGGTCCCAGAAACACCTTGACTGCCGTTGAAGGTACTTCACCCGTAAAACGAAATCTTCCACGCCGAATTTGTTCGGGTCGCCGTCGAAAAATATTTTCCATTTTTCTATTCGGACCCCTCTAATTGTTTTAGGTCCCCGGAGACCGTCGCTGTTGCTCGGTTGCGCCTAATACGCCGCTTGGAAACGTCATCTCGGATACCCTCCGGCGTAAAAAGCCATACCTGCGTGGCCGCCGCTTCTCACCCTCCATATCTCGTCGGCTCTTCATCCTCTGGCTTGGCCTTGGGGTACGCTCCCGTGGCACTTCCTGCCACTTGGCGTCGGAAATCTCCGTCTCCGCCGTCGGCTCCAACGTCCGCCCGCACCGACTGCTGCTGCAACGACCGGACAGCGGCTCTTTCAACGGTTGAACCACCTCGTTGATCATTGCCATCATCTCAAGGAATCCTCGGCGAATCTCCTCCTGGAGTGTCCGGCTGACATTATCCGACGCCGCCGACGCCCTGTGCGTCTCGTACGCCTGGGCCACCGCAGCGTTGACCAAGGAAGCGATCTAGTTTGGGATTCCACGGGGTGGGGAAATAGTCCAACTGTCTCCCGGCATGCCACCTGCTGCCCCTTCATCCTCTCGGCCTTGTGGACCTTCTGACGGAGGAGTTCGAGTGGTCATCTTGCCCGCTTTCGATCGCAAGTTATAATTTCTAACCATGCAAATTTCTAACACCTAATCTATTCTATTCTATTCTATACACCTAACACTTAACACGCTATTCTTTTTCCTTCTTGACGAAAACAAACTCAATAAGATTTAATTTGGCTTTCCTGCGTCTCAGCCTGGCACAGGGATAGATGCTACTAAATCGCGAGCTCCATCTGATCCACTATCTTCTTTTCGAAAGACAGGCATCGAGGGCGCTCACCTAACAGATAGCATCCTGTCCAATTACGCCGCGGATGTTCTTGTGAGTTCTTTAGTGGTTCCGGATGCATCGCATGGTGAACCCTGTGTTCCCATGGCCCATCCGGAGACCGGCCATTTCCTTGCGCACATCCGCGTCGTAACTAGCAGCAGCCCTTCTCTATTCGTCACCCTTCGCGGATCCTCCAGTTGCCACCAGGCACCGACCGGGAGCCTCCTAGCTGGCGTTTGTCGCCGCTAGTACCTATCCTATCCCTTCTTGAAGGATCTCCGCTCTCAGGTGAGTCTCCGACAAAACAAACAACAAAACGAACATTTACTTTGTGGTGTTTTCTTCCAGCAACCCAGGCTATCCCGCGGCGAGCAATTATGTTCGACTTTTGATCGCTGACGTAAGCCATCGCATTGCTTTCAAACCTGGATTGCCGGGCCACTTGAATTTCCTCACTCGACTGGATTTATTTTATTTTTTTTTGTCTCCCGCGCCGGCTAGCCAGTCGTTTCGGGGAGGGATTTTTCCCCGTCTGCCCACAGGTCGCACCATAATTCTAGGTCAACTGGAATTCACGACACGAAACTAACATAAAAATGGTAAACAAAACTGAAATTCTAAACAACCTCGACGGAACAACTAACAAACCCCTTTCTTTGGGTTAAAGTAAAAGTTCACAAAGGACAATCAGAAAAAAACGACACAAATGGAAAAATGACGATAAGGAAACGGGTATAAATATAGAAAGTATATATACTTGAGGTTTGCTGTACTGAGCTTCGGATATTTTACATTGTTAAATTTGAAATTTGTTTACATTTAAGTTTTAATCTATTTGCTCAATTATGATTTTAATTATTTTAATGTATTTTTTTGTTATTACAGTGCCTTTTTTGTTCGTTATAAGTGACATGTGTGTTTTGTATTTTTTATGGCAAAGTGTTGGTTAAATAAATAAATAAACAACACACGTATAGACAAATTAACAACCAGTTTCTATAGATACACAAAGGGTAATAAATAAAGTTTAAATAAATAGATAAATAAATAAATATATAAATAAATAATTGAATAAATAAATAAATTAATAATTGATTATATAATTAAATTATTGTATAAATAGAATAATAAATAAATATTCTAGTAATTATAGATATTTTGATGGATGAGTGCAAGTCTTAAGTTTTCTTTCAGAGAGCACGAGGTCGTGGCAAGGTTCCTTCGCCGGCACGGGCGGGTTCGGAGGTTGGAACCTCAGGCTCTGGCTGGCCCGACAAGTTCCCCCTGGTCCAAACGGTTTTCCGGGATCAATATGGAAAATAGCGTGGTGCACTCAGGAACCCGTAAAAATTTATAACCTCTAACTTAAGGTTCCCTTCGGAATGGACTCACCTTTTTTCTTCCCAGACGGCCTTCTGTCTCCCTCAGGTCTTCTAACGTCCGATCCTTCGATCTCCGGATCAGGGTTCTTTACTCCTGGCTTTCCTCCTGCAACTTTACACAAACGATTATTTGGAGCTTTCACCTCCACTACCACTCGACTCACGTTTTCTTTTATTTTTCGACACTAAGCCGACACGATCTTTATGTGCGGTTTAGCCTTAATGGCCGTTGAGTTGCCCTAATTATGAGCTTCTGCCGATTCCTGTTCCCACTTTCTCGCCTCTCTCTAAATCGAGGTCGAGAACCGTTTTCAAGGCTATAGCTCTACTTCTACCTTGGTATGCATGGATGCACTCCTCTCCCGATCCACAAATATGTTCCACACTTCCCCTCTACTCCACATATCTACCACATTTCCCCTCTACTCTACCCATCTTCCACTTTCCCCTCTTATGGACCTGCCAACTTCGTTTTGGTACGCATTCCAGACGATAGTTCTTTAGCCTGCGGCTATCGATCACCTTCCAACAGTTTTTTAATAAATCATAGAACATATGTATGTATTTAATTCACTTGTTTTAAAAATTTGCACTACTATAGCCCGGACAACTCGATAATCTGGACTTGCCCAAAACTATATGCGGACTGTCGAAGTTGTACTGTTTTTATATCTAGTTATATATACAGGCCTATTCCAGTTTCCAATCGGAAGTCGATTTGAAAACATTTTCGGATTTCCCTTTAACATACGCGAATTGCCCTTGTTGATTGATGGATTTTTTATGAAATTTCCCTTTGGTCCCTTTTGTTCCCATTAAAAATCAGCTGGCCACTGCGTTTTTTTTTTTTTTGTCGCAGTTTTGCTAATTAGGGGCTGATCAAATTTTGGCCTGCTCTAGTTTCCAACCAAAGAATGTTAATGGGATACCGATTGATTGCAGAAAGTCAGAGGTACAAACAGTTTTGGCCGTAAAAAGTAAATTTGTAATATCAGAAATTATAATCATCTATTTTTGGAGGCAGTGCTAAAAATTATAGACATGAAGTATTGGAAAACGCATGCAGATGTCAGCTGATTTACCCGCCCTAATTTAAGGGAGTCATCCCATGTGACGAAAAAAAAAGCGAAATTTTTTTTCCAAATTAATATTATTTTTAACTTTTGAAGAATATGTGGTTTAAAAGAATTTTTGATATTCGGCACCATTAAAAAGGTATAGCGCTGTGAAGGAATGCCCTTCCATGCAGCTTACTCCTAGAATGATTATTTCTTTTGTTTTTTTCAAAAAAAGCAAAAAACTCAACTTTTTTTCAAATGTCTGGCAAAAATCCAATTTTTCGTATATTTATTTGATTGTAGTTCATACTGTGCATTTTGTCTTACAGATTAAAATGCGGTTTAGTTTTTTGATTTCCGATAAGCCAAACGGCTGGAATGGTGGAGATACTAAGGGTGTTCAAAACGCTGAAACTTAATATTTTTTTGACCAAAATTTATATTCATATGGTAAAAAACTTTAGGTAAAGAACTTGAGGCTCTATCTTTTCACTGGACGAAGAACAAAATTCTGAAACACCCCTCAAAAACAGGCCGTCACACGGGAGGATTGTTACCTTAATATTTACCCAAAATGTCTTTGCATTCCGTAGCAGTAAACGAATTAACGAGACGACAGTTATTAAGTGTTCGACGTAACAACCAACACTTAAAAAACAATGCTAGTATATTTAACGTTTTTGTACCCTTGCAGGGTATTATAATTTCAGTCAGAAGTTTGCAACGCAGTGAAGGAGTTATCTCCGACCCTATATTATTGATCAGCATCAACAGACGATTCGATCTAGCCGTCTATCCGTCCGTTTCTACGCAAACCTGTCCCTCAATCTTAATGAAACTTTGCATATAGTGTTCTAGCTACTCTCACTCGTACATAAGCCAGAACGGGCCAGACCGGACGGCTTTATCATAAAGCTGCCATACAAACGATCCCTAAATTTGTTGAAAAATAATTATAACTTCAATGTTTTTTTAACATAAGTTGATCAACTCTTGGTTATGAGCTATTTAGTATTCAAGATTTTCGGATTTAATTTTATAAAAATCGGACCACCATATCTTATAGCTGCCCTAGGAATGGTCGTGAAATATTTAGAAAAATAAAATATAACTTTTTCTATATCATATAGCTGCCATACAAACGATCGGTAAATGTGCAGATAAATAACATTTTACTTTACATGTAAAAATGTAAAACTGTAAAAATAAAATGAATGTGAAATTAATTCATTTTAAAATGGATAGGGTTAGATTATAAAAAATGCAATTGAAATCTGCAAGGGTATACAAGGGTATTCGGCGTGCCGAAGTTAGCTTCCTTTCTTGTTATTACTTACATTGTTCAAACTTAACTTGCGTATGCCGGTCAGCTGATTGGTGGCAGTGGTGCGAAATTGCTCTCTAGATAATGTTGCAAAATTCAACTCGGAAAAGAGGTGCCGAAGTCGAGGAAAAATTTCCCTTCACATCGCGCACAGTTGTCCGAAATGTAAGTATTGTTTTTATCAAACACAATTTTTTTTAGCGAGCATTTATAATAGTTCTTAGAATATGAAAATGAAAATGAACATTGTTCAAAATGAATATGAGGCATATTCCATCTGTTTATTTTTGGTACGCTAGCAGCCCTAACAATGTCCCCCTCAGCGTCGACTTTTCCGCTCGGAAACTAGAACACGGGCGGCGGATTGCAACATTGCGGAAGGTTAGAGTCGAACCGATACTGAGGTGCAACCACAAATTATATTTATTAATTATAAATCCTTTATCTTTAACTAATTTAGTTATGCAGTAATGTTCCTAAAGCATCAGAGAATGAAATTCCATTTTTAATTGCAATTTTCATAGTCGCATTGTATTTTAAAATAATAAATTTTTTGTTTTGCGGATCTGAATCCGCTGGGTCAATTGCAGTCGGAAAGTTTTCGAGCGATTGCGCTCGGAAGTTTACAGAGACTTATCAGAAGGAAATACGAAACAGTAAGATTTTTCGGGAAAATCCAGGTCTGGAAAATCCGAATCCAAATAAATTTTGCGAAAGTGGAAACAAGAACAGGCCTGATTATATTAGATAGGGATATATTATTATTGATAGAATTGGAATGTGCAAGGCTATATAAACTTAGGCGTGGCTTCACCAGCTGTGATAGGCGAAAGGTATAGATTTTTTTCAATCGTGAGTCCAGCAATGACTTGGTTAGTATTTTGTTATTTTGCATAGATTTTAATCGATATTCAGGTACTCTTAGAAGAAATGGTTTAGTTAAAATTCTTTCAACCGATCCTAGTTTTTAGGTACAGTCTTTTTCTAGCAAAAATAATATTCCAAGCTCGCGGTATCAGAATTTTTTAGCACCTTTTTTTCCGATGCTTTTTTAAATGGGTTTAGTAAATCACTGCCGGCTTGGAAAATATACACCTCTTGAGCTGTGAGCATATATGGTATTAGGACAATTGCCACATTATGTGAGAGACGTAAGGGGAGGTAAGAGGCCGAAATTTGATCATTTTTCAAGTTTTTTCGAATAGGAATGAACATGCAGTCATCGTGTAAATTGTTTGGTAAAGGTGATGAATTGATCTGGAGAGTAAAAGTCTATATCAAGAATTTCATGACTGCCCTGGAGTCATGAACCAAGTTGAAGCAGAGCATGCCGATTTTGTGACGATGTTACTCCCCTATATTATAGTTTCATACTTATTTCTACATAAATCCTTAGCCTAAGAATTAAGCGACACACACACGGCGCGAAGCCGCACACACACACACACACACACACACACACACACAGAGAGTTTGTGTGAAGTCGTGGTGAGCGGACGCCCGCGTCGGATGCTCCGGCGACTAATCGTGCTGTGGCAGTTCCCCTAGGGTGATAAGTGGTAGCAGTGACAAGGATGCAGAGTAAGTGCAGCACACGGACTTACCCGTCGAGGCACGGCTGCTGCGTCCCGCGGAGGGCACTTCTGCGCCCCATCGAACTGGTGAGAGGGACGAGGGCTAGGGGTAAGAGGGGTTTCCTTCCACCCGAAACTTTCTCTTTATATCTCTTCCGGCTTTTCACTCTCTCTTCGTGGGCCAATGTGGATGCCCCCACTTATTATGCCGGTCACGCCAGCTGATCGTTCGATCAGCTGATGAGCAGTGTTGAGCAGCGAGCGCAATGCAGCTGTGTGGCAGCGCTGCAGCGCCGCTGCACTCTACATGCGCACACTAGCGCCACCTACGGGGTAAAAAACCCAGATGCGTGACAGAAGCTGATTGGTGTATCACCCAATCAACGATCGCTGCGCAAGTCGTAGCATACATTACCGGGCTGCTGCTCGAAGTCCTTGGCAAGGAGGCGGAATTCGGCCAGGTTCCGTCGAGATTCGGGTACGCACGAGTGGCCTAACGGTGGAAAAGGTCATGGATCGGACCGATTGCCATCCCCGCCGCCCTGGCGGTACACCCAAAAGGGGGCTCTGGCGACCGAGGCGGGGCGGTATAACCCCCAACATGAGGAAGTCGGAGGGAAATATTCGGCCATCGAGGGAGGCCCCGTGTCATCCCGATTCGGCCGAGGCGATCGATAAGGACCTGGTTCACCCAGTCGGCTGTGACTTTGTTTCCAAGTGGGAAACAACGGCCAATTTCACGTAGCGTCTGCTCATACTGGGCGGCTACGAGATCTGCGTCTGCGCCATAGTGGCCGGCAGAAGATCATGCCCAGCAGCAGGATCCAGCTGCACTTAAAATGCTAAACCCAGGTAGCGTCTGTCCCATATTGGGCGGCTGCCTGGTCTGCGTCTGAGCCATAGTGGCCGGCAGCTTTACTTACCTGGCAGAAGGTATAAAATGCGCCTAGCATTGGGCGACAATGCACCGGAAACTGGAATGTCTGATTTAAACGTAATTACTCCAGGTGGCAGCCACAAGAGTGGAAATCCACCCGTGGGAGATCCCACGGTTAGGGCAAGGATTCTGGAGGCCCTAACAAACGTTCCAAAACAACCTGTCGTGGCGGTGGCTGACTTGGCCGCCAT
>VNJS01008603.1:0-40644 GCA_008042575.1 Drosophila watanabei
TGTCCTAACTTAGCTTAAATCTATACATAATAAGGAACATAATATGGCAATATTAAGAATAATGATAATAAAATTACTCCGGTGGCTGCTCGGCACGACAAATTGTGCGCCCTCCATTTTAGGGCGTTACAATATGTAAGTAATACATAATAATACAGCAATATAAATAATAGGGTATAATAATGTAAACAATAGGAAAATAGCATTTAATAATGTAAATAGATTTAGCTAAATATAAATTGATGTAAGGGTTTGCAAAGCCCAATACGATAGTTAAGCTAAGCCACACCAAACTACCATCGCTAGTTAAAAGCTCAATGCACACGGACACACACACACAAGCCTAACAACGAAACTCACCACGAGCAGCGGGCACATGACAGCAGAAGTATGTAGGAGTGAGCGAGAAAGGACGCGATCACGCCATACAATCAAACCCCGAAAATTGCCACGCGCCATAAGGAAAGAGCGAGAGGAAACGAGATCTTAGAAACTTCGAGAAGTTTCTAATTGAAGCCACGAGAACTTGGCAAGGGAAAAAACCAGGAGATAAGTGAAAAGAACGCGGAGCGAGCCTGACGTGAATCTGCGCAAAACCACGGAGTGGCGAGTGCCACACCACATGGAGAGTTGTGGAAAGACGTGGAGCGAGCCTGACGTGGATCGGTGCAAAACCACGGAGTGGCGAGTGCCACTCCACATGGAGCAAGCGGAGAAAAGCAGAACAGAACAGATGTCGAGTTTAGGAACCACCAGCAGGCCATCGGGCATCCACCTCGAAGGAAGCCAAGTGAGGAGAAGCCCAGCCGTCGAGTGACGGCTGACGCAGACCAGCCGGACCAGCCGGAGCCAAGACATCGAGGGACTTGTGCCGGCCCAGGACCAGCGGCGGAGCACCCAGCAGACAGGCGCGTGCCTGTGTGTGTGTGTGCGGAGTGAGACGGGTGAGTGTGGCAAGTGAAACCGCAACGAGTGGCCAGCAGGGAGATTCGGCCAACATGGCCAAGTGCATATAAAAATCTCGATGGGACTCGATGCGGTATCGCCATAGAGTAGAGCAGTTAAGAATGTCACCCTAACCTCAAACTTTGCGCAAGCCCATTTGTAACCAACCTTAACCTCGCGAATTGAATATGAAAACTTCACAATAAATAGAAATACTCTGAGAAAAATACATGAATAAAAAAAAATATACAAAAATATTTAAAAATGAAGATTAATTAAATTTTGTTTACCGCCCGACTAAAATACCGAGGCCCACCTATATCGCGATGAACCAATATTTTTACATCCAGAAATCTTATACGGGGCCCGGCTCTGCCGGCCGCATAACTTGGGCCGACAGCGAGTGCTGACGGCAGAACTTGCCATCCAGGGTGACGACCTTCTCGGCGAGTGCCGGTTGGGATTCCACCTGGCAGATGCATAGTTCCTAACGGGTAGAAAACGTCCCGTAATCAATCCCTCTCGGTCTCCTCACGGCGAGTGCCGTGAGCCAGACCCATAACGCGCTACCGCAGATCCCCTTCGCTATTTTGCTAATATCAAAAATAGAGTTTTCCTGCTTGGTAACCCGGTGGCTGACAGCCTCCATCTCACGTCAGCCCACCGTTCATCGAAGACCCAGTGTCCCATCTTTATAAATTTTCTGTAAAGAGATCCTGGCGTGACTGAGCTTCACCCCAGCCTAAGAACTACTTCACAACCTTTACTTAATAAAAAATTAAGGCGAATAAAAGAAAGGCGATAATCTAATTTTTTCTAGGGACATCTTATTTTACAAAATATGCGTCTCGTACAGACTTTTGAACTAACTTCTTCCGGAAGTACTATATAATAGTAAGTTGTTAAAAGGGGTAACAAAGCTCAGAAACATTCAAATCGGTTTGCTTAAAAATTTTTCTTGCAATAAGGCTTACTTTCAGTATTCCCGTCCGATCACTTTAAAGAACTATTCAATTCGATATTTTTGTTTGGATGAGTTTCTTAACTGCATGCTTTAATGTTTAGAAACCTTGGTTAAGGGAGAATAGTTAGCTCAAATATTTTTTCACCTATTTACACTTCTTACTAGATTTATACTAATTAAGTCTTGATCGGCTTATCAGGCGAAGTAATGATGTATTCAATATAAAAGGTAACAACTAGATCCTGGATAGTTCGGGCTATGTCCGAGGATCCCTTATACATATAAGGATAGGGTGTAGATTCCACTTCAGTTCTTGAAATGAAAATTTAAAATAAGAAGACCTGGTGGAGTTTTTGCGTAAAACTGATTGTATTTTGTCATAAATTAAGTTTAAATAGGTTATTTCAGAATCGATTTTTAGAGTACATGGGCCACCAAGAAGCTTAAGCCAACAAGAAGCATAAGCCCACGCTCCCGCACATCTGCAAATTTTGAACTGCGAGGATCTTATCTGTGGTTCTATAAGTTAATTTAGACTTATTCTTTTATTACCGTATAAATTAATGACTCCCGAATTATCTACAAAATATCATAATAGGCCCTTATTGTAGTTCTTAGTATTCGTCTGAAGCTTTTGCCAAACGCCAAAGATTAGGTGTGGATTTTAAATAACTGAAATATAGAAGCTAGTAATATAGCCAAATGGCGGCTGTAATTGGCGTATGAAAAAACCGAGGTACGTGGAAATTGAGCTGATCCAGCAGATAGATGCTCTCCACGTCCCCATGAATTAACTCATGTAGCATCGTTCTACGGTTTGCTAGGGAGGGAAGGTTAATTAATATAAGTCTTCTAGAGTAAGGTGGAAATCTCAGGTCAGCATCCTAGGTTAAGCCTGGTAGGGCGAAAAGCAAAATTTTTTTTTGGACAGACTTAATGCGGGTAACATGAACTCCAAAACTACCTAAACCAAAAACCAAACTAACGAAGTAAAATGACTCTTGGTTACATAAGGGGAATCGAATTCCTTCGACCACCTTTTTATAAATCCAAGCTTGTCTCTGGCTTTGTTAGACAGATTATCGACAAGAGTTATACTTTCAAAATAGCAATCATTTCGCATATAAGTAGTATAGGTAAATTACAGTAAATTTGTAGTGGTTGATCTTCGCCTCATAAATCCATGGTGACATGATGAATTGACAGATCTGCACAAGTGCTGTAAGTGAGGAATACTTACATTGTCAAAGAGTTTCAATATAGCCGACAACTTAGCGATACGCCCATAGGAGACAATTAAAAAAGAATTTCTTTCAAATAACTGGAAATTCAGAGGTTTCTAGAGATAATATAAACCAATACCTGATCACGCAGCCTGGTATTTCCTTGGGACCCGTTAAATATACTAGCTTAACACTTTGAAGATCCAGACTTGGAGAGCTTTCGTTTTAGACAGGACTGAAGATTAAGTTTGAAAAAGGGCATAGAGTAAGTATATGTCTGGCTTAGATTGGTTGAGGGAGAATAAGTTGTTTTAAAAAACTCAGCAAAAAGATCGGCGATAGCCTGCTCGGAGTTTAATGTACTATTATTAAATGAAAGCGAGGAAGGATATAAATTTGGTTTATTCTTAGTGTTAACAGAGTCATAAAACTGTTTCGGGTCCTGCGCAAACTAAACCCTACAATGACTCATATAATTATTATAACATTGAGCCTAGACTTAACTTTTTTTAGGAGTGTCAGCCAAGGTGGTTTACTAGAGACCGACGGATAGGTCACCGGAACACAAGATAAAAAGAAGGAGCTCATGGCACTGTAAAAAATGTCCACAGCAGCTGCCATGTCGGTGCACATGTATAAATTTGACCAATTAATTTCCGATATTAACGAAAACAGCGAACTTTATCGGCTAATCGATCAGTTTTATCCTTTACAACAGTGCCCGTATCGATAGTCACATCGAAAGTAGGATGGTAAGGATCTTCAGGCAGCGTCTATTTATGTTTACACCTACAGAATCGGAGACGATGCAGAGATCTAGTAAGAGACTTAAAGAATTATAAACATGGTTAACTTGAGACAAAGACACGTCAAACAAGCCAGCAATCAGGTCAAGCTGTGCCGCAGTCTGAAGGACATTTGACACACCATCTGATGACCAACGCGCTCAAGGAATATTAAGGTCCCCTAAAGTTGGTCCCTCTTTTTGGTCTCTATTTAAAAATCCATTGAAACGGCCTGAATTGCCGAAAGATGTTTCAAATAGATAGGCTCTTCAGCAGATGGAGGGACATAAGAGCATATAATATATATAAAACAACGTGGAAACGATAGTTTTACACAGATGATCTCACAGTCTGTCAAATCATCTAGATCTACAAGTTCAGAGAAAAGGTAAGAGTTATTTGCAGCTGAAGTGGTCACATTGGTCTCATTTGTTAGTGTCGGCTTGGGGAGTTGTACGCCCACAGGCCGTTTTTTCTTTTTTAGCCTCGTATTCTTTAACTACGACGTGCTCGGGCGAGAAGTCATCAGCGCAAATCGTGTCAAAGAACTTGAGCGGGACACTTATTTTGAAAGGTAAGAAAATGTAGACTTTTTCACCTTTACATTTTCGGCTTGGGTTTTACCGTGTATATAGGCAAGTACATCTTTGAATGCGAGATGGAACAGATGTAAGGGTCTTTGGTAAAGGCAAGTTACCAACAACGGCCGGTAATCCGAGCCTTGTCCGACCCTGGGTATTTTTTATTATGGAAGTCTGCAGTGTCAACAGTAGGGATACCGCAGCGGACTCAGCAGACATAACGGATATTACTGGTGCAGCTGTCGCCAATTCCACCCCGACACATTCGGCTACCGAATCTAATACTGTCCCCGATCGCAAAACCATTGAAGAAGGTATTGCGGTCGGGGGCTGTGCTGAAGGGGTGTGCCAGATCGTGGGTTGCTAGGATTTACACAGTTGCTGCCGATCGGCAGTCGATTTTTTGCGCTTCGGTGACTCGTTTAACAGCTTCAGACAGGAGAACACAGGAGAATACGTTTCTTAATACTGCTTCTGGTCTGGCGCATGAACGCTGACATTTCTTTTTCAACTTCTCGACAGGCAAGACAACAATAATGTGAACCGTATTTATCCTCGACACGGCCCAAAACATACGCGCATTTAGCGTCCACGGCCGCATCGCAAAGCCAGCAATAAAGACGAGGATCTTATCCAAAAGCCTATTTTTCTTTCTACTGTGAGCAGAAGAGTTAAAGGGAGAGAGTAAGAGTGAAAGCAAGAGAGCGGAATAGCTTGCAACCACCTAACTGCAGCTCAAAGCAACGGAACTTAAGCGGGGATAAACGGGATAGGCACAAAACTAAAGCAAGAGAACCGCCTTAGCACAAAACTAAAAGTGATTATTAATACAATTAATTTACACAGAAAGAGCATGTACACACGGCAGCAAACGGTAAAAGATTTTTATTTATTTGGGTGACAAATTAAAGACAACCCCGGTGGTTTAATATGCAAATAAAAACAAACACAAACTCAGAGCGCAAAACAAAAACACAACCGTTCGCTGGGAAGTGAATAGACGAAAAAAATTATTAAGGACATTTAATAAAGTCGCTGTTGTTGGTTTAATTCCCGAAGCGTTGAATTAACAGCTCTCTAAACAGAATTTAAGTTTTGCAGAGCCATTGTAATGCTGATGTGTTTGCTTAACGCTACCACAAGGCCACCGCCCACGAGGATATTATTAGCTAATATAGCTAATATATTTCCTTTCTTTTTGTAAACCCAGGCCATAACAAGTCACTTCTTCAAGTCTCTTTTCAAAAGTATTTTCCATAATGCTGTCTCTATCTTCATTTATAGACTGATTATTTGGCACAGCCCTTAAAAACTCATGAGCATTTTTTTAAGGTTCGGCGATATCTGTCTCCATCTAGTATTTTTATGATCTCGAACGGCCCCTTAAATTTAGGATCAAGCCTAGTTTGATTACGCTCCTCATTTTATGTATAACGGTCGCCTATCTTATGTTTAATAATTTTATTTTTATTTTTTGAAGCCAAGTTTTCTAACAGTTTTCATATCACATTCATCGTGTATTGTCAATTAGTAATTAGGTTAATTTTAGTTACTCTATTTACCGTACAATTCATGGTTTGGTTTCTACAGCGGTGAACATGCTTTTGAGTGTACTCGCTTGGCCGTTTGCCCTACTTGCACCAGTAGCACTCAAATGCAAATTAATTTTTTGAGATGTACAGAAATCATCATAACCAATACTTGAAACACAGCGGCCTTGATCCGTTTCTATTCGAGTTAGCAAACCAAATAGAGAAACAACTGATTTTACGGCCTTGACACATTTTTCAGTATCTGTGCTCAGGGTATTGTAGTGTGACGAAGTCACGCCGATCTCCGATACCTTACGCACATTTCTTATAAGCTTACGTAAATCATACTGATTTACTTGCTTACTCATATATAAACTTTTCCAACTAGCTTACTAACAAATCTATCTTAATCACACTATGTATTTAATCAACTACCCTGCAGTACCGAAACTCATCAATAAGTCAAATTCATGATCGATTCATTAACAGCCGACGTCGATTTCGACCGAGCCGACGAAATTTTGTTGATGAAAAAATTATGAAACAGGTCAAAATTAATCAGTCTTTCATCAACAAGGAGCGGCGTTTAGATAGTCCCTCTCACTCGCACTCTCTATTCTACGGGACCGTTTAAAACAAAACCAACAATAAAAAAAACCGTTGTTCTGGCTCAGTGTTCTTTTTGTTCTTCTGAGAAGCGTGTGTCTTTTCTCCCGTTTGTGAATTGCGATTTAGTCTAGAATCTAGAAGCAGAAGCAAATTTTAAAGGATTGTATAGTTTTTTTCCAGGGTAATATAACAAAAACTAAATGAAAATAAATAAAACTGTTTATTGTTTTTAGATGCCATTGGTCATAATGTCTCATCCGAGCCACATAACGAATATCTTCATTTGTGTAAAGAATTTGGAGGCGCTGCAAGACAACAATAAACGAAGGAAAGAGAGCAAATGCATTGACAGAAGGACAAAGAAAAATGCTGTAGTTTTAAATTATTATTATAAGTATTGTTATTACTATTACTTTTGATTTTGTATGATATTAAAAAATTATTACATTTAAAAAATATTTTAAGGAGTATTGATAAAAAGTTGATGAGTTTGTTGATAAATTGTTGATGAAAGTTGATGAATTTTTGGCATAAATGTTGATGAATTTTTGGTCTAAAATGTTGATGAAATGCTTATGAATTTTTGTTGATGAATTTCGCGGACATGCCCATACAAAATTCATCAGTAAATTTGTATGGAAATTCATCAACTTTTCATTAACAACACCGCCATATGTGTTGATGAATTACTTATGAATGGTACTGAAGGGTAGTCTTAGCATATACACACACCCAGCAACACACACACACACACGTAATGAAGCCACTAACACTAACACCCACACACACAAGGCATGAAGCTCACAAACACGCACACACTCACCCATGGCATGAACCGCTAGTTTGTTTACTCAGAGTGGTTGGACGCGTTTTTCCGAGCTCCAAAAGTAAACCTACCAGGAGCCACTGTAAACAGCTCGAAAGTCGCTGAAAAGTATTAATAGCGCAAACTGAGAAACCTCGGGTCAAAGGTACGTACCAGAACCGGCCCCGGCAGGCTATCCGGGCTCCCCGAATCTTGGTACTTGCGACCGCCATAGGATCTTAAGGGCAAGGGGGGACCTCTATCTCGTCCAGTGATCGCCTCTATTTTTCGCAAACGCCGCACACTCTCAGGAATTGGAATAGTTTCCACAAGCCACTTTTCCCTCGCCCTGTTCCGCACCGAACGCAACACAACGAGATCAGCTGATCATATTGTTGAGTAACGCACGCGCAGAGAGCTTTCACACTCGCGTAGTGTTAAAAAATGCGAGTAGCCTGCGCCAATTTAAAATAAAAAATTAAAAGCCAAACCACGCGTTGATATTTGATTGAATTTAAAATTTGCAAAAACATCGGGAAGGCTTACCTCCACGGTCCCACTTACCGCAGCTGGCTCCATTGGGGAAAGAAGAGCAGAAGGCCGAGGATCGGGCTATCATCCAACCCCTCCGCTGCGGCTGCACCAGTCAAAAGGGGCTCAGGGGACCGAAAAGAAGCAGTATAATTCCCATAAAGCTTCCGCTGGGGAAAATCTTCGTGCACCGAGGGAACCCAAATTAGATCAGGTGCGATGAGCAAGGAGAAGCCGACAGGCCGGGACGACGAGACCCAGGCTTTAGCGGGAGCCGAGGAGGAGCTTCTGCTAAACTTTCAAAGGATGAAGCAGAAGGTCCAACGCTCAAAGTCAGCATCGGCAATGACGATGAGGAGATAAGCACTCCAAAGATAGGCCGGGATGCAACGAGCCCTGATGGGAAGTAAACTGGAACTAAAACGAAGCAAAGGGTTGAAGAAAACACTGCAGCTTTAGTAGAAAGGCTGGGCGCAATGCTGGACGAAATGGTGACAAAGTTCACCGACAAAAACAAAAAGATGGTCACGCAGGTGACGATCGACTCGATGATCGCAATGAAGAAGCTGCAGCTTGAAAGTGCCTCTCTGGCCGGCGGCCATACCAAGGGCCCAACGTCATGCGCAAGCCAGCAGACCACTCACGCGCTGGGTGTCAAGAGCGCAAGTGTTACGCCCGCGAGCAGACCTGGAAATACGGCATGGCAGCAGGTTAAGGCCAAGCCGAAGCCCAAGATTCCCACGCCAGAGCGGATGGCAGCGGGCAAAATGAGGAACGGGCTCCTCGCACCAAGCTGCCTTAAAAGCGTCGCTCTGATGTTATACTAATTAAGTGCAGCGAAGGATCATACTCAGACACGCTGCGGATGGTCAAAATGGAACCCTCTCTTTTGGGACTGAAGGACAGCGTGCAAGGGACAGCCAATGGAGGACTTCATCAAAGGATTCAGAAGCGCCTCGACCCGTCCACGCAGCAACTGCAAGCAGCCCTAAAGACGGCCATTTCCGGAAAGGCGCCTCGACCCGTCCACGCAGCAACTGCAAGCAGCTCTAAAGACGGCCATTTCCGGAAAGGCGGAGGTGACGAGAGATGCAGGAGATCTGACCAGTGGGGAGGAGGTCACAGTGGAGCTATTTGCGGGAGAGGATTGTGACATCCCAGGCTATCCTGCACCCAAGATGAGATATGCAACATCTGCCATGTTACAGAGATTTTTGGAATCGAGTGTAATTCGGTTTAAATTTTCCCGACGAGCCCTAGGTTACCCTACAGGTAATACAACTTTTTAAAAATTTGCAAACATACTCTTACATTCCTTCGAACCAGTTATGATCATACACCTTATCAAAGGTCTTTTCCCAACCTAAATGCAGAATAGACTCATGAACCAGATTGATAATTGACCACCTAAATTCTCGAGGAATGACTGGCCGGCAACGACTTCTACTATGTCTTTGAATTTTCCTATATAAAACATTTGCCCTTATCTTATATGTTGCCGCCAAATTGTCTAAAAGTTCACCTTTTTCAGTGTTTGTGATGTTCAGTTCAGTTTTCAGTGATGTTCATAAGTTGTACGCGTTTCTCAAAAATCTTGTTTTCTATAAGATTAGTCTGACTTAGTAATGGATTACTTGACAGGAAATCTACATGAACCATACGCTTTCCTTCACAGAACTCTATATCAAAGTCAAAAAGCTGCAGAAATTCCCTCCAACGGTATACTCTAGCCGGTAACTCGATCTTTGTTCTAGACGCTCGTAATGAATTACAATCTGTAAAAGAATAAACTTATTGTCATTGAAAAAGTGTCTTTATGTTTAACGGCATTGACAACTGCAAATGTTTCCAAATCATACGATGTATACTTAGACTCACAAGGAGTAGTCGCTTGCCCTCAATTCGATGCAACAATATGGCGCCGTAACCAATAGCACTAGCATCAGTATGTAACTCAATAAGAAATTGCGGATCGAATATTGTTAAAACTTGCTTACTTGTAAGAATCTTTACAATTTGATTACGAATTACTTCATGCTCTTCTTTCCCCTTTAAATTATTTTTCTCAGGTGTTAGAGCATATAGAGGTTTCATTAACTGAGCGAATCCGGACACGTAATGCCGAAAATAGGAGGCCAACCCAATGAATTGTCTCACAGTAGGGGTGGTGATAATACTTTTAATGCCTCTATCTTACGCAAATTGGGACGGATTTCACCAGTGTGTACTTCGTATCCTAAATATTGCACAGTGCTTCTCAAAAATTAACATTTGTTAACATTAAACGAAAGCCTGCTTCTCTCAACGTTTTTAATACAGTTTCTAATCTATCTAAGGTCTCTTCCTTCGTGCGTGCCACTATCATAATGTCATCCATGTAAACAATAACAAACGAATACGCTAGATCACCTTATGCTTTCATTACCGCCCTCTGAAAAACTGACGGAGCATTCTTTAACCCAAATGGCATTGCCAAAAACTCATATCGACCATCCGGGATCACACTAGCTGTATATTCGATAGATTCGTTATGAACTGGCACCTTATAATATCCACATGCCATGTCTAAGCAAGTAAAGTAATTAGCTCCTCGCAATCTAGCCAGCTGGTCGGATATTAAAGGCAATGGAAACTTGTCAGCATTTGTGTTTCTATTTAATTCACGATAATCTACATAGAGCCTGAAAGAACAATTTTTCTTTTTCACCAATAGTGCAGGGCTCGCATACGGTGAACAGCTACGTTATGCTCAATCAGCTCTTGAACTTTCGATCTCAGCATTTCTCCTTCATCGGTGACTGAATCTATACGGTCGCCTTGGTATAGTTTTTACCATTTCCCCTGTGCTTACATGAGAAAGCGGAGTACCCAGAAGAAACGACTTAGAATACTTTATTAATAGGTGTATTAGTGTATTACAAACCTCTACACTTTTGCTTGCAGAATATCCCTGAGCCAAGGTTTCGCGGCCAATTACAATTTCATTTTTCATACAATCGTCATAAACTACATGAAGCATTATTGCAACAGAATTCCATCAATCATTACGTTACTCTTAACAAGGATTGTGCTAACTAAATTAACATTACCTATGCCACTAAGCGATACAACATTATTAAACCTCTTTCCGCTAAGCTTATGTGATAGGCTTTCTTTAATCAGGGAGCACTCCGCTCTGGAATCGAAAGGGATTGGAGACTTCTCACCTTCATGCAGCATGTACGACTTCGGACCCTCCACAACGCACATTTATACTCGCTTATGTGTGCGAGATCCAGTTCCTCTCCAGCAGCACGCTTAGGACATACAGTTGAGATATGCCCAGGTTCGTGGCAAAGGTAGCATGTGAAATGAGTCTTCGGCCGTTGTGTCGACCCCTGATCTGCTCCACGATTCTCTCCCTATTATGATTGCTTTATCACTCTGCATTCCGTCCTTTTGTGCCCAACTTGACCATAACATTTAATTGTCATTGCCTTGAGACGTTTCGCATCTGGCTCCTCATTGACGAAGTAAGGCCGTTTTGCGTCCAACGAAAACACTTGTAGCTCGGATTGCAGATCTTGCCTGGTGTGGATATCTGCTGTGTCAGCAACGCGATGCAGCCGACGGTGATGATTGGCCAAATCTCCCAGCACCCAGGTCCCACGCAGCCTGCTACTCGCCAAGCCAGGCAAGCCGTTCTCCTTCAGGCCTATCTGTCTCACCGACTCAATGGGAAAAGTGTCGGAGGTCTCTCTCAGAGGCAGTTCGGCTTCAGAAAGGGGGGGCCTACTCTGGACGCCATCGAGATGGTAAAGCAGGTAGCAGAAGCGGCGATCGCGGGTACGAGGTGGAAGGGCGGTTCCAGGAGCTACTGCCTAGTGGTAACTCTGATATAAAGAACGACTTCAGGTCTTTAAAACATGGCTTTCGAGAGCCGGCCTTGAGTTAGCGGCTCACAAGACGGTGGCAGTGCTGGTTTTAAGTCGGAAATCGGTGGAAACGGCGGAGGTACAGGTCGGTGGAGCCACGATAAGGTCAGAGGGCCATAAAGTTCCTTGGAGTCATCCTCGACACCCGGCTGTCGTTCAAGGAGCACCTTGAGTACGCCCAGAAGAAGGCCAGTGGGATGGTAGGAGCTCTGTACCGTTTGATCCTCAATTCCAGAGGGCCCAAGCACATCACCAGAAAGCTGTTTGCAAGTGTGGTCACCTTCCAGTTGCTCTACGCAGCGCCAGTGTGGCTGATGCGGGCGGAACAAAGTCCTGCAATGCGGGCCTGTCAAATGTCGCCTATATGTTTGTTAGTGTTATGTATGTAGGAAATAATGAAATGATTATAAAAAAACACCACGGCTTGAGGCCAACACACACACCCACGCCCTGTTTATTTTGGCCAAGGAGGCCTACTTTATATTTAATTATAAATTAAACCTAAACTGAATAGTTTTAAAACGGGGTACATCGTTTTCGCCAGTGTGGGCGATTACCTAACAGACGTGACAAGGCTAGCAGCAGAGCAGGGGAAAGAGAGCAAAACAGAGGCGAAGCCGGCCAGACCACTAGAAGCAGCGGAGCATAGGAGAGGAGAGATGAGCTAAGCACGAAGTACAGGTGCTCACGACGACCTGCTGGCACGCCTCAAGATCAGCGACTGCATTTCCCCTCCCGGCAGCGGAGAGTTGCACTGTGCTGAAGAGCGAGAGAATCCGCCGCCAAAGAAAAAGGGAGACGGAACAGCAAAGTTCGCAAAAGCCCAAGAACGACAGCCGATCCAGGCAGACGATCGAGGGCAGCGCTGCCGCCAGAAGATAAGCAGAACTAGGTCACGGCTAGACTGGAGAGAAAAGCTAAACTCACTTCTTTGGCGATTACTAAAAGGTGCGGACGTGAAACCACAGGTTCAAGCAGGACACGTGGGTGCGATTAGCTCCGCCGCAGGATCTTGCCCCGAAGGAAACGCCGCCACCGATCGTCGCCGCCGGCACGGATAAAGCCGGACGGGCTGAGCAGAGGTGAGCCGCCGAGGGCCGCGATTGTTCATGTAGTTAGACTAGAGTGTGGCAGGGCCCAGGTAGGGGCGCAGCGCCGAGTAGCAGACATATGAGTTAAATAAAGTCGTGATAAAATAATTAATTAACTGGAAAACATGTGCCTTTGCCTCCTCTCCTTTCCTTTGGTCTGGCTTGTATAAAACGAGGCCGCCCGCCGCCGCAACTCTTCCCCTCTTACTCGCTTATGGCTGTTGGATAGTTTCAAGCCCGAGTCGAGGCGGGACGGGAAAGAGGGTTCGTTGCTGTTGGAGGCTTCCAACCAAGGGATCAAGCGAGGTGGCCACCAGATAGCCCCGTTTTTCCCGCGCTGACATTTCTACTCTCGCTCGCCCCCACAGAGATCCCCCTATGGCCGTTGGATCTTTCCAGGCCTGAGTCGAGGCGGGGAAGGAATAGGAGGTCATTGCTATTGGATTCTTCCAGGCACGGACTCCGGCGCAAGGGTGTGGTTTCTAAACGCTTCCGGCACCTTGTGTCCCTTTCGTCTCTTTATTTATAAATTTTCTGGAATGCACTCTGGGCCGCTGAAAGTCACCCCGGACGTAGAGACATCCGTACAGGTGGCGCCCGAACAGGTATCGGTCAGGACATAATAGGCAACATTTTGGTTAATTAAAGCCCCACCGGCCAAAAATTTAATTTTCGCGGGGCAAAAATTAGTAGAAAATTAGTAGGGTTACTTTTTAACTTGATGCCATTCTTAATCTTCGACGGGGATGGACGTGTTTTTCAAGAGCTCCGAGTTAAGTTCTTTCTCCAATATATATAAACCTAACGCAAAATATAAATAAATATTGCTAACTGTGCCATTTTACTTCGTTAAGGGCCTCGCACGATAAGCTCAATTAGATGAGCGGCGATTAACATAAAGAGCGTAGAAGCTCCGTTAACCAAAGAAACGGATGTTATTCGTATTTCTCAATACGCGATACCGAGGTAGAAAAAACGTCAACAAAGAGCAACCCGGCCTTACTGGCTGTCGAAAACACGAGAGGGCGCTCTCTATTACCAGCCCTACTAATTCCAACTCCTACATCTTGGAGCTATCAATGCCAGACCCCACCACCACCGGCTTCTATGAAAGACGCACCAACAACAAGCAGTGCTAAAATTTCTGCTACCTCAGCAAATGAAATGGCAACAACTAAAACAACGACCAATATTGTGAAATCGGTGTCAACGGCTCCATCGCCACCTGCAAGGGCAACAAAAACCGTAAGCTTAGATAAGCAACAAGCGGTTCCGGCCATACAGACCGGTATGGATCACTACATCCAGATTAAGCGTAAGCTTAGTCCGCAAAACACGGTTGGTAAAAAACCAAAGATCAACTGTATCTTCAAATCAACGAACAAGCAAGGAGTTTCAACAACACCAACAAATTTTCCCTCTTAGCAGATGCTGAGAGCCAAACCGAGCCGGACGCTCGGTCAACAAAATTGTTGCGCTGGTCGGGGACGAAAAAATTTTCATGTTGTTCTGCTTATGAAAGGGAATATCCACGAAACCAAAGTTCAAACCAAATATGAAGAACACTTCCGAGCTGTGTGTAAATACCAGGAAGAAACAAAAAAGAACTTTTACACCTACCAACTAAAAAGCAGCAAAGGACTACAAGTAGTACTAAAAGGAATTGAACCTGATGTCGCCCCCTCTGAGATCCTAGTTACCCTTAAAGACAGGGAATTCTCTGCTAAGAATGTTAGAAACATTATTAATAAAAACGAAAAACCGCAACCAATCTTCAAGGTCAAGCTCGAGCCAGACAGCAAAACTTTAAAGATAAATGAAGTGCACCCGATCTACAAGCTGCAGTTCTAATTGTATCGGAAGATCACCGTAGAAGAACAACACAAACGCAACGGTCCAGTAAAATGCACAAATTGTCAGGAGTATGGACACACCAGGACGTACTGCACACCTCGGTCAGTGTGCGCAGTCTGCGGAGACTTTCACAATTCCGCACACAGCCCTGCTAACAAAGAAGACCCACGTACAAAAAAAAAAAAAAAATATGAACTGCGGAAAAAACCAAAACAAACTACAAACTACAGAGGCTGTTTGGTGTACAAGGAGCTGAAGAGTCGTATGCGACGAGCGACAGCTACGCGACAACAAACTACAAAAAATGTGTATTCTAAATCAACAACTACGCCAGACGTATTTTTCGGCAAGGCAGCCAGATCATCCTTCGGTCCGCTCGGTACCACCAAAGGGCAATTACTAAGCTGATGCTCTACGAACTGACATGGAAAATCCACTTCAGCCAGACCTAGAAAACGCTCAGTAAGTCCCAGTCCAACCGCAAAACAATTTGGAAACTATGATGTTTACCATGCAACAAAGTATGATGGAGCTCATGTCCTTTATGAAAACGACCATGCAAACGCTGATTTAAAACCAGAATATGGTGATTCAGATGCTTGTATCGCAACAGTCGAAATAATCAATGCCCACTCTACGCATATCCATGTGGAATGCCAACGGGATTTCACGGCTTGAAATAACACAATTTCTGAATGTAAATCACATCGATGCCATGCTGCTGGTTAAAACACACCTCACAAGCAGATATAACTTCCATATACGGGGTTATACCGTCTACCACACAGATCATCCCGATGGAAAAGCCCACGGCGACACCGGCATCTTAATTAGAGAACGCATCAAACACCACTTTCATCAAAGGTATGCAACAAATTACTTGCAAGCCACGTCTATAAAAGTGCAGTCAGGAAACGACAACCTTTGCACAGTCGCTGTCTATTGCCCACCTCGCTTTACAATCTCTAAAGGTCAATTCATGGATTTCTACAACTCACTTGCTGCTGGAGACTACAATGCCAAGCATACGCACTGGGGATTTCGCCTCGTTACTCCCAAGGGGAGCATCTTTATAATGCACTTATAAATGTTAGCAATAAGTTGGACTACGTTTGCCCTGGTAGCCCCACATATTGACCAGTCAATCCCAGAAAGATACCGAATCTAATCGATTTCACTGTGACAAAAAACATCCCACGTAATCTAATAAGCGCCAAGTCCCTTCCGGATCTCTCATCAGACAACTCTTCATTATTGATAACCCTTCTTCAAAGCCCAGTAGTTACGGACCACCAAAACTGGCTGACGTCACACAGAACTAACTGGATGAAATACAGGAAGTATGTGAGCCCCACATTGAGCTAACCCACCCGCTCAAGATCGATGCGGACATCGACTGTTCCACGGCAGCCCTGGAAGAAGTACTCGTGACAGCAGCCATGATCTCGACACCACAACGGAAAGACGTGCAAATAAACAAGTTCAAGACCAACCTGCAAATTGAAGAGCTCGTTCTGGAAAAGAGGCGTCTGAGACGGGCCTGGCAAACCAGCAGATCGCCATGCTCAAAGCAACGTCTAACTGAAGCAACCCGCAAACTAAACTGGGCTCTGAAGCAAGATGCCGAAAACGCACAACTAAGATTGAGAAACTCTCCCCAACTAGTACAAAGCATCATTTGTGGAGGGCACACCCAAATCTAAGCTCTTCGGTGGAAACCGTCTCCCCGATAAGAAATTCTTTAAACTGCTGGATACGCAGCGACATAGACAGCGCCGAACATTTGCCTCACATCTCATAAGCGTCTTCCAGCCGAACCCTGCTGCTAATCCTTTTGTTCTACCGCAAATCCACCCTGAAAGTGAATTCGCGATAACAGCGTTTTGACGAGATCACTAAAGTCATTCGGGAGCTAAAACCGAAAAAGGCTCCCGGCGGGGACCAAATAACTCCAAAAATGATAATTGAACTTTCGAGCTGTGCTATTGAGGTCATCTGAATACTCTTCAATGGGATCATAAGTCTCGGCTACTACCCAAAAAATTGGAAAAAGTCTATTATTCCGTATCTATTATTCCATATCATATATGGGATCAATTTGGCTTCAGAGTAAAAATATGGAACCATTGAGCAATTAACAGAATAACATCAGAGATTCGCACAGCCTTCTAACATAGAGAACACTGTAGCGCGATATTTCTCGACGTATCTCAAGCATTTGACCGCGTCTGACCCAATGGTTTCATGCACATAAACTACTTGAGTCATATCCCTAAAACAGAATTTCGCAGTGAGATGCAACACAACAACATCCGACAACTACAAAATCGAAGCTGGAGTCCCACAAGAAAACCTACTTGGACCTACTCGATTCGTCCTCTACGCAGCGGATATTCCCACGTGCGACCGACTAATAATCTCCACTTTCGCCGACGATACCTCAGCCGCTCCAGATGCCCAGTCCGTGCAACATCCCAACTCGCCAACCACCTCACGGTAGTGAAGAAGTGGTTATTCGACTGGCGTATTTAAATAAACGAACAGAAGTGTAAACACATAACGTTTACTCATAACAGACAAACATGCCCGCCGCTCTACTTGAATAACACACAGATATCCAAGCCACCGAAGTAACGTATCTCGGCGTCCGCCTCGACAGACGTCTAACATGGCGAAGACATATAGTATGCAAGAAACTAAACCTAAAACTAAAAGCCAGCAGCCTGCACTGGATTATAAACGCCCGATCGCCCTTGTGTCTGGCCTACAAGGTCCTGCTCTACAACTCCACTCTAAAGCCAATCTGGAAGTATGGCTCCCAGCTTTGGGGGAACGCGAGCAAAACCAACATACAGCGCGCTCAATCAAAAATCCTGCGAACTATCACTGGGGCACCATGGTATATACGGAACCAAAGCATCCACAGGGATCTTAGCATTCTCGCAGTAAAAGATGAAATAGAGAATCAAAAAGCGTCGTACAAGGAAAAACTCTCAGCCCACCCAAATCCTCTCGCAAGGATCTTGACTCGGGTTTTCAGAAGAAAGCAAAAAAAAGGGTTAATTTTTCACGTAGCCACGAGCAGCAGCAAGGAAAAAACAGGACAGCCAATGGCGGACTTCTAAGGATGCAGAAGCCCCTCGACCCGTTTACGCAGCAACTGCAAGTGGCCCTAGAGGCGGCCATTTCCGAAAGGCGGACGTGACGGTCATGCAAGAGACGGTCCTGGTGGAAATCCATGACCCCGACGAATTGACCAGCGGGGAGGTGACAATGGCCCTATTTGCGGGAGAGGACTGTGACATCCCGGGCGACGCTGCACCCAGGATGAGAAAAGCGTACGGAGGAACACAAACCGCGGCGACAAACTTGAGATCCGAACACGCGCAGTGGTAACTCCATCAGGGAGAAAATGGAGCCATGCTACAAATGCGTGGGCTACGGGCACACATTGGCGAGATGCCGCGCTTCAGGCGCATCGGCCAAAGCTATGAAGGAGGCATGCGTCAAATGAGGGGGCACCGGTCACAGGCACAATACGTTGCAAGGCAAGCCCAAGTAAATCCTATGCACCCGTGGGGGCAAAACCGCGAGGGAAGCAGAAAATGCGATCCTGAGCAGGCACTACCCCGAATACCTGAAGGCCATCAAAAGCGTGAAATATGGTTCTGTTTATACATATCAACCTCAACCACTGCAGAGCAGCTCAACACCTACTGTCCCAGACGGCCAACAACCAGAACATCGACGTCGCCATACTGAGCGAGCCCTATAGGCCAAGACCAGAAGGGGTCTGGCAGTAAAGCGGCAAGGGCAGCTCATTCATATGGAACTACGGGCAGCCCCCGGTCCACCTAGCGCAGAGGTCGTCGAGGCCTGGCTACGCCAGAGCTAAGTTTCAGGTGACAACCATAAACAGTTTCTACCTATTCTTTTTTTTCCAATTATGCGATACATCGATGTACATTTGCGAAATCGATTTTATCGAAAAAGTGCCAAGAATTCTCGGAAAGCGACATGAAAAAGATAAATACATATCTTTAAGGGTTATAATTATTATTATTAAATAATAAGTTATATTTCCAAAGGCATGTTATAAGGGAAAAAGCCCAAGACCCTTTTCTTTTATTCATCTGATAAAATGTAAAGTTGAACAATAATAAGAATCTTCGATAAATATGTATAAACCAATTTATTTTAGACCGAAAAAAATACGTTTTGAAAAAAATACGTTTTGTATGGAATGTATTTTCGATTTTAATCGATTTTAATCGATTTAAATCGCTTTATTTTTCAAATTAGAAAAAATCGAATCAATGAAAATTGATTTATTTCTAGCTTTTTCACATATACGAGTTCAGGGATATAGTGCAGAAGATCGTTCAAGTGCAGGAGATCGCTCGCGGACGGTCCCCAGTGATAATAGCTGGATATTTCAACGCATGGTCCACCGCCTGGGTGAGCCCGAGTATGACCCACCGGGGAACATTCATCCTGAATGCTTTTGCAACCCTGGATGTCTGCCTTCTCAACGATGGTGGTAGATGCACCTCCAGGAAGGCAGGACGTGAGTCAACCATCGACCATTGCCAGCCCAGAGCCCACTCGGAATATCCGCTGGGATGTCACCGATCTACTCACCTAGAGCAATCACGCAGCGATCATCATACAGACGAGGAACGACCAGCCGAGAATACTTATCCGGCAAACTGCCTACAAGGTTGGCACTCTCAACGTCGATGTGCTGCGAGCCAATATGGATGTCAGAACCATCACAGGCAATGCAATGTAGGTTATCCACGAGGATGTAATGCGGCAACGGAGAGCTCCTCCAGAGGAAATGGTAGACGATTAGGTAGGCAGTTGCCTGGTGGTGCGACGGGGCAGACCAAGACCAGGAGCCGTTCGGATCAGCCTACAAGTGGATAATAGGGAAGCTAACCAGATAGCCGACACCAACCTCCCAGGAGCAAAGTGCATGCCACCGTGGCTGTTTGCTCAAGTGTTTAATAGATGCATCGACGAACGGACTTTCCCAAAGGCGTGAAAGCGGCAAAGGTTAGTGATCATCCGCAATCCTTGCAAGCTGAAGCTGATGACTCGTTCTTATACCGGCCCCTCTGCATGCTGAACACACTGGCCAAAATTTTAGAGCACAACAAGCTAAAAAGGGAAAGAAAGGATCGCGGAGCCCTATCAAGCCACCAGTATGAATTTTGCAAGAAGCGAAGCACACGAAGATGCGATCCGATGAGCGGCCCTGACCGCCAGCCGCTCCGCGGAGGTGGACATTTCTTACCCCTTTCCTTTTGTAAATTCCTATACATACTTAAATGGTTGATTCATTTCAATAAACAACCTACGTTGTACATTTTTGGCCGGAAAGGTCACGTGCATTTAATTATAAGTTAAACCTTAACTTAAATAGTTGTGCTGCAAGCACTTCTCTGGTGATTGTCAAAAAGTGTGGACGCGACAACGGGCTTAAAGAAACCTATGTCCAAGTCGGGACACGCGGTCGACCTAACACCTCCGTGAAGGACACAGGTCCGGGCCCCAAGGACATATGTCCATCATTGACGCTGGAAAGCCACAAACCAGGAGCCTCCGCCGGCAAGGATCAGGACGGCCACTTCTAAAAAAAGAATGTGACGTAGGTTTTATAACTTACAAAAATTACAATTCCCTACGATTTTCCTGCCTTCCGGGGCAGACCGGGGCCCGCCCTAATTTTAAGCTGCTCCCCTCTCGCTTGCTTTCTTAGACTGCCGCATCATGTTTTCTCTGTAGCCGCTAGAGTATTCCGGGCACGAGTCAAGGTGAGACGGGAGTGGAATCGCGTCCCTCCCTTTACCTTCTCTCTGTTCCCCTCCGATCGCGCCGTTTTGCCGCTGGATTTTTCCGGAACCGAGTCGAGGCGGAACGGGACCGCTGCCGCTGGATGATTCCGGGCAATATCTTGGGCGTTGGTCGCTGGATTATTCCGGGTCACCCGCCCCTTCTGGGATGCCTTCTTGCCGCTGGATTGTTCCGGACAACTTCATGCCTTCTTGGATCTGTCCGAGCGGCTGGGAGTAGCCGTCAGCCCCAAGCATTCCCGACTCCGCTGACCCCTTCCCTACCGTTTGCTCTCTCTCTCTTGTGAAATTTAGAACTAAATAACTAGAGTCTAGGACTTGGCCTTTTCCTCAAAATAATACATATTCTGGAAAGGAACTCTGGGCCACTAAGGTTCCTCCCGGCCCCTGAACACTCTTACAGTAGAAATAAAAAATTTTGAGTCGTATTAGTACAATAACATATTTCATAAGGTCGTCTTTACGTCTCAGTTTTCCTGTACTGTCAATATGTACTGTGTTCCACTGTTTATTTATTTTGGGAATGGAATGTAGCTCTGCCTGTACAGTTGTGTGATGCAGTTTTCAACAAACCGACGGACACACTTGGGCATGTGTTCAAACCAACAATTGCTATAAACCTTATCTAATGTCTTTTCCCAACCAAGATGCATTATTGATTCATGGAAACGGTTTATAATGGCCATCTAAAAGATCTTGGATTTACTGGTAAACATTTGGTTTTTGCGTTGTAGTTTCCTATGTGAAACACCTCTACGTTGTTCATATATATTATTCAAATTGTCTGTCAGTTTTTTGTTTCTCAATTTTGTTAATATTTCTATTATTTCACCATCTCTTTGCTGTGGTAGCAGATATTGAAGCACTGTTTATAAGATGGATGACGTAGGAGTTGGAGTGAGTGGAGCGGGTGATAAAAAGAGCGCCTTTGACTGTCAGTACGGCCGGAGCACTTTGCCGCTCATTTTTGTAAGCCTATTAAAACTTAAATCGCAAAGTTAATAATATTAATTTACAGTCGTGGAAAAAATAATAGAAACAAACTTTTTGCTTCATTTAGTTTCATTTATTTCATAAGACGCGTATCCGATAATAAATTAATTATTTTTTGTTAACATATATTTAAGTATATATTATAATAATTAACACAAATATTTTATAGAATTGTTTAACAATTTAAAAAAATGAATTACATTTGTTTCCCTTGGAAAAAATAATAGAAACAAAAGGATAAAATTCACTTGAAACTTTTTTTTTTTAATTGTATAGCTTGTTTATCAATATTTAGTGGTACAGTCTGTAGCTTTAATAACAGCAGAACACCGACAAGGCATGGAAGCAACCAGATTGGCGCAAATTGAGGTATTGATGCATATCACTCTGATTGCACTATCTTCCACAATTCTTTCTTATTTTTGGCCTTAAAGCCGCCAGTTCTTTTTTTTAGTATCCCCCATAAATGCTCAATTGGGTTTAAGTCAGGATTGAGCGGGCCACTTCATTAAATTTATCAGTGTGTCCTGGACCCATTTCTTGACTAATTTGGGCGAATGTTTGGGTCATATCCTGCATAAACTCCCACTTCAGCGGCATTTCATCTTCGGCATAGGGCAGCATAACCTCCTTTAGTATGTTGAGATAGTCTAGGGCACACATATTTCCCTTTATCTCGAAAATTGGCCCTATTCCAGACGAGGAAAAGCATCCCCATAGCATCAAATTTCCTGCGCCATGTTTAATTGTCTTTTTATAACCTTGCAGGGTATTATAATTTCAGTCAGAAGTTTGCAACGCAGTGAAGGAGTCATATAAAAGTATATATATTCTTGATCAGCATCAACAGCCGAGTCGATCTAGCCATGTCCGTCTGTCCGTCTGTCTGTCTGTCTGTCTGTTTGTCTGTCTGTCTGTCCGTCTGTCTGTCTGTCCGTTTCTACGCAAACTAGTCCCTCACTTTTGAAGCTATCTGAATGAAACTTTGCAGATAGTCTTCTATATACTCTCACTCGTAAATATGTCGGAACGAGCCGGATCGGTCAACTATATCATATAGCTACCATACAAACGATCCGTAACTTTAATGTTTTTTAGCATATCTTGATCAACTCTCGGTTATAAGCTAAATATATTATTCTACATTTTCGGATTTAATTTTATAAAGATCGGACTACTATATCATATAGCTGCCATAGGAACGGTCGCGATATTTTCAGAAAAAAAAATTATAACTTTGTCAGTTTTCAACATAATTTGGTCTATTTTGAGATACTAGTATTTTATATTTTTTCAGAATTTTGCTGTAAGTTTCATAAGAATCGGACGACTATATCATACATATAGCTGCCATACAAACGATGGGTAAACGGGGAGAAAATTTGTATGTATATGAAAGTTGTTCATATTATATTATATTGGGATAGATTCTAATTTATACAATTGGAATGTGCAAGGGTATACAAACTTCGGCGTGCCGAAGTTAGCTTTCTTTCTTGTTTGGTATGATTCCGATTAAAAGCTGAATTTTTCCTTCGTCCAACATATACCTTTCTGTCTGATCCAAACATATTAATTTTGGTTTCATCAGACCATAAAAGTTTTTAAGGTTTAGTTGACGATGAGCAAAAGTGAGTCTTTTTTCAATATTCTTTGCTTAGATATGTCACTATTTTTGCAAAATGTACCTTCAAACCATTTTCAATCAGTCTATTACTAATTATGCGACTGGTAACTGATGCCTGAATGTCGTTTTTGAGGTCCTCTGATGATAGGAATGGATCTTTTTTCGATTTACGAACTAATAAGGCATCAAACTTTTGGTTTGTGGCTCGCTTTGTACCCCGAGTTTCCGCTTTTGTCTGTGAAATAAAAGGCCGAAAATACTTTTTTTGCTGAGCACTTCAAAATCTGAGAAATTTGCCTTTCGGTTTTCCCCTCATTCTTCAGAGTTTTTTATTGTATTCCTATCTCCAGCTGTACAATGCACTCCATGACCCATTCTGAATATAAAATACCACTTTTGAAACGAATTTGTATAAAATGTATCATTTTATGCTTTAACTTACGTTGAATTGTTAAACCTTTAGCTTTATCTCCCAAAAAACAGAGGTTAAGTTGCTCACGTTTCTATTATTTTTTCCAGTTGAGACACAAAGTACCTTTAAAAGTTACAAGATATCGCAAAAAGTAAAGGCGAAAGCGACTCAGAAAATAATTCTAAATAAAGTTAAAGTATCGGATATCAATTAAGTTTTGGTTTTAAGCCAACAACTATCGTTAATATGTAGCAATTGGTTTCAAGTTACAGAAGAGAATGTTGTTTCTATTATTTTTTCCACGACTGTATATATCTTCTTAGATTTACATAAATTAAGGAAAGAACACGTCGAGTTAGATATATATAAAAAGATTTTTACTAAGTCTAACAATTTGTATTCTTATAACCTAAATATACTTCAGTTGTTACTATTATTATTATTCTATTATGTTATTATTTCTTTACTATTTTCACTTATTAAATATTATTTTTATTATTTATATTTATCTTTTTTATTAATTTTTATTTTATTATTATTATTATTATATATATTTTTTTTTATTAAGTCTATGCCTTATACCTATGGTATTATTGTTAATAACCTTAAAAATTCTTTAATCAAATTATGAAACTGAGTTGTGCTTATGGTTTTAAAATAATGTAGTAGGTTGTTCCATTGACGGATATTATTTTTAAAGAATTGTCGGTTGGAGTATAATGTTTTGTATATGGGGCTGTTTATGTAGGGGGTGGCAAGGATATCCTCCGCTAAGGAATCCAGAAAAGTTGAAGTGTATCCCACGAAGAAAGCCCAGGAGAATGAGATGCGGGGTTTTGGTTTATTGAGCATTCATTTCGAAACTAACATAAGCTTAGAAATAGTGTCACGCTCCCGTCCGCTTTACATTGGTAAAGCGAGAGCAGGAGATCGAAGGCGAGTGTTCCCGAAGTTCATCTAGCGACGAGGAGATCGATTAGAGCAGAGGCCCTTAGCTTAGCATAAGGGCCATGCGCCCTACCGAGAGCGAAAGAGCCGAGAGGTGGAGAGCGCCGTAGCCGTCCCTAAGCTAAGGTAGCCGCTAGCGAAGATCGGGTTAACCGAGGAGCGAAGAGCGGGCGAGCGGCTAGCTGAACGGCCAGCGTACGGAGGTCGGAACTATGACGGGAGTGAAAGAACGGGCGAGCTTTTGTAAGCTCGGTGGCAGAGGGGCTACAGGTGCCGCCTCCTGGCGTGATCATTCCGGCCCCCCCTTGCAATCACTCGGATTGCGACAAAACCCTTTTTCCGGAGTACGTAGATGCTGCGACGCTGGAGCGAAGAGGAGAGCCATAGAATGGTGAAGGGTACTGTGGAGAGGCTGACGAAGGCCAAGGAGCAGCTGACCAGTGCCGTGGAGTAGTGGGGGAGCGTCGAGAAAGGCCGTAGGGTGGCGGAACCGGGCACAGCACTGGACTGGACTGGATATTTGGTAGTTGATCCTAGGAGGCATCGATTTTCCGTAGCGGAGGGATACCGTAGCAGACTCGGCTTTGGTAGGACTAAGTACCTCGAGTACTTTCGCGGACGATCGTAGCCGTGTTGAAGTAGAGACATGTGATGACGGATCTAGATGAGAAGTATAACATTGGAAGAGGGAGAGGAAGAGTGATGTACTGTAATGTGCGAACTAGATGTACGGAGGCGCTTAATGAGGCGAACGGTGTCCTTGCACTAGATTTTCGTGCACATGTAAGTGCGAATGTTGGTGCCGATTACACGTTGTGAATCGGTCACCACTGCGACAAGTTCCCTCGGAATGTTCATGGGCCAAACAGTTTGAGCAGTAGCGGTAGGAGAGAACCGCGCGGAGTCTCTTCTCAGCAGTGAGCCGGAGGAACTGTTGGCATTTCCGAATCGGGTGGATTCCGCCGTAGATTCTGCAACGGTAGGACTGAGGACTTCGGGTAGGTCTGCCTTCTAAAAGGGCCGCAGTTTGAGTGGAAAAGAGTTTGTTCTTGGAAATTTCGGTTGCGTGCGAAATACGCGTGGAAAACACACACACTAATGACTGCCGTGGAGTCGTCGGCGGAGCCTGTCGCGTTTCTCGAAGTAGGTGCGGGTCGTGGACTAGACGGAGCGGGGGTACGTGGTGCGTTAGCAATCGGATTGTCGGGAGCTAGTGCAGTTTCGCTGCTGGTGGCCCCGGGCAAAACAGTTCAGGCAGAGCTGCTGTCTTCTGACGAAATCGGAGCGACCACGTACATCCATTTCAAGGAAACATGGACATAAGCGAACAGGATGGTTCTCCCCGGAACAGAGGTGGCACCCTCTTCGGGCTGGAGTCACTCTGGCCTCGTACGGATTGAGCCTGCGCGCTGAGGCGCTGGCAGTTGGCGACCTTGGCGGAAGGTGCCCAGAGACGCTAGGCCTGATATCTTCGATGGCCTCTAATGTGCGATGGCGCTCTGTAAGAAAGGAATCCAACTGTCTCCAAGTTGGAATTACGGACTTATCTCAATCGGATTGTTAACACATGGACAGAGTGAGCTTTGGAAGCTTGGAGGAAATCATGTAGATAAGAAGACAGTCCCAAGCCTCGATCTGAGTGCAGGACATCTCTAAGGCTGTCAAACAGCTCTGGATAGTGCCTTGAAGATCCTTTAAAGCAGCTCCGGACTCTTGGGCGACAGGCTGGATGTTGACGAGGATTTTCAACTGTTAGTGAGCGGAGTCTTCGAAACAATGGAGTGCGCACCGCCACTCGTTTTGAACAGTAGGTGGAACAACTTTTCCACCGGCGTGAATCGCGAATTATTTATATTAATCGCCGTAAAAAGGTCCCTAAAGGTGGGCCAACTAAGATATTCGCCTGTGAACACTTTGGTGTCTAGTGGTGGTGGATGGATGCTTTCGGAAGCCTGAGCTGATTGAGAAGTGACCGTCTCGATTGATTTTTGGAGATGGGCTACACACCTTGCGTATACTGAATAGCAATTGTTGTATTGGGATTCCAGCACTGTCGAGGTGGCCGTACATGCCGACATGGAAAGAAGGGCGAAGGAGCTCTCATAGCTCTTCTCCACCTTTTCCCACAAGGCCCGGATCTGATCGCGATGGATTTGACACAGGTTGGGCGAGACATTTGCGAAGTCTGGTAAGAATATTAGCCTCTAATTGAACTATACGGGCCGTTGTAGAAATAAACTTTCGTAAGGCGACGTCTATTGCGGTGCCACTGAGTTGTTGTTCATACGCAAAAATGGCTGACAACGCAATAGACGCCGCCTTAAGAAAGTTTATTTCTACAACGGCCCATATAGCTCAATTTCAGGCGGAATTAACACTGTTTGTTCGTGGAATAGAAGTGGCGAGCTGTAGCTTTAGAAAAGACGGGCGCAAAGTTACGGACTGTAATTTTTCCGAGCGGATTAATCGAATCGCGAGTTATTTGCCAGGAGCAACTGATCAGATTTATCAAAAGAATTGAAAAGGATTCTACGTTGTCGCTGTACAACTTCTCCGGCAGCCCTCTCCTCCCGACGAACCTTTTAAAAGCGGATAAGAAGCTGTCAATTGATAAGTCTACAACGGGCTGAAGGTTAACAGCCTTTGACGAAAAGCACACAAAGTCGGCCACATAAGTCTTAATAGGGGGTTTACGGCGGATTCTTAGTGAGACATAAAACTGTCCGCAAAAATCTACTCCAAACCAAAAAAGGGCGTTCTATCTTGACCCTATCGGCTGGTAAATGGCCCATTATCTGACTCATTAGCACCGGTTTGTATTTGAAACAGTTACAGACAACTTTCGTGCATGCTTCTTGCGCATTGATTAGCAATATCTGCTGCCTCAAAAGTAATACCATCACGTTGGCATCAGCAAACTATGGAGAATCTGTCCCAATTTTTTGGAATGAATGTATTTTTATTAAAAGTATGCCGATTTTCGATTTTTTTATTTTAATGTATTAAGAAAACACTAAGCTGTTATGTAACATACCGCAAGTGTTAACTTAACAGTCTAGTATTTAAATACCAACTGTTAAAGTCTGCGCTTGCAACAGCACATGGTTTGTTTACATTTTGCTTAACTTTGAAGCAGACTTTCAAATCAGAAATTCTTAAACAAAATTACGTAAGACAGTGAAATTTGAAGTAGTTATTTAGTCTACAGGTATGTACTTTGTGTTAATACTAATATATTGCTTAATGTGTGCATCCAATTCTAACAATTTGTAAATATAGCAAGTCATGTTTTCGTTTGTGTTATGGAAAGAACGTTCAACTTTCAATAGAGTTTTAAAAAACTGTTTAGCTTGTTTAGTGCATGTCTATATCCATATTGTAGAGCCATTAATTACATTTTTTAGGAACCAATCTCTTCAACAAAGACACTGCTCTTCTGGAAGTGTGGCATAAGCAAAAGGGGCTTCGGGAAAAAGAAGATGCAGTTTTTAATTTATTTAGCAAGCATATTGATCCCAATATTCTTAAAGTAGATCGAAGCGTCATCAAAGAAAAATCCAGACTTTTTTCCCTGAATTTATTAAAAAACGGCGAAAATGCCAGAGAAAGATGAATAAGTTTTCAAAAATATATTTAAAGTGGATGGAAGGGAGTCTTACCTTGAAGTTGATTCAAAAGGAAAAAAAAGGAAAATCAAAAATAAAAACCGCTGCGCGTCCAAAAATATCATTTTGGCTAAAGGGTTCAAGAGGGAAAAGAGATGAAGCAAATAATCTCTAAGGCGCCCATAAGCATAATGTTTGTTTGCTAGTTCAGGCATCAGGCATAGCTGCTAGAAAACATAGGCTCAACGATCTTGCTTTTATATTAAAGTTACATGTTGTTAAATGAAGCAAAAGCCAAAATTATCAGGAAACTGCTAAGCAAGCCCGTTGAGCAGCCTGTGCGTTCTTCAACAGAGGAGGATTTGGCTTTAATTCTTGATCAAGGCTTAACCAAAGAGTAGTATTGTGCAACTCGACAGGACGCAAAGTGCAGGAAGGCAGATATTTACCCAATTTATAAGGAAGTAGCCGACAAAAAAAGGACTGCCGACCCGCTAATATAGATATAACGGAAACCGTAGCGAAAGTTCCCCTACAAGATCTTTTAGATCATACCGTAGCTCGAATAGTAGCTTATCAAGCGGAATTTATTGCAGCGACAATTTCAATCAGTCAAACACTGACTGCCAGTCAAATCCAGCTGATTCGTCACTTTTTGCTACGACAGTTATGCCTCTTCGCTTAATAGATTCTTCAGGCATTGTTTTATGGAACAATGATACTCCTCAGAGTATACGATTTTGTCGACCATTAAAACTTGAGTTTTAAAAAAAATCAATTGACGCTTTTAAGAGAGAGCATTTGCAGATACAAGATCAAATACAAAATTTGATATCTGCGAAAGTAATCCTAAAAAAAACAATCAATGCTTGTATGTAAAGTTCAGTCTGCACCTAACTGTAATTGATGGCAAAGTTCTTAATGCCTTAGCGGAAACAAAATCATTTCAATCTTGCCCCATATGCAAAGCGACTCCAAAGGATTTTCTTGGAAATAAAAAATTTAAGTGTCTTAAATTTGTTCCTATAATGGACAATATAAAATTGATATCAAAGTAATTTTAAATAAGAGATCCACATTAATATGCTTATCATGTCAATTACCAATAAACCTGGACAAATATGAGCAACTTTGCCAAGAAACTGGGCACCTTATGGTGGACAAATATCCATGGCTTCCCAAGCCACCGACTGTCCACAAGATTTTGGTTCCCTCCAGACTCATCTTAGAGCAAACCGTTCTTCCAGTCAGCTATTTTTGCGAATAGGGTGCAGAGTCCAGGAATAAGTATTATAAATCCGACAGACTCCACCACCATGCGAAAAAGCTCAGTCGAATCGCCAAGTTTACCGATGTTTTCCATAGAGCCATGGATACTTCGGACCCCATAATATATTCAATGAATTTAATGAAACGTATCCGAAAACATAAGCGGCTGTCTATTTCATCTGAAGTCATTCGAATGCGAATATAAGCCTGGAGACGAGTCTTTAAATGTTGATGAATATGATGAGGAAAACAACTATGATTTTTTCAACAGGTGTGTAAAGGTTGTAGAACATTATAAAAAAAACCGCACAAAAAATCGGAAAAATTCGGCATGGTAATGAGTCCGATGCAGGTCTCGAAGAAATAGCGAAACAAATTCTGATTTTGAGGACAGTAATAGTGGAAATTAGGCATCATACGGAATTGGCGCATTTAACAACCTTCCCCCAAATCGTATGAAAGGATTTAGACGTTGAAAATGTGGGCTTAAAGTTTCAGATTTCTCTAGCTTGACATATTCTGAAGCAAACTCAGCTCTTTGATATACTTGGACCATCCTTAGGAACGATAACTTCACTTCGTTAGCCGAAATAACAACATCGCGATTATGTTTCTTCCCTTGAATAAACCGATTTACATATGACATAATCCGCACAAGTTTATTTAATGACGAACATCTTCCAACAAGCTTAATGAAGACATTCGGTTGGTTTGTTGTGACGGAACATACCGCCACGTTCACGTCAACTGTAACTCCGGTGAAATTTTAGTCTGATGAAAAAGAGGCCACTCGTTAGGGTGTAGAAGTAAAAATTCTGGTTCATTTTCCAATAACGTACATTTTAAACCGTCTATATCTGTTCCACGTTATACTAAATCGGTTGGATTATCTTCCGTGGGCACATGCCGCCAAACAACATTGAATATCAGGAACTCTATTCGCAACAAATGTAGCTAAAGTGGACGGATTTCAACCTCTAATTTGTTAAGTAAGGGAAATACTTTAGCCCATAGTTTGGCAAGCATCGGCAAATCCGTGGATTTGAACACTGTCTTAAGAAAACAAACAAATACATTGAGGAATGGATATCTGGTCAGTTTTTAATAAATTCTGTTTGAATTCATTCCAACTGGTATGTAAATTCTGGGAACCGATTCGTCCCAATCTACTTTTTGTCGCCACAGTTTCTGAAGCATGATTTTAGCTCTTGTAATCAGTGGACACAACAATCCCAAGGGATCAAACAAAGGGGATGTGACGGTTTAAATGTTTCGATTAGTTGGTGGTAGGGACTGATACGAATCCTCCAAACTATAATTAAATGCATCTGTCTGAAACATTCGAAAGTGTTGAATATAAGAGATTTTTCTGGTCCGTAGTTAGTCATCAAACTTGGGAGATTTGTTGCCAATTTGGTCAGCTTGAATCCCCCATTTGGAGAGCTTCGTCTTTTCCCCCCACGCGATAAGTTGGAAATTTTTATCTTTATTGGCAATGTTAACTCACCTATACATTTTCAAGACATCAGCAGTCAAGGCATATTTGTTTATATCTTCATGGTGTAATCGAAATCTTGCGTCTTGTCGTTTCGAAGGATAAAACATCTGGATTTGTCTTAAATGGCAACTTTACCTCATAACGACCTGACGTAAGCCTTTGTACTGTTTGCTTAAAGTGCTGCTCGCAAGCAACTTGTTCAGCTGTATAAACAGCCTTCGATCTCTCCGGGACGTGATCCAATTCCCAAAAACGTTATGCTAGAGACTCGAGTGAATTTATATTTTCATTATTTCATTATTCGAAGCGCGTTGAGTGTACTTTCCCAAAACAATCCATCCTAAAAAAATTTTCTGGATTGAAGGATATTCTGAACCTTATTTTATTTGGCCTACGCTGATAAGTTCAAAAAAGAATTCTGCCCCAATTAGTAAGTCTACTCTTGCGGGCGTGTGAAACCGAGGGTCTGCCAATTCAATGTTTGCTGAAATTTTCCACTGTGCACAATTGACTTCGTAATCTGGTTGATATAATGAAATGGAGCTTAATACCCAAAAATCAGTAGCGAAACTATGAGCATTGTCGCGAAAATGAATTAACGTGTGGACTTTGTGCCTTACTACCGAGTCGTTCTTCCCTTCAGAGTGATATTCAAATAGGATTCTTTCTTGTGTAACTGCAAACGCTGTGCTAAGTCATCGGCCATAAAGTTTATTTCAGACCCTGAGTCTAACAGAGCTCGTGCTAATTGAAACTGTCCAATTCTATCCCGTACATTAACGACAACCGTAGCTAGAATAACTTGGTTACTACTTGCAACATGACGAAAATGGGCTTAATTGGAATGATCAAATGCTACTGATGGTGCTGTGTTTGCATTTGAGGAAGTGATCCCGAACAACTTGGTTGCTGCTCTACTTCGTATCTGTGAAGAAGTGCGTTATGGGGCTTGGAGCAAACGCGACACTTTGTTGTTTTGCACATCTTAACTGGATGACCTGGATTCAGACAATTAATGCATAACCGATTGTGCTTCGTGAAATTGAACCGTTGGATTACTGACAAAGCTATGAAAAGTTAACAACTGCCTAAACTAAAGTTTGTCGCTGAGCAATGTCGACATTTTGATTCATGTCTGCGATCTGTTTGTATGCATGAGATAGACGATTTGGAATATCCTCTATTGGAACCATGGTTAGTCTTCCCTTTACTTTTAGTTGACTCCTCAGCAGCTAATCGTTGATATCGCCTGAGTCGCACAATCAGACCATTTCGGCAACGTATTATAATCTAGCTGTTCCTCAAATTGGGATTTTGTTGTGTGATCTATTTATTTATTTATTTCCTTTTCACTACCCAAGGACTGTAACGATGCATAAAGGGCCGATATTTCATCTATAAGAGACCTCTGCCTGATGCAGAGGGTTATAATAGTTGCGGGGGGTCAAAGAGCTGAGATATCGTGTCAAAAAAGATCAAACATTTATTATTGTATATGTTTTTTAGACTAGGTAATGCCTTCTCATAATTTAGATCCAAAATTTGAAAAGCTTTCACAGTTCCTAATGCATCATCTGTTATACATGTTTCAAATGGTTAAATTTCTCCATGTTTGAGATTGGTCTTTGTGAACTAAACCCTCAAAAAGTCTTATGAAATGTTTATAGTTGAAATGTTTTCCACTAAATTTGGGTAAATTCATTTTTGGTAACTGGGACGAATGACGATTAGCACTTATATCACCTTGACTAAGTCCCTGAGGCTCGACTTCTCTCATTGCGGACCAATATAACGCTTTTGTAACTTTGCACATCTTCTCAACAGACGCTCTTAAATCATTTACTGGATTAAGCACATCGATGTCCTCTTGGATTTCCATCAATTTTTCGCAATATATTTTCAGAAGAAGAAGAACCTATCGAATGAAATAGTTTTTTCCTGAAATGACGTTCTCATACGTTGAATAAAACTCTCTAGCCCTGTTGTGTTTTTGCATAGCCAATATTAGTTTAGCATTAGGCTTTGACGATACTTCCTTTTCTTTTTCAGATCTCTTTTCAAAATGCTCAAAATGTTTCCTTAATAAATCACCAACTATATTAAAATTTTAAATTTTGATTAATTAAAAATTTAAATTCCTCTAAAAAAATTTATAGGGTTGTATAAGGGTTAAATGTGGGCAGAAACACCAAAACGCACAAAATATGTTTGTATATGTGTTTGCCGTTAACTAATACCGAAAAATGCACAAATGTTGAATTTTATTTGACAAAAAAATTGTCCAAACTATTTATGTGGATCCCGTAAGGTTAAAGATGCCCACAAACACCGCCGAAAAATGCAAACAAATGTATCGCAATTTTCTTCAGGCCGTTTTTGGTTACAATTTTACTTATTCTAAACCTTCCATACAAAGGCTGCGCTGCTGCAGAGTGCAGTGGCAGAGCAGCCGATATATATATTTTATATATAATTAAAGAAACAAAATGTAAGACAAGCAGAGCGAGAGAGTTATGCATGCACATATGTATATAGGCGGTCAGCGTGGGAACCATGCTGTCTCGGCCCTAAACGATGAATGCAATCAGTGCATATCATATTACGTTTGCACTTGAAAAGTGTGTGCGCACTTGGCACGCTGTCGCTGAGTGACAAAGGCAATGCCCTATGTATATTATTGGCATAACAACAAAGTGTTGTGATTTCGGCCAATCAAGTGTTGCCGCTCAATATTTATGCTGAGTGATAAGAGTTCATATGTGGATGCACTATATCTCCCTCCGTTTGAAAAATACATAATTTTATAAAGTTATTTTAATTCTAACTATCTATAAATTTTCTAAAATGTTATTTTTTTATAATCTTTATTTTTTTTGTAATTTTTTTTTTAATTAATATAATAAATATTGAGAAAATTTGTAAAATAATATCTTGAAAAATTTATGCGATTATTTATTATTATTTATTATTATATTTTTTTTTTCGTATTTGTATTCTTATATTCATTATTATAGTGAAGAAATTAAATTTTTAGAAAGGAAAAATGTGTTGTAATTCTATTTTTCTCTTATGAATGGCCATTCTACAAAATCTATTCTATAAAAAAATTTTTGTAATCTATCCTTATGAACTGTCTGCGGTTTGTTTTTTGTATTTAAAATTGTTATATTATTATTAGGTTCTATCTTCTTAACCTTATATGGTGCTGTATACTTAAAGTCAAGCTTATGGCCAGTTTCATATTTTAATAAAACCTGGTCTCCTATTTTGAATTCAAAGTCTACGCTATTTTTGTCGAATCTATCCTTTTGTTTTTGCTTGTTAGTTTCTATCATTTTTGTGGCTCTTTTATATGCCTGTTCTAATCTAAATTTAGATTCCTTAGCGTAATATTCTATATTATATAATGGTTCAATTCTATCTATGCTATTGAATTGGTTAGGTAAATTTGAAATTTTCCCGAAAACTAGTTCGTATGGACAATAATCATGTGCCATAGAGGGGGTTGTGTAAAAGTAGTATACGAAGTATTGTAGCCATACATCCCAATCTGTTTTATCAACAGAGATGTATGAGCGTATGAACTCGTAAAGTGTTCTGTGGCTTCGCTCTATTGTTCCGACAGTCTGGTGATGTTGTGTAGTAGAATTTATGTTTTTGATATTTAATTTTTTACATAAATCTTCAATTTTTTAATTTTTTTTATTTTGTTTCCATGTCCGTAATTAACGTCTTCATTGGACCGTACTTCAGAATGAAATCTTCAAAAATAGCTTTGGCTATTGTTTTGCACTTTTATTTGGAATTGGTATTGCCACAAGGTATTTTGTTAAATCACACATTAAAGTAACTGCGTATTCATTACCTTGTTCAGACTTAGGCAGTGGACCGATCGTGTCCACGATTACCCTGTCGAAAGTTTTTGTGGTGTTTCAGGAATGGTTAATGGGGTCTTTGTATGCGTGGTTATCTTCGCTTTTTGGCACTTTAATATATCGAGTCATACCTTTCCAAAAGTAATGTCTATTGACCTTAGCCATGGTTTTAGAAATACCATTATGACCACCTTGAATTGGTTCATTATGGTATGTAGACATAATAGCTTCTTTTTCTTTTTCAGAATTTATTAGGCTCACCGGGTTAAGTAGTGCTACTCTCAATGATTTTAATGTTTTATTGTCCATTTTCTTGAAATTATCTATTGAATCGTGTCCAAAGATATTTTTCCACGGTGTCACTTTGAGTTGGCTGATTTTATGTATACTGGCTTGCGTCTCAAGCCTTTGGAAAAACTGACCTAAGTCAAGGACTCCATTGGTATATAAATCGCTAACATCATATCTTGCAGTAATTTTGTTCGATGTTTAAGTAAGTATAGCATATTTTGTACGTGCAAGGTCACTCCTTTACGTACTTCGTCATTGTTTTTGACTCCGTAAACGTTGGGCTTTGAAGCTTTTTCTATAGATTGCCTAGGCAAGTCTATTTCTTTTTCTCCTGCGCAGGATTACTGTCTACTTTGGAATCTTGTAGTGACTTTATTTATATTTCCGGTTATATTTTGTAGTTCTTTGATGGTTATTCTTAACGCATCAGCTACGTAATTGTCGTTTCCCTTTAAATATTCAACTGTGAAGTTGTATTCTTCTAGTTCTAGCCTCATACGTGTCAGTTTGGAACTTGGGTTAGTCATTGAGAACAAGTATGTTAAAGGTCTGTGATCTGTTTTGATAGTGAAATGTTTGCCATAAATGTATGGTCGAAAATGTAATATTGCCCAGTGTATTGCAGCTAGTTCCTGCTCGGTAGTACACTTATTGCTTTCTCCCTTGGTAAAGACTCTTGATGCATATGCAATGGGAAGTTAAAGTCCGTTATGGTTTTGAGTTAAAACGGCTCCACATGCTTGCTTACTTGCATCAGTAATTATACAAAATTCTTTAGTGAAATTGGGATATTGTAGCAAGGTATGCTCCATTAGTTTTATTTGTAAGTATTCAAATGCGTTTTGGAATTGAGCTGTCCATTCAAAAGGAACATTCTTTGTAGCATATTACCTAGGATATGTACAGCTTGGACGAATGATGGAGGGCGGTCGCATGCTAATCAGGGATCCCTATTGTAACGGCTGCGATTAAGTACTCATTCCCTGTGGTCTTGGTCCCTGCATGATCCCAATAAGGAAAGGTTTAGCAATTCATTATTTACTTATTTTATTTCTACCAATACAAAATTAAAAGAAGATAAGGCCGGTAATAACCATAATTCAAAGAAAATCATCCATATAATAATTCCAGCATGCAGCCTAACCTTACAATTCGAATAATCTTACAAATAAAATACTAATATTATAAACAAGCCTTACATATATATATATATATTTATACGAGGACTATCAGGTTAAAAGTTCATAAGTTATTTCATTTACTATTAAAATTAATTAATTTTCTTAAAAATTCATATTTCAGTATCAGCAGCTTAAAGGGAAACAAAAGCTAAAAAAATGCCGCTGAGAGAGACCAAACGCCAAAAAGGTAAACAAAGATCAACTGTCAAAGTGTGGATTCCATTTGGCTACTCGCTCTCCGGTGTTCAACTGCATTTGAAATGTATGTGTGCCTTCGCGTGCTCTTCTTAAAAAAAACTTCAAGGGCAACTTCACTCGTCAACAAACCCGCAGAAATCGGTCTGGACAATAAAGACAGAATAACCGAATAAAGGAAAGTTCAACGAAAGAAGGTTGTGTTTCACTAACTCTTATACCATGAATGTTGCGGCGGATCCCAACGGCGAAAGCACCTTCTCAATTGCTATTTAGGAATTTTTTTTCGACGTTCACGTAAAAAAAAATATAAAAAAATAACCAAATAAAACTAACTAAACTAAGCCTACCGAAGACTTAAGTTTGGGTTTTCTTTTCTTTTAGGCTGGTTTTAGCAATTAGCAATGAACGAGAAGGGTATTAGCAATCAAACTATTAGAAATTCCGAAGGCAGCTTAGGCCTCCATGTAGGGCTCTTTCCCTCTGTTATTCCGCACTCCGCTTCTACCGGCGACACTCGCGCAGCTTTTCCTCGACTTGGCCACTCGTCTGCCACTTCCATGAGCGTTTTTCCGACGCTTTCTCCCGAATTTCGGCGGTTTTTCCTCGATTCGCCCCCCGCAATTACGCTCTCGCGTTCGTTTGGTCCGGCAAACAGAACTGCTCTCTCATTGCCATAGGGTGCGTAATGCACCAACAAAATTGCGAGAAATAGAGACAGGACTGCGTTTCAGCTATTAAGCGGCGAGCAAGGGGGTTTGAGAATGTCGTCGATCCCAGCTGGTCGCTTACAGCAGCTCCCAGTGACAATTTGGCTGGAGCTACGATTCACAAATTACCATATGTTCTTTTGGTACTTATAATTTGCCAACTGATGAAACTCACCCGTGTATCTAACAGATAGCTGGTATTTGTTTCCGAATAATAATTTAAAGTTTGAGCCGGCAATCGCCAGATAAAAGAATAAAATGGACATTTCTTGGGATAATAAAAATTAGAGTTTCCTTCCTGGCACAATCCAACTGCTCTCTTCAATGCTCCAAATGGAAAAGAACTAGCGCTCGCCGACAAGTCAGCCGAGTCCCGTGCCGCTAAAAACTTTGTCAGCGGACTCCATTTTAAAGCGAGTCCGAGAGAGCCTAGCTTATAACTCTATTGTTCTCTTCCCACTGTCTAACCTTGCAGAGACCTCTATTTGTAACTCTCTTTTTTTTTGTTGTTTTAATACTAAAATCGAAACTATTGCCAATATTGCCTACTTTTGGCCCATCTCCATTAAGGTTCCTAGTAGGAAACCCTGGTTAAAATCATTAGGGGAGGGTTTATACAACACTAAAGTGGGAATTAATCAATTACTTTATTGCCGAATATCCTTAGCATGGAACTTTCCGACTGATCTTCCCTGCAAATCCTCAAGTTCATAGTAAGCTTGGCCCAATCTACATTTTACTCGAGCTTTTATAAATGATGGGGCCAGCTTGGCGTTAAACCCTCGAGCGAAATTACTCTGCTGAAAGTTCCTGCGGAAAACCTCTTGACCGACCTTAAACGATACTTCACTGCTTCGTAAATTGTAACTACGCTCATTCCGAGCGTGCTGCTCCTGCCTAGCCTTCGCAGCTGAATTTCTTAAAAGGTCAAAAGCGGCTTCTCTAGGAAAGTTCATCCACCGAACCTCCAACAATTCTAATTCGCGTAGTAATTGGTGGGTAGTACCATGTGTAACCATGTGTTGACCAAACGCGAGCCTATACGGACTTGTTTTTACTGCACTGTGCACAGCCGAACGCAAGGCACAAGCTATGTGATAACTGCTCGTCCTAGTTGCTTTGATCGGGTCGAACATAGGCTTTGGTGGAGGAAAAAATGGACCTATTTACGCGTTCAGAAGCATTTCCTTGGGGGGCATACGCGGCTGTGAAGGCGTGTTGCATTCCATATTTCTTTAACAATGCATTAAAAGTATGAGCCTTAAATTGCACCCCATTGTCGGATACCAACACCTCGGACGTGCCAAAACAATGGAACAATTCCTACTCAACAAAAGGCATTATGACTTCTGCAGTGAACTTTTTCACCGGCTTTAAAAATGGAAATTTGGAAAAATGATCTAACACTACAAATATCCCAATATTACCAGATCGACTTCTAGGATACGGCCCAAGAAAATCCACATAAATCTTTTAGAAGAACCTTTAAGCTAATAGAGGTCTTAAGGGCTGATTTGGGTATTTGGTACATTTACAAATTTCACATTTGCCTATGTGTTTTTTTACTGTTTGCAACAAATTGGGGCAGTAATAATACCGACGAAGTTTTTCAGTAGTTTTGTTAATCCCGCTATGAGCAGATAGTGGATCTTCATGTGCCCGGTTGGTACTAAAGCGGCCGGGAGCCATAACTTCCAGCACACGTCATCGCTCACCTTGTTGGCTGCCACATAGTCCGCGCGCCTATAGATATACGGACCAACTACTTTCAAATCGGGCATCCTAGCCTTATTTTCTTCCACTTTCTTCCTGAGTGCAGAGTACTCATCCGACTGAAAAGGTTCCAAATCCAAGTCCAATCTTGTTTCCGCCACCAACTGAGCCAAATCGTGAGAAAAGGTTCGCGACAAATCGTCGGGCACAACATTTTGGCTTCCTTTTCGATGTTTAATTTTGAAGGAATAACCTTGCAATTTTAAAACCCACCATGCCAATCTACTGCTTAAATCTGTTTGTGACATCAACCATTTCAAAGAGGCGTGGTTAGTTATTATAGTAAACTCTTGCCCCTCTATATACGCCTTAAGTTTTTTTATGCTCAGTATCGCAGTAGTATAATAAGGTTACTTTCGGGACCTTTGATGTCGGCAAAAAGGGTAATAAAAATGCAATTAATGGGTTAGCTGTCAAATTTTTAAGTGTTTTGAGTAATAAAAATGCAACTAATTAGGGTTCACGCCAAAAAGGCGCTTGTTTTCAAGAGGCAGTGTAAACCCTCTGCAGGCCTCAAAATGTTTATCTCCCTCTCTCTCCGAACTTCAAAAGAGCTTCAAATCAGCTCTCACAAGCTAGGCTTTAGATCATTTGTAATTAGTACCAATTTCTACTTTGTTCAATAAACACCCAAGACGCACATCGCGCAAAACCCCGAACAAGTCCTACGTGTTTTATTATCGAGTGCATCCTCAGGTTAAAGCCGCCCCCCTCCAAACAATGGTCCATCAGAGCCGGATATTTTTACTCCAGCAGTACCGGTGGCTTTAACACCGCACAAGATAAGTTCTAATTATATTATTGCTGCCGGTCATACTGTTAGGTTTGCGAAACTCAATTCGTTAAACTTCTCTGAATGATTATTGTCTAAAATCTAAGTCAGATTAATCCGACACCACGGCAGCATAATAACTTTCGATTCCAAAATCAAAAAGTGTGTGTTTAAATAAATGCAAATGCCACAGTGAAATTTTTAGTTCCGAATTCCTCTTCGTTCACTGTGTTCCACCGCTTGCATTTATTTAGACTTATCCACATACACATATCCAATACAGTCCACTCCACAATTCTACAATCGCAACATTTATGTACATTCGGCTTAAGAATATATTCACATATTTTCACCAAGCCTACAAAATTGCTTAAATATATCCAAGTAATTTACTATTATTGCGATTATTTTCTATTTTCTGCGAGTTCCTAAATCCAAGTGTGTGTAAATAAATACCAAAAGCCACAGTGGATATTCCTATTCCGAAAAGTTCCCAATTCTTTTTCGTTCACTGTGTTCCGCTTGCATTTATTTACCTTTCATACATACATACAGTCCATTCCACTGATCTACAATCACAATAATTACAATAAACAATTTACTTCCAAATTTGTTGTTGTTTTTAATACATATGTTTTAATACATATATTTACTACATAATATACAAACACAAAACATAAATTTAAAATACATATATTACAATTACAATCCACAGCCCATATAAATAAATATATTCCCACAACAGACGGCACAGTACCGCCGACTTAATTTGTATATTTATTTATTTTCTCTCCCTTGCTCTA
>VNJS01008606.1:0-24167 GCA_008042575.1 Drosophila watanabei
TGACATTTGTTATACTTTCTTAACCTTCCAAGATCTCCTTTTAAAACGCAACAACTAACCATTAAACTAGATAAAAGACAAAGATACAACATCCGCTTGTTTTTAGAGATCTTCAAGCTTCTCCCGAGAAAAGACAGCTTCCCAAGCTCCAGAATCCAAAAGAGCTGACAAGCTAATGCTCTGTTCTAAATACAGAAAAACTCTGGCAGCTCAGGTAGGTCTTGCAAATGGGTCAAACTGGGTCTGTTGAAATGGAAATAAGGTAGCTCAGAGCCAGACTTGTCTTTTATAATTACTATTCTTGTGTTTGATTTGTTGGTTAACACATATCACGGCGGGCTGCCAACGGAAGCTCCCATGCTTCCCTATTTCCCATTCAATTCTGTGGAAGATTTTCTCGTTTCGTTGGGCTGTGAAAAACTTTTACTTTGTTGCCGCTTCTTTAAACACTTTATTTTTTTTCTCTCTCTATATTTTTTTGGGTGAAAGTTTCCGCTTGACAAAGGCCCTAGCGATGCGATATCTTCCGCTCCTTGAGGCACACACAATACACACACACACACATCGCTGCAGTAAGTAGTTCAGTAAACTGTCGGCGTTCAGCTTCTTCTTTTTCTCTAGTTTTCAGTTAGTATTTATCTATCGTTATGACAAGCGTGCAACATGCTGCAAGTAAGACAAGTTGTGCAAACAACAATCAAACTGCCAACGCCCTCAAAAAACTTGTTCTCTTGTCCCTTTACACAAAAAGAAAATGAAACTTAAGGTGGAAAATGAATTAATAATTTAAAAATTAAATTATTGAAATGTTTTAAATATTATAAAAATTATTATATTTATTTTAATAGGTTAATTTGTAAAATATTTTTACTAAAATTGTGTAGTATTGTTTGGAATGAATTATTTATTACAGGTTACATAGCTTAGTGCAGAATTCCGTAAAGTTATTTCGTTTTATAAATGTTGTTTTAATATGAGAGCTATTTTAAAACTAAAAAATAAAATTCTTCTTATTTTAATATGTTTACTAAGTAGATTTCTTTAATATTTAAACTACAAATTGAAAAATTTTCTTTGAATTTGTATTTGAAAAAAAATGGTAAAGTTTACAGGCCTTATAAGCGTGGTGCAGCATTCTGTGAGGTTGTTTTCTTATTAAATTAATATTCCAATACTATTCTAAAAATATTCTAATATAAAATATTGAATGGTATTTTGATTATTTTATTATTTCATTTATTAACATTCTCCTAATATATATTGATAAATCAAATTATATAATATTATTTTTATACAAATTGGTAAAGTAACAAGATCAAATATCACGGTGCTGCATTCCGTGAGCTTGTTTCTGTATTTTATTTATATTTTTAAACCAAAGAAAATAAATGTTGAATGAAATTCTTCTATTTGTTTTTATTTTATTTATTTATTTATTAATATTTATTTGAATTATTTTTATTCCATAAATTATTTTAAATTAAAATTATGGCATATTTTTCAAAATACAAACTGGTAAATTTTACAAGGTCTTATATTTGATAAGATGTTTCATACCTTGAGGTTTTTTCTTTAAAAAAAATTTACTTTATAACTTCGGTTCAAAGATAAATGTTGTATAAAATGTTTTTATATTTTATATACAAACTAATTTTATTACTATTTACAAAAATTTTAAAGGATGGATATCAATTCAAATGTTTAATTCTATTTATAGATGAGTTTTAATATGAAATATTTAATATAGAAGTATTATTTCCAAGTGTACACTCCCACAAAAACTCTTCCCGATTCGCAGCCCCTTCCCTCCCTCCCCCCTTTGTCATATGTGTGTCAGACATTGTCATTAACCAAAAGGGAGGAAAGCTGAGTGGAGCAGGAGCTCCTGCCTCATCCTACCGCCTGGAAACAGTTTACTCTGCGGCCAGCTGTTGTCTGTCTCACTCTCTCATCCCCCCTTTATATTTCCCCCCCACTTTCCCCTCCTCCTCCGCCTCCTAGTTGTTGTTTTTGCATAGGTAAAGCCGTTATTTACATAACATGTGCATGCATTTAACATGACACGGTTAACCGTCTTCTTCTCCGGCCGTGTCAAACAATTAAGCATAATTGCTATATGAGGCAGGAGGCAGGCGAAGGAAGACGGGAAAATGGGAAATGGGGTGCAGCATGTTTTTCCAAAGGTTTTTCAGTTTTAAGTCCACGAAACCCGGTTAAAGTTTAGTGTTTATAGCCTAGACAACATTTTGTGGAAGATCTTCGCTTTAAACCAAATTAGTTGCAAGCTAAGCTAGTGGGATTTTAAGTTCAGGGAACGCGGGTGTGCATTGATTTAAAAATCTGAATATACACTCAAAAAAAATATTTTTCTAGATCTCCATAAGAGTAAGAACATTTTTCTCGAATTAAGAAAAAGTTTTCACGAATTTAAAACAAAGCACCATAAAATCAGTAACATTATTTGGGTTGTCTTTTCTATTTTTCTTAAATTTCCTAAAATGTATGTCGAAAAATCTTGCAAATGAGCGCTTAGAATTCCCAACTGGTTCTAACATTCCTGGCATAAAGCGCCAGTTGCCGGCCAATTCTTAGATATGTGTGTGTGATGCTATAATGTGTGTGCGTGTGTATGTGCTATCACAGATAAATGTTGAAAAATCTCGCACATGTGCGCTTATAATTCTTAACTAGTTCTAACATCCCTGGCATGAAGTAAGATTTGACGGACGAGTTTTAGATTTAAGTTTGTGATGCTATTGTGTGTAGAAGTACTAAGTCTCTTTTTTTAATAGTTTTTTTCCCTAAAAGTAACTACATTTTTCCCTAATTCAAGAAAAAATTACTCTAATATTTAAATGAGTATATTTATAATTCATTTATTATTTATTTAAAAAATGTCTTTTACTAAAACTAACTAAGAAATAAGTGCATCTATCTACCAAATACTCAACAAATTAACTATAGTATCTAACCCAAATCTTGGCCCCTTTTCCGAGTGAGATCTTGTTGGTGAAGCCACCCAAGGCGATGCTGGCACATTCTGTTTAATGATGATGATGGCCGATTGTCGTCTATTCATTTAATTAGCTTGTGCTAATTTTCTAGCTTGATACGGCAAAAGTCACACGAAGAGTCCGGGGCTAATATGCCTCGGTCGATTCAATAAAGTCATTAGCTAAAGTAGCCAATGCATCCATCGGGGAGATGAGATGAGAGCACAGAATGCCAGAGAGCGGGATGCGGCCCACTGACTTGGCAAATGGAGAGTGCAACCAGGCAGCGACTGATGCTATTGCAACACAGAAAATAATTTCAGGTAAATTTAATCTATTATAAATTTTATAATTAATCAAAACAATTTTTATGCGCTCGGAAAAAAACTAATGAAGTGAGATTTTCTTAAGAAAAAATTAAAGCATTTATAATATAATTGGGTATTTATAAAATATGTCGAAGTCCTTATACATATATATGAAACAATATTTTTCCTCTATTTATAAGTATTTCTTGGCTGTAAAAATACTGAAACAATATATTTTCTATATTTATAAGTATCTCTTGAGAGGAAAAATAGTTTTAAATACATTTTTTGAGTGAGAACTCCTAAAAATATATAAAGCAATGCTCGCCTTTGAATAATTATTGCAATTTTGGTTTAATTATTATATTAAATTATTATTATTTTTAATTTAAATATACCACTATTTTAATTTAAAAAAATTCTACAAAATGTCAAATGCCAGATATTCTGATCTATACTTTCAGTGTATAGTTTAAACATTTAATACATTTTTCAAAGACTAAAGCCTATAAATTATAAAAATTAAATTAAAAAGCTCAATTTGAAGAAAAGATTATATGTTTGTTGCCAAGCACCTTTGTTTATTTTTTATTTTTAAGTTAGCTATAAAAGCAATGCTAATTAAATAATAAGTGTAATATATTATTAAATATTTAAATTTTTCCCAAATCTTCTTTCTGTGTAAGTTTAGCTTCTGCAACTGCTGCTGCTGATGTTGCAAGAACAAGTCGTGTGTGCATGTGTGCGCATTGTTAATGGCTGCCGCTGTCAGTTAATAATTCTGCGTGCCGCTCTCCACGCCCCAGGGCGTTGCCAACCAACTAACTAACTAACCAACCAACAACCAAGATGGTCCGTTATCTGGCTAAAAGAAAACGATTTATGGTCTAGAAAAGGCGGAAGCAGGCAGATTTATAAGTGATGGAGATGGGTTAGAAATTTGAGGGAGGTTCCCAAACTGTAATTGGTATTTAATTTATTTCGTGATAATAGTTTGGATTGTAGTTATTATAAAATAATAATGATTTGTTTATACAAAATTCCTTAATATTCTTCCTTATTTATTTACTTTAATATTAATCCTCAGTTCCTGAAACCTTTTCCTGCCTTCTGATCAGATTCTTTCGACACTCGAAACTTCTTACTGATACGAGCAAATAAATAAACAGAACGGAACAAAGCCTGCCTCTAGCAGAGTTTCCAAAGGCTTTAGGGGCTTAGCTCGTTTGAAATGGATTTAGCTTATGGTTTGGGTTTTTTGAAGAGAGACCGATGCAGTCGATAAATCACGTGCGCCGCTCATCTTGGCAAAATTAAAGCCAGCTTCTGTCTGTTTGGCTGACTAATTAAATAGGCAAACTGGCCTTTCTTTTTGACGCCTAATTAACAGACACCTTTAGGTATGGGTAGATATGATACCATGACTAAAAACAATAACTAAATTAAATAGATTTCAAAGTCTACATTCATACATTTTTCCCCCTACAAATCCCACACAACAATTGTCTGCCTGGCAAGTTTCTCTGTTATGCAGATAAATATATATAAATTCGTATGTATGAGCTCCCACATCATAATAAAATTAACATATTGTTAATCAGTCGCAGATAGTATTGTTGAAAAACAAGTTTTCATTGTGGCTAAGCCAAAGGTTAGGCTTCAAGAAAAACCTCTAATGAGACCGACAAGTACTTCAAACGTAACCCTAAGAATTTTTACTAGCTTGATTAAATAGACCTCGAGTGCGTATTGTAAAAGATATATATACGCACATATCGTTGAGTCATGCGAATATTTCTGATCATCTTTTGGCCGCTGCCCTTTTAATGTAATTTAATTTGTGCCTCATTCCAGTTGGCAGTTATTGAACCGGTTGTGCTATATAGTCTCTGCCCCACAGTTTCCCCTCGTTCATTCATTCATTTATTTATGATTTTTTTAACACATTGTTTGCAGAGTTCAAGGGTATATTGAGTAGATATTTCGTAAATTATGTAACTTGAGCAATTACAAACAGAATTCATGCTTTTATATTCTATATTTATAAACTTTAAATATTATAATGTTATTAAGGTATTTTATCGTCGCTTCTTTTTGCTTTTGGCATATTTTAATTCCATTTGTGTTCCATAAGTGCCTTTACTTTGAACTTTTCTGCTTTTTGGGGTCCATGTGGCGTATACATAATTTTATTAATAATTAAATTATGTCGCAAAGACAACGTTCCTTTTTTGCCTTTTCATTGTTGCGCGTATAAAAATGCGTAAAAATTAACAAGAATAAGAATTTGAGAATTGAAGAAAAATAAGGCAAAGGCAGAGGCAGAGGCGGCGCTGTAAGGTTAACAACCTTGACCGCGAATTTTTGAGGAGAAATACGAGTTGGTAAAATTCTTTTATTTAACTTTATTTCTTTTTTTTTTGGGCTGGAAATTAGCTGAGTCTGCAAATATTTTTGTTTTCTTGGTAAAGAAAACCCTAAAAAGTTTTTGGTGGTTTAAGCTTTCATATAGAGTTGAGGGTAAGACATAAGCATTTATATACTTTAATAACACAACCTTGGGGGGGTCTAATTAAAATAGACTTAAAAATAAGATTTGGATTGCTTTGTTAATAAGAAAACTTGAAGCTTATTTTATTAAATTTTCAATACAAATTCAAATGATTTTAAATAATTTTCTAATAATTGAAAATAATAAAACTTACTTGAAGCTTTTTCTATAAATCCAAACCGACTTTAATCAAGCACACTTTAATTTTTCTTCTGCTACAATCCATGACTCGAGAAAGCCTTCTTTTATTATTCGAATTTATCTAAAAAAAGAGAAAAAAATATTATATAGTAAAGCAAACGAAAATAGTAAAGTAAAGAATTTTTCTTTTCAAAAAGAAAGAAAGCTAACTTTTGGGAAACCGAAGTTCGTAAACCCCTGCAGTTTGATATGAAATAATTATCATAACTAAGCAAAAAATGTATTACTTTACATTTGGAAACTTTTATGTTATATATATAGTTTTAATAAGGTTAACAAGTCTGCGTTATGAATTTAAAATAAATAAAATTTAATTTTTTGTTTAATTTGTGATAATTTTAACGATATAAAAATTAAAAATATATTTAAAAATTATGTTTTCTCTCAAACATGCTTAGATAGAATCGGCTATTGATGCTGATAAAAAAAATGTAAATATGTTGTGTTTATACTGTTGTGTATATACTGTTTAAGCTTACACCTCATTTAGAACCTTTATTAGTTTCTAGATTCTTAAGTCACTCATCTATAACCAATTAATTTAATTATTTAATTATATTTCAACCTCAACAAATCAACTAAATTACTTGTAAGACTTCCCCTTCATCTGTCACTAATCAAACACCTTAAATCGCCAGTCGTCGTTAATCGCTTCCCCTAATTNAAAGATAAACTGTAAACCTAAACTATGCACAATTGCAACAACAATTACTTAAACTCTTATCAACAAATAAGGGGAAATGGATGGGCAATCGTGCCTTGAATCGTCACTCAAATCAACTCAAAATTGCATTGACAATTACCCCAGAGACCCGGAGAGTTGGAGCAAGAGAATTTCAACAACAAAAATTTGTATGCCAGTTGCGCAGCAATGACAATGGTTAATGGGAACCCGAACCCGAACCCCCCTCCTCCTCCTCGACCTTCCCAAAACCCCCCCTCTCTAGTCCATGAAAATTGCGTGAATCACGTTAGTCGGCGGCGTGACAATGGGTGAAACACAATCAAAAGTACTTAAAAAACTAACCGAAAGTTGACAAGCATCGAAAACAACGATTCGAAATGGCTTTCTAATTTCCTCATGCTTCTCTTTTTTTGGTGGGGTTTTCGCCTTGGGTGGGGCGAGAGGAAAACACTTTAATTAGAGAGACTTGCAGTTCAGCATATGAATTATAATTGACCCCCAAAACAAAGGCTGAAAAGTTATGCCATGTTGTCTCGTTTTGTGGTCTCTCTGCTGTGTTATGCAAGTTGGAAGCCTCTGCTCTGTGTTAGTCTTGACCTGTTCAGGCATTTTTTTGGTCGATTGAGCAATTGAAAGCCGCAGCGAATACATAGAATTTTGTTCAATTTGAGATGAAGAATTTCGTAATCAAAGTCCGAAAATACAATGAAAATTTATTGACTTATTTAAATGAGCAGAAATGGGTAAATCAATTGAATCAAAATCAAGTTAAATATTCTTAATGTGAAATCAAATTCAATTATAGAACCAAATGGTAAAAGTTTTTCGACATCAAGTGTTTAAGAAATTGTAGTTTTATTTTATTTTTAAAGGATAAGTTAGTTATTTTAGTTAAGGTTTGCTATGTTATTAAAAGTATAAAAATTTTTTGTTTTTAAAAGATAAATTAATTATTTAAAATGAGTAAAATTATGTTAATTAAAAGTTAAAATGAAGCTAGAATTTGGTAATAATTTTTTGTATGCTCTTAATTGCTTGGCATGTTGTAGAGTTATAAGGGAAACATTAAAATTAAATCATCATTAAACCATTTACATTTTCTTTTTTTACAGAAACGAGATGTAACCTCATTTTTAAAATGGGGAAGCGTGTAATAGAAAAAATCAAAAGGAAAGAGGGGGTTTTGATTAATTAAAGTGCTCATTAATGTATTTATTTATTATTATTAGAAGTCTATTCTGACCAAATTTATATATTCTAAATCAGCTTTATCCGAATCGATCTAGCCATGTTTGGACGAAAACAAATTTAGTCGATTTTTTTTTTAAATTTTATAAGGTGTAACATTGTTAAAATTGTTAAAAATTCAAACAAAATTTTCATTTATAACATTTAAAATTTGTAACCCAGTAAAAACTAGTTTAGAAAAGCTTCCCAAATCAAAATTGATACATTTTTGATTTAATTATGATCTAATTTCATGCAAAGGTATATCAACTTCGGCTTCTCGAAATTAGCTTCCTTTCTTGGTCAAATTAATTTGTGTTTTTAAACTGTTTCTTGGTGATTTTATTTATATTTAAAAAAACATTATTACAATCTATTTGAGATAAAAAAGTTAGTGTGTTTTTCACACTTTTAAACACACTAAATCACGAATACTTTTATGTATTCTTCCATTCCTACTTTTTCTGATAACTTTGCAAACAAAACCCAATCGCTTTTGGTAGTCCATTAATATTAAGTTAACAATGATTTCTACTGCACTTTCGTTGAAAGCCTCGCCCCCCGTTTAATTGGAACTGGAAAAGCATCCGTCTGAGGCAGCTCATCTAATTTCCTGTTCGACAATGGAAAAGCCGTTTCAATTTCGAATCAATACGACGGGAACTCCCGCTTGCATACACTCGAAACAAAGTGTATAACAAAAGAATCTCTGAACCGCAGCCTCCCTCCGAAAAAAAAAACACAAAACAGAGAGCGCAGTGCACTTAAATAACTGCATAAATTTCAATTAAAATGCAGCAAAATAAGAAGAAATAACAAACGAAACGAAGGAATGGACCCTATAAAAGATGAAGCTATTCCAAATCCAATTAAAAGGGCACTTAATTACGCAGTCAAAGTGTGTAAATGCGAGAGCAGTGGAAGATGTAGAGAGAGATTGAGGCTAAAGAACACTCGTAAGAGAGAGAATTAATGCAAAAAGATAATTTGCATAAGACAGGCACAAGTTTTGGATTGACCATGAAGCAGCCGCCTGCGCAGCCATTGCAATATTTACAGTGGTTCTTAGGGTTAATATTATAACCTATAAAATTATATAATTTTCGCATGAGAAATATAATGTAAGGGGTGCCGATTTTAGGATCAAAATAAATTCTTAGAACATAATATTCTAAAGAGATAACTTAAAACCTGGTTGTCTAGATCGATAGATAGATAGAATTTAAATTCAAAATTATTAATAAATATCTGGAATTTTATCATATCGAAATGGTTAAGTTATCATTAATATAAAAATGATTACGAATTTCTATATCATCGTTATACAATTCTCATCAAATTAGGTCTAATAATAAATAATACTATTGATAAAACAAATCGTTATACTAATATAATAAATTAATTAATAATTTAATCTCTTTCTATTTTTTTTTTTTTAACTTACAAAATAACTAAAAAATTAATTTCATTTAATTTTCTTGTGCATTAGAACCACTGTTGCATGCGAGCCTTATATTAGCTATATTCTCTCTTCCACGCTCTTGGCAATGCATAAAAAGCTAACCACGCAAGTGTGACGTTGTCAGTAGTTGTTGTTATTGTTGTTGAAGTTGTAGTTTTTGTTGTTGTTTTTGTTGTTGTTTCTCGTTGTTGTTGTTTGCCGATGTTATTTGGCCACTCAACCAAAGCTCCCCATTTCCCGCTCTCCACTCCTGCCCCCTTTTGGCCACAACTCAACGCAATGGCCGTCGACCTGCCCACATTATGTAAAAATTGAAAAATCCGATGGGGCGTGGCCGTCAAACAACACACTAAAAACTTTTTAACACGCATCTAACAAAAAAGAAAAACTTTAAATAAACAACAAAATGAAAATAAAGTGCAACTCACAGAAGGAAATTATTTATATACATGAGATAATATTATTATAACTTATTAAAGAAAATTTAACTTTAAACACTTAAGAAAAATAGTTTATGGACTTCTAAAAATATATTTTAGATAATTAATTAATACAATTAGTTAAAAATAAATAGTATATTTAATGCCACAAAATATACACATATTTTCCACTGTGCACTCAAAAACGCATGAAGGGGAAGAATCATTCCAGCGACCAGTTTTTGAGGGCTAGCGGTGCTCAACGTCACCTACTTTTCATTTTGGATTTTGGTGTGTTTTTTTTTTTGTAGATAAAATACCTTTTCTTCTGCATGAGTATGTGTGTGTGTGTTGGTCTAACTGTTAAAACCGGTTATGTTTTTGGTTTTCTTCAAGTTATTTTCGGGCATTGAAAACGAAATTTATTTTGAAATTGTGTTAAGAGAGAAGAAACTGAGAGGAGAAGAGCTGCTACCTGTGGAGTTTTGACCGAGTTTTCATTTTGTGTGAGCATTCTCTCACTCGGATTTGAATTTTTTAGCATATTTACAAATATTAATTGATAGTGAAATTATTAGTAATTAATATTGTAAGCTAACATTTAACAAATACAAGTTCCAATCAAGACAAAACACTTCCCATACAAGCTTCGAAATTAAAGTAATTTTTTAACTTGTTATGAGATAATGTTGCAGCATTTTTCATTCCATTATGTTACTTTTATTTATTTCTTTGAGCTCAGCCCTAACCAGTTTCATATATAAACAGCATTTGCATATTTTAGCCATAAGCCATATAACCACTCCTCAAAACTTGATAAGTAACCCGAGAGATAAGACATCCAAACGTGACCATTACGAATAAAGAAAAATAAAAGATGAAAATGAGGAGAAAACGAATAAGAATATGAAGAATATAAGAAAGCATCAAAAACATCATCGGTAAAAAACGCGTGCCAGGGTCAAGTCAAGTCAAGTCAAAGACTTATAGTAAGATCAATAAAAAAGTAAAGAGAAGCATTCCAAAAAATATGACACTTATATAATTCTTTTATCTTAATACGCGGGAGTTAATTTTCTAAATACGGACATGTTTATTTTGTTAAAGTCTTTAAACAGTAACTGAAGAATTTTTAATGTATACAAGACCACGGTTATATATCATTTGACTATTATAAAGAGAACAGATTTGTATTCTGTTTAAAAAAAACGTACAATCTTTTCCCTGCTATATCTTTCATTACATTTTACCTATAAATATATCTAAAAATTTATAAAAACCACCTTTATTTTTGTATTTTAACTTCACCAATACTTAACCCTTTTTATGCCCAATATTTACTATTTCTAGATAAATCATGTTCTATTTATGTATTTCCTGTATATTTTGGCAATTTCTTTTGTATATTTATTTACTGCTTTTTGGGTATACCACAATCCATAAATACATTACTCCGAAAATAGCACCAAAGGCGAAACCTTGGCGTGCCTTAGAAACCTTTTATTATCCTAGTTTTATGGGCCCCGTAAAATGTTTCCTTGGCTAAAAATAAAACACTTTTACTAAAGCCCAACAATGCCTTTCACTAATTTTACGTAAGCATTATACCCAACCTCAAAATGTCCTCATTTCCTCCCCTAGCTTGACTTTTCCTTTGCTTAATAGGTCAACTTCAGTATCAGGGATTAGGTCACATGGGCTGCACCCACTTGCTGGCCAAAAAGGTTAAGTTGGTAATTAAATTTGAGGTCAGTTTTTGCAGCCTGCCGGCTGCTATCTCAAAATGTGGCTAAAAGCTTTTATCTGCTAGAACGGAAACGAAATGTAATGAAGTCCCTTGCGTGTCAGATTGTCATCATTTCGCTGAGATCATCAGCGGGGAGTCGTAAATATAGTTTGTCAATCTTTCGCCTGGCTGCACGCCCTGATGAAAGGTTAAGATGGTTACAAAAAAAAACAAAAAAAGAGAACTCAACATGACAGTAAGCTGGAAAATGAAGGGATTTTCTTAAGTGCTTCGGGCCAATTTTGTTACTGGCCTCTAATACATTAGAATGTGTTTTTGTTGTTACGTTTTCATGTAACTTTATTACGACTAACTGGTTTTGGGGTTGATTCTAAGCCAAATGATGTCAGCACCCGTTGAGTTTTCTTAGTTTTTGCTTTCTTTTAAATCTCATTAAATGTGAAAACAATAATTAAAAAAAAGATTTCCCTAACTTTTCTTTTTGATTTTATTTATTTAAAGTGTACTTTTCGCATTTTCTTTTCTGTTTGTTTAAATACTTTAATTAGGTGCCAGACTGCAGTGCGACATTTTGCGATAATTATTTTGTAAGAAGCACAACATTTCAGAGGGCCAAAAGGAAAAACAACAACAATTCCCGTTTTAATTACTCCACAACATTTGCTAATTAAGTTTTGCAGTTAGGGCAAAAACACTCTTATCACAATTTGCGAAATTTCTCAAAGCACTGTGGAAAAGTTTGCATATTTAAGTTGAAGTCGGGGAACCGCTCCACCGCTCTTCCCCTCTCCCCCCTTTGGGCCGACACCTGCTGAGCTGCCGTGACTGAAAGTCGTTTAAACTGTTTCACTTGCTGACGTTGTTGTTGCTGGCATAATTATTATTTTTTTTTATAATTTATTTTTCTGTGCTCAGAGACTTGTGAGCTGCAGCTATGTAAATAAATTTGCAAACAAATTTTGCATTTGCAGAGGCGGCACAATGTTCAAGGCAAGGCTTTTGAGTTTTCTTGTAAAGTTGTAAATCATTTTTGAGTTTTTAATGACTTTTTTCTGATAAGCCAAAAGCGGTTTTTGGTGGGAAAAAAATATAAGAAAATGGGGGTTAAAAAAAATTTATTTTTTAAAAAATTTAAATTTTTAAATAAATAATATTTAAATGAGGAATTTTTTCTTATAAATACATAGATAATGCGAAAAAAAATCTTCTCTTACATTATGATTCAACAATTTTACATTCTTGTTTTATCATCAACCTCATCTGAGTCACGTTCTTAGATAGCAAATCTTATCCGATAAACTTATTAATATCTGTGTAAACTTTTCTGGGAAATGTCATCGGATAAGCAAGCAAACTGATCGATAGGATAAGCAGGATAGAGTAAGAGCTCAGGTATTTTTAAGGCACAGAAAAAAATTAGATCTATTTAAAAATTTTGTAATGAAAATTTATTTTGTGTCATTTTCTGAGGAATAATTTAAATTGTAAATTAAAAAAAAATTTTGGAATACAATGAAGAAATATTTCAATATTTTTAAACTTAAATTAAATGTAGTTATATCAATGTATTTAAATTAAAAATTTTAAAGTCTGTAACCGAAGCTTAAACATTTTGAATATAAAAAAATCACAATCAAATTTTAGAATAAAACTGATTAATTCGATATTAACTGATTATTTTATTCCTTAAAACTCTAATAAAAACTAAACACCCAAAATTATTATTCAAGCCCCGAAATTTCCATATAAAAAACAATTCCTAAAAACACATGAAACAATATTTGCGGCCCAACCAGAAAGAATTCCCATTCCAATCGGAGAGGTAAACAAAATTCACAAAAAAGCAACGATATATAAAAAAAAAAAATGCCAACAAACCTGTATGAGTTTCTCGCTGCTCCAGCCGCAGTCGCCGTCGCTGCCTCTGCCGACGGCAACGCCAACGCCAAGAACTTCGACTTGAAAGCTCTCACGCGAAGTTGCCGTTGTTGTTGTTGGTGTTGCGGCTACCGCTGCCTTTTTGCATGCGCAAACGTTGGGGGAGCGAGCGAGAGAGAGCGATATTCCAGCGCGCACACCAACACACACGCGCGTTTTGACAGGTAAGCGAAACACGTCGCGCAAGCAGAAGAAGAAGAAGAAGCGGGAGAAGCAATAATGAATGATCGTTTTTAACTTTTTTAACTTTTTGGCTTAAACTTTGTGTGCATTTTCTTGGCTCTCAACACTTTTTCAGATAAATATTTTTTTAGCCACTTGTGCACTTCTTGCTAATATAATATATAATATTATAAAATATAATATAATATTAACCGCACCGGCTGCGCAGGCGATTTATCAAGTTTAAACCCACACGAACACAACAAGGCAACGAACAATTCCAATTCGAATTTTCCAACGCGGCGTTGAGACGGCGACTGAGCCACGGAATCTGAATGGGCAGTTACTTTCCTACCTTCATCGGAAAGCTCACCTGGCCGGAAAACTTGAAGCTTGAAAGTTCGTTTTAAAGTGACCAGTTGCCAGAGTACCGTAAATGCTGTAAATATTATTCACACCGAACGGTCACACTGCAGCAGGTTATGTTATCCAACCAAAAAAGACGAAACTAAAATTGTGATTTCTCAATTAAATTGCTGAACAAATGCTTCGTGCCGGCTGCCAAGTGCTAACACAAACCGCCCTGCCCGCGGGCAAGATGTGTGGCAACAGCTTCGCCCTGGAATTTGTGCGCTGGCGTAGGAAACCCCGATGGCTGCCGGTGGCCAAAAGCAAGGTGTTCCGCGTGCCGGAACGCAAGAAGCAAACGGAGGAGGAGCGAACGGAGCTGATGCGGCTGCACAACCAGTACAAGTGGGTAACGAAGCACTAAAGAGAAGCCTTTAATTAATATCTATATTCATTCCAGAACCCAACTCCGATCGGTGCGTCAGTTTTTGCGGGAGGAAGTCGTCCGACATGAGGAGACCTCGACGGCAGATCACATTGTGCTCACACCGGAGCAGGAGGAGGCCGAGTTCCAGAGGTGCCTGGATGTGAATGCCGCCTGGAATGCAACCATAGCGAAAGAGCGAGAGGCGCGGCTGGCGAAGGAGCGCGAGGAGAAGGTGGCCTACGTGCAGGAGCGACTCGAGGCGCTGCAGGTGCGCGAAGAGGAGCGCAAGGAGCAGGCCAATCAGCGGGTACTCCGCGAAATCGAGCTCTCAAAGACATACATAACCAGGGAAAATCTGGACGCTGCCATCGAGGCGGCTTTGGCCAATCCGGTGGACCACAACTTTGCCATCGATCTGGCCGGGAATCTGTACCGCGGGCGCAACACCTCTCAGCTGCCAGAAACTGAAACCAATCCCAACCAGCAGCAGGCTTTGAGTAATTAATTATTTTCTACCCTTGTTTGTTAAATTAAAAGTGCTTTTTTAGCTTAAATCGAACGGAGTTTGAAGAGGATTTAAGGATCAATGTCCGTAGTACAAAGTTCTATGTATATTTAAAGATTTGTTTACAAAGTTTAAGCATAGGAATAACTTAGGATTAGGCGCAGCCTATTTACAATATTACATATCTACTGGGGAGAGTTGGATGCAGGATGCAGGATGTGCTACGTGTTCGGTGCGGGATTTGGACGCTTGGCTGCCGCCTCCTGCTGCTCGAACAGATGCACCCAATCCGGCGTGGCCTTGAGCTTGGCCTGAATGGGTCCCAAATTGATCATGTTGCCGCTGCGCTGTTCCCGGTTCGCCGTGACGGACATGAGCTCCTGCAGGTAGCCCGGATCCAGGCCCATGTCCAGATCGAAGAGCGTATCGCCGAGCTGGAGCTTAACTCGACCCGACCTGTAGCGCAGGATCTTGCCAATTTGTCCCTCCTCCAGCAGACGCAGGACACTGCCCCTCGTTGACTTGCCGGCAGCAGGACTTGCAGATTCCGTTTCACTAACGGAGTCATTGTTGGGGGGTTCCGCATCCTCCGGCTCATCGCTCACGCAGGGCAGAACGTCGGGCAGCTGCATGAGGAATATCTGCGATTGGCTCGAGTCGAGAAAGTTGCCAATGGTGCGCGGATATCGTCCATACTGCAGCGGAGGCTCCTCCATTCGGGTCACCTGCAACTGCTGCAGATGCTGGGCCACCGCTAACGTTTCTCGGTTTGAAGACGAACTCGGTGCCTCCTGCTTGACCAGCGGCAGTGTCTGGTTGCTCCAAAGACCTAAAATTTTAAGGGATTATCAAGCATGATCATCGTTTTTTGACAAAATTCGATACGCACCCTCCTTGAGAAGGATGGGCTGCAGGGCCATCTCAGTCTTATTGTCCTCGTCGTCACTTGGCTCCGCATCGCTGGCCTCCGAATCGCCTAGCAGCTCGTTTATACGCTGCGCCTGCGCCCTATCGTCCTTGCGATCCACACGTTTCCTGGCCACCGCCACCTCCTCGCCAGCACGGGCATAGGCCGTGCCATTCCCTGTTGACCTTCGCACGTGGACATCGCCCGCTCCCTCAGAGAACAGACCCTGAGTTTGGATGAGCGTCGAATTGCCGCCGCCAGCGCCACCGCCTGAATTTCCACCCCGACCACGTGTTGCTCCTGCACCGTTTCCCCGGCCACCGCGACGTCCGCCCCGGGGCTGTGTTGTGTCCTTGGAGGTCTTCACATTCCTGGGAATTCAAAACAAATGAAATAATATACAAATCTCACGGATAAAAGCCAAGAAACTCACGTATTTTTATTTCGCACCGCATTCAAATTGGGAGCAAACACCTTTTTGTTGCCACCCGCGGCCGCGCCACGCCCACCGAGTGTCAAATCCCGGGCGGGCGTCAGCCTGGTCATACCGTTCAGCGTCTCTAGTGGGCGTGACCCGGCTCCCGGTGCCAGATTGCTGCCGTTACTTCCATTATTATTCGTGGTTGATGCACTACCTCCCGGTATGGACGATGCTGCTGCTGTGCTGGCCGTCATCCTCTTCGCTGGCATGGCGTCCCATTCGCGCCGCCCGTCGTCCTCCCCAAAAGATTCGCTGTGTCTTCGCTTTAAATACGTTGGTTTTCTTTATTTTTCTTTAAATAAAAATTTGCCTGCTTGTTGAGAGCGAGCCACCACGTGCTAGAGCTGTGAAAAAATTGATGACACTATCGATAATATAATATCGATGTTTCTTATCGAACTAAAGAGCTATAGAAACAGTGTGACCAATTCTATTTATTTGTTGAATTTTTTGAGGCGGTTTTTGTTTTTATTTTCATTTAATCAGCAAAACCAACAAAGTAATGGCCGCCAAGCGATTTGGTGCCATGAAGGATCTGGCCAAAGCCAAGAAGCCCCGCCTCGATGTCAGCGTCACCCGTGCCTCCACCCGACCCAGTCCTCCGAGGAGCATTATGGACTTTTGGGACGATGACGACGATGTGATATTGATGGCCACCCAGCGGGCGGAGGCCGAGATCGAGGCGGAGGAGCGCAAGAGGCGGGCAGGGGGAGGAGGAAATACTATTCCCAACGAGATCACCTTCAGCGAATTTGCACCCACGGTTCAGGGCTGCACCAGCACGCAGCAAATGTTTCCACCGCCGCCACCGGCAGCGCCCGCCAAAAAGTCCAACGCTCTGGACTTGGAAGAGATATTCGCGGACGACGATGACTTTGACTTCCTGGCCGTGACCCTCATGGATAGCGAGCCCCAGAAGCTCAACGTGGAGCCAGTTCAGCCCAGCACCAGCTCTGGCAGCAGGATAAACATTCAACAGAAAACAAGTTCAACGACAACAACCATCAATTTCACGCAATCGCGGCAGCAGGAGCACCAAATCAAGTTCCTAATGGACCGCATTGAGGCGCTGAAGCGCGACAAGTCGAAGCTGGAGAAGGATCTGGGGGAGAGCAACGAACGCAATGAGATCAGGTCCGGAGAGGTGAGCCTGCTGCGGGATGAGCTGAAGCATCTGCGCCAGCAGCTGCAGGTCAGCAAAATGGAGAAGCTAGCTCTCGCAGACGAGACGAACCGCGATTGCAACAAGAAGGTGGCCGAGGCGGCCAAGCAGGTGGCAGCCAAGGACATCGAATTGAAGATTAAGAATGCCGAGTACACCAAGCTAAAGACGCAGCAACGGGCGCAGGCCAAGAACATGAACATGAGCATGAATATGAGTGTGGCCCCCGATGCCTCGGAGCAGCGGACTCTCCTCCAGCTCAACAGGCTGAACATCCACCGATCGGTGCCACGATTGCAGAGAGCGGACAGCGGCATTGACTTTGAGTATGACGAGGTTCGGGATGAGGATCAGAGGCAGAAGAAGAGGTCACTCTTTGAGACAGAGCTCAAGCAGCTGCTCCTTCACTACGCCCAGCTGCAGGCGCAGCCGGAATCGCTGGATAATCTCATCCCCCGGATCCTTGCCTCCGTGGGCAAGGTGTTTGTCGAGTTCGCCTCCTATGCCCAGAGCCTGAAGTTCCCGCCCAACTGCACGCTGTATCCGTATAATCCATACAACTTGGACACGGAACCGGAGGCTTCGCGCATCTCCCTCACCCAGCCGGGTCATCTGTTTGAGAACGAAAGAGCTCCAGTCCTGCGGCGATACATAAGCACCTTGGCCTTGATATGCCGGCAGCACAGGGAGATATCCAGCGCTCTCCTCGAGTGGAAGCACAACGAGGAGTTTGGTATCTTGGAGCTGGCCACCGAGGCTGTGGTCAAGCTGGGTTTTTGCAGCGAGATAAGTGAGCATTTTGGTTTGCTGGAGGCGTTGGCTTCTCTTCTAAATAGCCTGCTCCTTCTGGAGGAAGAGGATAAGCAGGAGCCACTGTTTGATCTGCTCAAACAGTTGGTATTCACACGTCCCAGTCCCTGGGTTTTCAAGGAGCTAAGCTCATGCTTGTTGAGCGCCAACCGACAGGCACCGCTAATGGCCAGGATGTGCGTGAAAAGTCCGCGAAATTGCTTCGTTTCGGATCGTGTGCGTTCCATTTATCGTTTTGCTCCGGATTCCTGTTTGCTGCAAGTCTATGCCGGCCTCCTGGAGCTGTGCTTCTTCAGCGAGACACCGCTGCGGAGGGATCACTTCCAGCTGCTGCTTCAAATCGGCGGAAATCATGTGCGCTTTGCCTTTGAATGCTTTAAGAATCCCCCAGATTTTATACTGGAAATGTTGCCCTACTTTGCTGACGACGAGGAGCAGGAGCCGGATCAGGCCACAACGTTGCAGGCTTCAGTGTCCAATGGTTCCACCTCAACAAACTCCCATCTGAACTCGAATTCGAGCTCCTCGCAGCGCGGCAACAACGAGTGCGAGTGTTATGTTAAGCTGTGCCTCAGCGCGGTCACCATTGTCTTCCAGATGATGCACCAGTGGATGCTGCACGAGAGGAAAGCGGGTACTTGTAATCCATTAAAGTTACTTCTATGATATCACTACGATTCCTTTACAGGCACTGAAACGGTGGGCGAGATATCCCGCGTTGCCGTCCACCTGATGAACCTCATCTTCCATGAATACTATCTGACCTGCCTGTTTCGGGACTCGGAAGAAACCACCAAGCACTACCTCAGCCTCATCTGCAGCTGGTGGCGGGAGCACGCCAACATTCTCGGCTTCCAGCCCATTCAGTGTGAGTTTTCCAGAAATATTTCCCATTAAAAACCTGGACTCATTTGCTTCCCTTTTAGTGCGCTTGCTTGAACGGCTGGAGAACTCGCACTTTATGCTGAAGCCACTTCATCAGGAGGCGAATCCCAAGAATCCGGCCAACGATCTGGCCGAATGGAGTCGCATTGTCAAGGATGCGGACACCCAAAGGGCAAATAATTCCACACAAATATCGTACAATTGTAAGCTACTCGACGTTGACTTCTTTGCCGGCCTCAAACAAGTGGATTACACCTTTGAATAATTAGTTTAATTCATTCCTTTTGTTTTTCTTTTAATTTAAGTCTAAAGTATAAAATATTACTTAGATAGTTCTATTACAGTAAAGATGTTTGATTAACTTGGGAACTAGAATCGTAGTCACAGGTTTTTAATTACCTTTGCTTTCTTTACGAGAAGCCAGGCGAAAAATTGATTGGCTCAGAAAAACCTTGCACTTGTTAGTGTCATTATCATTTTCTTTTAAAAAAATGTGGGAATTATATTAGAGCAATATTTGGCAAAAAATAAAATAAAGTTTTATGAGTTTAGCAACCTAAAAAATCGTGTTATCTCCAAAGTCTATTAAGTTAATGCTTTAATTTAGATATATTTTGACATAAAATTAAGCTTTAAAAGTTGAGTTTTTGAGAAAAGAAATTAAATAAGCCACCCGATACATCGAAAATAAAATTGCTTATCGATAACAGTTAGTTTCTTCGGCGTGTTCAAACTAGTTCCAATCACTTTTCGTTCCTATCGATAAGCTTTATTGTTATGGTTTTGGTTCTCTTGAACTAGCTTGAACAGCTGATCTTTGCTCGTTTCAACTAGTTCGGTTCACAACTAAAGCGCATTTTTTCGTATTCTCGCAACTTAAATATAAGTTTACTTATTTGAAAAGAAATAACGATTTAAAACGCTTGGAAGGATAAATAGTCGCTGGTCGGCATATTCGCGTGTGCTAACATTTTGATGTGATGTAGGAAAGGTGCTTCAATCAAAGCAAATTTAAGTGTTGCTATACTGCCGGCTTCTATTTTGTTGGAGATTCGACGCTATTCTAACGGTATGTGGAAACCAACCTATACATTATAACATGTACTTAAGTACGTAGGTACATCTGTACATAACAGTTACAGCAATCAAATTACATCTGGTTGATGTACAGAACACTAAACAACATCTGCATGTACATATTGCATATGTATGAACGAACATAAGCATGCAATGTAATGTTTAAAGCATTACATCATTTTTAAATACGCTTCCCTGCTGTAGGAGTAAGCGTTACATCAACATCAAGTTCATCAACTTGGAATTTTATGCTCTCATTTGACAAAAGCCCTAAACAAGCACCTATCGCTCTCATTTTCTCTCTTCATAGTTTACAGTTTGATGAATAATTCTGTTTTCATCAGTAATTTGTATGGAAATTCATCGTTCTGTTGATGTTAAAGTTCTTTTGAAGAAAACTTTATAGGAAGTGATCGTTCCCTATTAACTTTGACATCACGTTCCAACTCTTTAGAAATGTATGTATACATATGTAAGAGCTTTTACATATGAATTTATTAGTTCAAGTAATGCATTTATTTTCTTAACTATTGAAGTGAACAAGTGATCAGTTTTTTTTAAGTGTTCGGTTATTGTTACTGCAGTGATAAACGCAAAAGCTCCCACGACCATGTACTCGTAATAATTCATTAGAAAAGTTGGAGGAGAATTTCATAACTATAGTTCAGTCGCTTGAAGAGCTTCATTCTGAACAGACGCGGATATGGAACGAAATAATGAATATAATTCGGATTATTTCGAGAGAGCTTTGCGGAGAGCTTACGGTTGTGAAATGCTGCGCGTGGAGAATTTCCACATCGAAAACATGAACCAGAGTGGAGAAAACTTTTGCAGCGTCATCTACCGGATTGCACTGCAGTTTCGCCGTTCTCCAGAAGGCGCTCTGGAATCGGGAAAATATATACTCAAGGACGTACTCCCAGCAGTGGCCGAGCTGGGCACAGACGAAGGACTCATGTTCGAGCAGCTGCTGCCAGCCATGTCGCAAATTCTAAGGAAATCCAAACGAAACCTTTGCGAACACAAAATATGTGCTGAGTGGGTACAAATATGTTAAAAACTTGATATTATTTAAGTTATTATTAACTATGTTCTTAATTTCAGTTGCCTGCTAACCGATAGGTCCGCGGGCAAGGAGCTATATATCCTGGAGGATCTGGGCGCCTTGGGTTACACCTCCCTTGATCGATATCAAGGTCTTGGCATGGAAGATGCCAAGATTTGTCTGCGGAAAATGGCTCAATTTCACGGTGCTTCCATGATATTGTACCAGAATCAGCCAGAACTACTGGCAAAGCTAACGCCATCGAATTATGCACAGGGAATATCAGATGCCTTTGCAAAGGGCATCCTCCTGGCTGGCACGGAATTTGCGGCTGATTTATTTGCCGAGGAATTACCGGAAATATCAAGGAAAATGAAGGCTCAATTACCGGATGTTTATTCTCAAAAATTGCAAAATGTGGTCGATCCACAGAAATCCAACTTTAATGCGATTGTTCATGGCGATCTTTGGGTCAATAATATGATGTTTGATAGGACGAACAATAAGGCAATACTTGTGAGTTTGTACAGTTTATAGTTTTCATAATTGCGATCTATAATTGTATTTTTTCAACCATTTCAAGGTGGACTTTCAAGATTGCTTTTGGGGCAGTCCCGCCATTGATCTGCAGTTCTTTTTTTACACCAGCCTCCAGCTGGAAATTCTTCTGACTCAGCAAGATGATCTTCTGAAGCACTATTTCCATATTCTCCATGAGACCTTAACTTGTTGTGGCTCAAGGCAACCCCTGCCCACTTTTGAGGAATTGAAAGATGAGATGCATCGTTGCTTGTTCTATGGATACTACGCTGTCACCTGTGAGCTACCCATTTGTTGTGTCTCCGCTGAGGCAAGTCTCAACTTCAATTTACACACCCTTGGTGATCCAGAAGCGATGAGGAGCAAGCGTCGCCAATTATTCTCTAGTGACAGAGTACGAAAAACGGTCAAGGCCAGCCTGCTAGAGTTCGATCAGCAAGGGATATTGGAAAATCCTTAAATAAAGAGTATTGATTTTTTATGAATTTAATTTATTGGTATTTAAAGAGTAGGGTTAAGTATCGAGGGGAAAATTTGTTCAATATGATATATAAACAAACAAATCGAAAAGAAAAATAACTAATTTGGAATAATCGAAATAGTAAATATCGAAAAATATTGCTTGTAAAGTTAAAATATCAATTGAGATTAGAAATATATTCGAAACGTATAATTTATTATTCGCATGTTTCTGATATATTACACATTGATTTATTAATCAAATATAGATCTATCTATCGATTTTTCAAGACAAATATCCATTATGGTATCGATATTTTCTGACAAAAAATCGAAATCTTCCTCTTCTCAGTTTTATTTATTTTTCATGTATTTTTGATTCATTAAACTTTGCCAACTCTTCCCACTCTTCTTCAGATTCCCAACTCGAAGTGTTACTTCTTGTGTTTATAAATAAATTTGTTGTCTGCCAAAGTTTCTGGCCAGGATTTGTGAATGTGCTTGTGCGTGTGTGATGCATGAGCCTCGCCTGGCTGCATTCAATGCGATAAAGTTCTCACCTCCGAATCCACCCTGCAGGCTCCTCCTCCCCTGCAGCTAAATATGCAAATCGCTTTTGCAGTTATTCTTAGAAAGTTGTCAGCTGCCAAGTTGGCTCCAAGTAAAGCCAAACGATGCGAATCCGAGGAGCATATAGGGAGCAGAATCCAGAACCAGTTGTCAGGAGGAACATCCAAGAGGAAGGAGTATGGGAGCCTAAGTGCATTGCTACTTGGAACACGCTTTTACTTCTTCTTTCAAGTGTTTAAAAAGCAATTTATTGTTTTTGCTTAGATGGAGGAAGTCAGCTTAACTCTTTCTCAGCTTCAGTTTTGAAAAGTAAAGAAAGGAGTATCACTTGTGGCATTTATTTTATTTATTATTTGGCTTGTTAAATGTCATAACTGAGAGAAGTAAGAGGTTAAGAAGGCAGAGATTATCGATGCTTAAATAATGTATCGATATTTGAGGCATAGTTCGATAAATTGGTATTTTGATATTGCGATATAAGTGAGATAAATCGATATTTAGTTTTATAAATCGGAACTTCTAAATTTAATACAACTTTTCGGATATTTATCAGTGGCGTTTATTTTATATATTATTTGGCTTGTTAAATGTCATAACTGAGATAAGTAAGAAGTTAAGAAGGCAAAAGATATCGATGCTTAAATAATGTATCGATATTTGAGGCGAAGTTCGATAAATTTGTATTTTGATATTGCAAAATAAGTGATAAAAATCGATAAATCGATATTTTCTTTGAAATATCGGTGGCATTTATTTTATATATTATTTGGCTTGTTAAATAACTGAGATAAGTAAGAAGTTAAGAAAAATAAAATAATGCATCGATATATAACGCGAAGTTCGATAAATTGATTTTGCGATAAGAGTGATAAATCGATATTAAGTTTTATATATCGGAACTTGTAAATTTAATAAAACGTTTCGGATATTTATCGATAATATCGATATTTTAAAGTTAAAAGCTATTGTTTTCGATTTCTTAGTATCTTTATCTATCGAAAATCATAAATTAAATACAACTTATTGTAAATTGATCAATAATATCAATATTTTAATGTTAAATGCACTTTATTCTATTTATTATTTAAAATTTCGTGATATCAAAACTACCAATGTTTTCGATATGATATTGAATACTTGAATCTTATTTGCAGATTATATTGAACTCTTCCTCTTAATAAGGCTATTCCCTGCTCCAGACCCCACCAAAAACTGCCATGACAATCCCACAAATCGTTTCAACAGTCGCTCAATTACC
>VNJS01008617.1:0-43167 GCA_008042575.1 Drosophila watanabei
GCTGTAACGTCATCGATGGCTGTCCAGGCCGGGCGAAGCACATTGGGCTGGTCCTCGAAGTCACGAATAGTGCTAAATCAAATCATTAAATGAGGGAAATGATATTTAAATATGAGGATAGTTTATAATCATTGCAGAAACGTAACAAACAAATAATACAAAGTATGAGTGTTTTCATCAATGATTGTTTGATAACAAAAAAGCATATTTACTTTTTAAATAAATCATTAAACAAGTATTATAATAAGTTATATAAATTGAAGATTGCTTTTTTAATTAGATTTTATTAAAGAAATGATTGCCTTTGCTTAAGTAGTTAACAATTTTCTTATGGCTTTCTTTCCAAGCTGAAACTTAGACCATCAATAGGTTTAACTTTAATTTGTAAAATATATTTAATTAAATTAAATAATTCAATAGTTTATAATTTCAATAGTTCCTAAATCCGGTTCACCCCAAAAGCGAATCTTCCCGCTTCGGAGGCGGAGACAGATGGAGGCGCGCAGTGCAGTGACACCTTGAGGCGCTGTTGGCGAACTATAGAAATCACATAAACGGCAAACGGCTCCACCCACTCCTCCTCCTCCTCTTGTCTCTTCCCCAGCATCCCGGAAAAGTCCAGGTTCAGGTCCTGGCCCGCATTCGCACATTCGGGGGAAAAAAAAGTAATGGACAAGTGCGGGAAAACGGGGAGTTACCAAGAAGATCAGTGGCAGCCCACATGCAATGGCGGAAAAGAAAAAGAAACGTTAGTAAATGCAACGTAAAAATGCATAAATCCCAGGGATTTAAAGATTTTGCCGGAATTTGTGATTTCTCGCATTCGCCTTTTATTTTTGTGCACGTTTCGCTTGCGGCTGCCGGTTTGCTTTTTGTTTTTAGTGTCGCCACGCCCGCTCTTTTTTTTTTTTTTTATTGGGCGTGACTGGATTTACGCGCTGCCTGTGTGCCTGTGTGGCTGTGTGTCGGTGTGTGCCGGTCCTTACTGGCTGCAGAGCTGCAGGGACGAGTCCTTCTGGCATTCCCAATTCCCCGCTTTGACTGTTTAACACGCGCAATCAGCAACGCTACAAATTTCATATGACATTTTAAGTTGTTTTGCATTGCCGCGCCCCCAAAACGCCAAAGCGTTTCAGCGATTTGCTCTCAGCGGCGAAAATCCTCGACAGCGCTTTGTGCATTGCATTTCCCTGACTTTGGGCCACAATATTTCCACGCCCGATTTCCCGCTTCCCCCCTGTTCCACTTTGCAGTTGCAGTTTGAACTATATAGGTACATATATATATATTCTCTTTTTACTTTTGTTTCGGCTAAGCTAAAATGCAGATTTTTCAGATTCATTTTTTGCTTGCCCTCCATTGTTGCTTATTGCGTGTGGCGGGTTGCGAGTTGCACGTTGCTGATGATTGCTGGTGGCAGGCGGCATTAACGGTGCCTAGGAGCCAACCGCCATGAATGAATTCATGTGAATTCAATTAGTTGGAAAATATTCTGCCAAAACAAGAACGGCGACTGTAAGTGCAGATTCATGTCCGAATCCCAATTGATTTCGAATTTATTCTAACTAACGTGGACGTCTCGGGGGCAAAGAGCGTCAATAACAATAAATAGAATGCTGAGTTTATAACTATATTAGCTCAACGGCTTACTGTTGCCAGTAGCCAATTAACTGCAGTCGTATTTCTGGAATTTTTTATGCGATAGACTAAAAAATGTGGGAGAGATAAACTTTTACACATTTTATATAAATAAATTATAATACAGGTTTCTTCTCATTTGCATCTTTGCTATTTTGTATGATTTTAATCTTCTTAATGTTTCTCAAAAATTATTTGAATTTTGAGTGTTTTAGGTAAGTATATTATGTATTGAATTTGAGATATAATCGGTGTTAATTTAATTTACTTTTTTTTTGGCAAAGGTATCAGCATACGAAAGTCCGGCAAATGTTCCCTATATTAGACTTTTGAGTTAATGAACTGTTGATTTGCAAATGCGCTATTGGCAACGCACATATTTACAATCTCCCCTCGCTCTCGTCCATCTGTCTGCTGCCCCGCTTTGACTTTTGTGCAATGCGCTCCGAACAGTTTTGCACTGTGACAGCGAACAAACGACAGTAAACTGCAAAAAATTATATATTTTTGTATAGAAAGTTGATCAAAAAAACCATAAAATATTTATTAAGTACGCTAAAGTTATATAAGAGAGTGAATTCGAAATTCCCATGTCTGAATTCTGTAAGCTGCAATGTAACATTAACACCAAAATAGCACGTTTTACAATGAATTAAAAAAAAAATCGAATAGAAATAATTAATAAATAAAGCATTCACACTTTAATATAAATGAAGGTAAAATTTAAATTTAGTTGATTATCTTTGAAAAATTTCCAAATTTGTTGTTTTTTCTTCGAATTTCAGGTCAAACAGGATAATTTCTACAATACAAGGATCATTCTATATGGGTTTAAATCAATTGATTTTTATTAGAAAATAATCCGATTAATTATTTATATTTATTAATATTATTTATATTTATTTAATTGTAACATTAAAAAATTAGTGAAATAATAAATATTAAAATTATCAATAAGAACTAGAAGAAAATGTGTCAAAATCATGAAAATAAAAGTCAAACTGCAGCTATGGCTGATATCCATCCTGTAGCTAAGTTTAGAATTAAGCATATAGTGTACAACTAAATAAATAAATAAATAATTATTTATACTCCTTAACAAATATGCAGATAGCTTTTAAGGAGCTCTCAAAAATCTAGGGTTTTATTACATTTACATTTCATAACAATTATTATGGTTATAATAACAATATTAAATGATTTTATAAAGAATATTAAAGGAAAGGAATAATCCTTTGAGTGAAGAAGAATTGTTCTAAAATTTGTTCAAAACTTCAGATTTTTTTTTCCATGTGTAGTGAAAATGTGAAGCGGGAGAAATTCCGGCAGAGCAGCACGAAATTATTTAACATGTAAATCAAGGCAGAGGCAGAGGCAGTGGCAGAAGCGAAAAATCTAACAGAGCTCAGTGCGAAACTTTTTTAATTTCAAAGCAAATAGCGGAGGGGCGGCCCACCGGTTCGAGAGTAGGTGAGGGAGAGTGGGTGGGGAGTAGGGGAGTATGGGAGTTGGAGTTTCGGGTCAGTCGGATAGAGGCGGGCGTGGCGCTTTTGCGGATTATGAAACGGCGGCGGCAGTGGCAAAATCGCGATGATTATAGTCACGTACTTGTCGCCCCGCCCCCCCGCCACCCAGTCTTGTAATTACACATGTGCGAGCATGGTACATATTGAGTGTGCGAGTGCGAGTGTGTGTGTGTGTAGGTTGGCAAATATTGACGCTCAACTTTTATTTACGCACACAAATGTTCAAGTTTCCAACAAAAGATAAATATGAAGTATTCTAAATCGTTGCCATGCCGAGCTCGTAGCTCCTGCCCGCACGCCCTGCCCCTCCGGATCAGTCCCGCGTATCGCCGGCTCGGCACTCTGTGCCATTTACTCATTTAACTGACAGTTAAAATTACAAACGCTTATCATGTACCAGAATCATATCATACGGAATAATTTATTATGCCCAACGCTTAATGTAATTCCCGAGCAGCGAAATTTTCGCTTCACATGCGGATGAGTGCGGCGACTCGGAGGATGTGCGATGAGGAAGGCGGAGGATGTGTGGCGCTAGACTGGCAGGGGGCAAGATGCGAATCCTGCCGGCTTGGGGTGCCAGGATGTCTGTGTGTGTGTGTGTGTGTGTGCGCCGGTTAACTGACTGGTTTTGTCTTTGAGATAGATGGAATAAAGTGCGCAACATACAAAATGAATATGTGCGCGCACACACATAGTTTTATTTGCTCAGCTTGCCTTCTTTCATTTGAAACCCTCGCGTAATAGACATCGTCCCAGACATATACATACATCCTGAATACATATATATCAAGTGCACATGGAGAAAAGATTGGATAAAATGTATTAAAATAATTTAAAAACAATTTTAATATATTTAATTAAAAAACAGAACATGTAGTTGCTTTGTAAAAACAAATATCTTAAAGATTTTAAGAAGACACTTTTAATTCACTTTCCTTTCAGCTAACTAAATATTTAATATCAACCGAACGGTATGCTCCACCGTGCAGACTTTGAATCCTATATAGATGTTTGTAGAAGCATTAAAAGACTTGAAATATATTTTTAAAAAATTAGATATTACAAATACATTTAACATAAATATGTATAAATATGAATTAATGAAAATGAGAAAATTATTAAAATTATATAAATAAAAATTTATAATATAAAAGTGTTCTTTACTTTCATTTCGACAAAGAATTCTAACAGATGTGTCAAATAAATAAAGTACTTTTCTCGCCCAGTGTATGCTCATGTGTGTGCTGGGTTTATGCTCTGCACCCTGAGGTTAATTAAGATTTTGCCATGCATTTGTTTGAACAAATGGTGTTTGTGCTCGGAGAAGTGTGCGAATCGAGCCGAGTCAGCGAAATGAAAAAGTTTTATTAGTTGTAATCCCTAATTAAATTAAAACTGTTCCCTCTAATTAAATGCGGGCTGAATGCGTGATATTTGATGAATGTTGAATAAGATTATTAGCGAGGCCCAGCACATTCATTATATATCAAGGGGGAGAAATTCTGAAGGTTATTGGGGGAAGGACTCTTTCTAGGTCGCCTGGGTGATAAGTGATTATTGGGTTAACAGCTTAATTAAGATGAGCAAGATATTATATAATTATTATATGGAATTTGATACGACTTAAAAAGCGATTGAAAGTTAATATAATATTAAATTAACTTTTAAAGGGCGTTTAGTTTACATATCTGTATATAAATTATATATATTGTTTGGTCGGAGGTGCTTCCTTGTATATATTAAATTCATTTTCTGTATTAACCATTCGTACTGAATATATAAGCTGATTGTTATATCTGCATAAGCATTGCAGCTGCAATAAATTGTTAAAGTTAATGATATGCTTCCACTTGGCACTGAGCCATAAATAATTTGTTATTAATTCAATTTTGTTTGCAGTTTTTGTTGTTCACTTTTCATTCATTTATTTATTATTATTAAACATTGAATAAACATGAGCGATAAACAATTAATTCATTGAGCTCACAAGTCTTATTAAAAGGATTATAATGCATGCAGACGATAAGTTAACATATGAACTAGATTCTTTCCTAAATGGAAAGTATATTGGTAATTCTTACTTATATTTTTATTATAGGTACTCTCTCTTTATAACACGAAAACATTTATTAGTTTGTAGAAATTAAGAACGAATATAAATTTGAAATGGCCTTTGCCGTACATCAAACCAGTTAGGAACACAAATTCTTTCGCGTAGACACGCCTACCACCAGGGCGTAACCGGGCTTGAAGGGATCCAGGATTACCAGTTCGAGGGGCTTTAGCTGCTGGATCATCATGCGCTCACCCTCAGCCGCAAAGGCCTCCATGACGGACACCTTACTATCGATACTCGGTCCGTGCAGGAAGGCCACGAAGTGTCCTTCGGGCGCCAGGAAGTGGCGGGCATTCAGCATTAAGGAACGCACTTGGTCCGCCTGCGGCAGGTCGCAGAAGATGACATCGATGCCGGCTGGAACCTGGCGGCAGTACTTGTACGGCATTGTGGCATCCTCAATAATGGGCACTATATTGGACCGATGACTGGCCAGCCCCACCAGCTGGCGTCCCGACCAAATGCCCTGCTCCACGGCATAGACCACGCCCAGTTCGCCGACAATATCCGAGACGTGGGTCACCGAGCGACCGAAGCCGGCTCCCAGATAGAGCACCTTGGCGCCGCTATGGAGGTGCAGATCGTTCACACCGCTCATGATTCCGGCGGCCAGCTTGGACTGGAACGGTGACCAGGGCCGGAACTCGCAGCGCTTCCCCCGGAAGTCGGCAATAATCCGCTGCTCGCCGTAGTCGTCCGAGCTTGAGCTCGTGTTCCGGGTCAGCAGTTGGATAGCATCGACGCTGTTCCGGTACAAGAAAACGCCGCTGTGGCGATGTGGCGCAATACTTTTCATGCAGGCAATGGACTCCGCGACCTCTACGCTGTCCGCCCGGACCTGACTCGGATCCCTACCAGGTACTGGACCCTGACCCTTATCTGGCTGTATGGAAGTTCCCTCGACGAAATCTTTGGCCTTGTAGAAGGAACTCCTGCCGGAGTTTCGGCCGGAGCTCTTCACGTTGGGCTTCAAGGAGAGACTCGAAGGAGCTTTTGTGGAGGTTTTCAAAATGGATTTCGAAATGGGCTTTAACGAGGGTTTCGAACACGGTTTGGATTGGGCTTTGGGGCTGGCCTTGCCGCTCGGCTTCGGAACAGCCTTGGGGGATAGTTTGATGAAGGGCTTGCCGGAGCTATTGACCGCCGTATTCGGAGGCGAGTTCCTCCATGCAGCTGCTCCTACACTGACCTTGTTGCCGCGGCGCCGCCTGCCCATCGAATCGGATGCAATCAGAACGTTTTCAGGTGCAAGTCTTGCTCACCGAATCGAATGGGTTGCGCACCTTCGGGTGGGTTTTTACCGGTTTAAGTAATAAGTGATACTAACTTCCTTTTTATAAAATTACAATTTTGACGGCAAACGGAACGCGTCGCCCGAGTTTTACAAATTGTTACTACTTTATATTTAAGAAAACTTAAAAACATTTCAAGGAGTCCCATCTCTTTATTCCTAAATATCCCTTTGGATGGGGGTAATCGCAGAAAGCGACATTTTCCATTACTGAATATGCATAAATGGTAATCATTAAAAATTGTATTCATAACTCACCCCAGAGGCCGACTTTTTATGCGAATAATAATTAATTTTATTCGCCGCCAGCGAAATACTCTGGAGGAATGCACAGGGCCAAGGAAAAGGGGTGAGCCAAAGGTCACTGGGGGGTCCCAGTCGATATGCCGCGCGCGTGGGAAGTGTAGCCGCAAATGCTGCACATAATTTAACAAAGTGAACTGTACCGCGCCAGCAACAACATCTGGGCAATAATAATGGCCCAGAACACGAACGAAACAAGAACAAAAACAAGAACAAGAACAAGAACAAGAACAAGAACAAGAACAGAAACAACAACCGGCCAGGCAACATTTCGACTTCATTTTGTTGTGGTTTTTCTTTTTTGGCTCTCTGCCCCTCTCTTTCTGGCAATGTACATAAAACTTTTCGGGCCACTACAATTTTTAATGCACTCTCTGACATTGGCCAAGGGGCCAAAGGGGGCATTCTGGCGAACAAGCAAATGAAACTCAAGTGCATGTAGCACTGGCCCGGCCAAGTGGTGCGGTGTAAAAAGGGAACCAAAAATACAACATTTTTTGTCCAAGATCGACTCCAAAAGTGCCCTTTATTTTTTTTTTCGTAACACTCCCTGTAAATTTCAAATTATTATAAAGAGAAACATGTATTTGTTATTTACTTATTGAAAAAGTATTGATATTCTTATTTAACAAAAAAACTTAGGAGTAAGTGCACTCGTCTTGTATCTGCTCTCGCTTCTCTTTAGCTCGTCAATTTTACTCGTTGTTCTCCTTAATCACTTTGACCATTATTTACTCGCTCAATTATATAGAATTCTTTATTCGTTTACTCGCTCAATTATAAAAAAGGGACAGTATATTATTATAAATTCAAATATTATTATTCTTTAGGTAATAAACAGCTATTGATTTATCAGTGACGACTTTCTTGTCCCTTGTAATTTTTCAGAGAAATATTCGAAAACCCCGTTGTAGAGTGTAAAAGCAAACCGACGACGAAAAACATAACAAAACAACAAAAAATCGCAACAAAAATGAAAGAGAAGGAATGAAATAAAACAGGCACAAGAAGGACCAAAAGGAAAACAATAATAATACACCAGGGGGCGTGGGTGAGGCGGGGAAAACTCAGATTTTTAATAAACTTGCCGCGGCTCCTTGCTCGCCGTTTGCCGTTTGCCGTTCGCTATGCTCCTTCCGCATTTCGCTGCATACTTTTGGGCGCAGCGACAATAGTCGCATTATTGTTGCCGCAGCGGCTGCTTATTTACGAGTATTTGCCTAGGAATGTGGCGAGCGTCTTGCCAAGTGGCTGAAGACCCTCAAACAAAAAAAAGAAACCTCCACGTCCTGCCCCTCGCAGCTCACCCCCATAATGAGCCATCATCCCCCGCCGAATGCCAAACGAAGGCAGTTCATGAAAAATCAAGAGCCAAGAAGTTTTAGCCACCCGCACCGCAGATCCGCCAAAACTTTGGCCCCATGTAAATTTCGCCCGATCATGTTTGGAGTTTATTTGAGGAAAAGACTAGAGAGAAGCTCTTGGAACTCTGGGGGAGGCGAAGGACAGTGCCATGTCCGGGACCACCTACACGACACGTCGGCTGCAACTCCATTAACCCGCTGGGAACCAAGATGACACCACAAGCTTTTATGTAAGACCTTTGAGCCAAGAAGTTGTGCTTGTCTGACACGGAATTGAATGACCCTAAAAAGGGGTAATTTTTATATTATATTTATTTTTGACCAATAAAACGTTTTGTTTCAAGACTACACTGCGTATGAGTAATTTGCCTTAGTTGTTTCCCTTGACGAGGAATTTTAAAACTATTCGCTAACTAATTAAGAGATATTTTAAGTGACTTGAAAAATATTTTATTTAGTATGTAATATTATTTTTATTGAGTTTATTTTTGGTAACCTAGAGGAAAACGATGTGATAGCGGACAACATTGCGTATACGTTATGTGCTGAGTGCAATGCAATGCAATAGAAACGTTTTAAATCGATTTTAAGATTTTAAAGTGTGATCTTTTAAGGCTGAAAGAATCTGAGAGTATATTTTCTTTTATTTCCAGACCTTAAATTAAATACTATATATTTGTTTTCGATAAACATACATAATTACGTTGGGTCCCGGCAAAATACTTCTGAAAAACCCAATTCGTAACTTATTAGCAAAAACTTTAATTAACTTAATTGACGCTTAGTTTATATTAAAATTGTGTGTTATTATTTTTATAATGTAATAGCTTCAGGTAATACTTTTCGGTTCAACAACTTTGGATATTTTATCGAAAACCGGTAGCACCTCATCTCCCCGTATCACATGGCTATCAGCTGTGTGTGGTGGGGCCTGCTGCCCTGCCATAGCTTGCTTAACGTGGCCAGAACGTGATGGCTGATGGTGGCAAGGATGCAGCGGCGGTGGGAATGCATTTTTAAAATACTCGCGCGCATTTTCGCAAATGGCAACAAACGGCGCCAAGTTTAGCAGCTGCGCTGCCTTCGGGCGCTGTAAAATGCAAAATCCAAATGCCCTGCTCCCTTCTCTCCAGCATCTCCCATCGCCTGGCCTGGCATGGCTTTTGGCATAACATTTTTAGCATATTTGTTGTAGTCTAAACACGTGACAAGTGTGCGAGTGTGCGAGTGTGTGTGTGTGTGTGTGCTGAGAGGGCCATTAGTCCCTTGGTCATGTGCCGGGTACGGAAAACTCACGTGCCATCTACGGATATGCAGCTATTGCCGAAAAATACAAGAACAACAAAAAATGGAAATAAAAACACAAAAAACTTTACCGCAAGAGTGTCGCCGGCGACAACAACGGGAATATATGAGAATGGCCTTTGGGCGAGGGGAAATCGCTGCGGTCATACATTTCCCATTGCATCGGCATACTTCTCGGCCCACATTTTAATCAATTTTTCAGGCATTTAAGTGCACTACATTCGAGGGTCTCCACAAGGAAGACATTTTAAATAAATATTTTTACAAAATACAAAATGTGTAAATAAATTAACCATAAGGTTGATCTAAAATTTAAGCATATATAAATAACAATAGTCTACCAACTTTACCTAGAGAATAAAAAGTCAGAGTTTAAAAATTTTCAGAAATTCCACGACTTTATTACCATGACCTATGGCACTAAACCCCAGATGCTACACTCTTCCTTTAGACTATATTTAAATTCCAAAGAACGTCAGACGTAATCGGACTAAGGGGTCACATTCCCCAAAAGTTTACGAGCTCTCCTCGTGACCTAGCACAAATCCCTATGGAGGACAGGCGACAATAATGCCTGAAATTAAATAAATATGCTTGAATATTTTCAGTTTATGGCGATGTAAGTTGGTGGCAAAAGTGCGCGCCATATATTCGATAAATACTTGAATATTAAATCAGCTTAATGCGGACGAACAGGACTCGATGTTGCACTGCAGCAGGGGGCGTGGCGCCCCACCTAGGCTGCGCCCCATTGAGCTCATTAAGCCCATAAGCTTTATTGATTTTTAACAAGCTCTCCCAGTGGCTGTCCGGTGATGTCAATTTACAAAAATTAATTATTGCCAGCCGAGCAGAGTGGAAAATGCATTTGAATTGATTTGAGTTGATTTTATTTTTAACACAATTTTATTTAACCATTTAACCAGCAGCCATTAAGAGCGAGTCGATTGCATTATAGTCTCATACTTACCTCGGTATTTTTCTGACAGGCCTAATGAGGTTTTTAAACTGTTGTTCAACTCGGATTTAAATTGACACAAATTTGATTTTAAGATTAAAGTGAAAAATACAACGAAATGTTTTTATTCTAATTAAAAATGTAATCCAATCCTTAAGAATTTTTATTTGATGTGACATTTGGATTTGCAGGCAGTGTGTGTGTGTGATTTTTCCCCATCGATATAACAGGAGCACAACAAACCACAAAGCAACATTAACATCGGCCCGACTGTCAGTGGCAGGAGCTGATGTAGCAGCAAAATTGGTAGCAGCAGAGGAACCAGAGATAACCCCCGATTCGGCCTTGCCAGGAGCAGCAGGATGAGCAGCTGCAGCTGCTGCCAGTGACTGATAACTGCACAATTCGCCACTCTGTCCCCTTTAACTGCCTTTTCGGAAACACAACAAATGAAATCGATAAGAAACTAAGCGGCTTGCCGGCGAAATTCCATTTCTTTTCGAGCAGAGCAACAGCAATTGCAGCTGCGGCTTAAGCCGGCTGGATGCAGGCTCCTGGCTGCTGCTGGATGCATTCCTCTTTTCTGCCATGTCCGCTGGCTAAAATGCGGCCATCAGCGACAAAGACTGGCATGTGGCTAATAGGATTTGGCCTGGCTGGCAAATGTAGTTTTCAATTGTCTACTCCGCTGCACAAGGCCGCCGAGAGTTAATGCCACACTAAGCAGCCAAACTGTGGGCTTAAGCGAGCGATTTAGCTGAGAATGGGTCGGGTTTAAGTAAACCTTTTAATTTAAAACTAGCTTTTTAAAGAATTTCATAAGGAACTTTAAGAAAGAAAGATTAAAGTAATATTATTTGATTAATTTCACCTCTATTGCTCTTCTTTAGTGTGTTTACAAAGATGTTTAAATTTTATTTAAAACTTTTAATTTCCCCATTAAAAATACAACAATTTCAAGAAATCTAAAAATAAATTTACTAAGCAAACTAAATTTTCTGTCTATAAACTTGTTAATTTTAAATAAATTTAAAACATTTCCACGGCTTCCTTTGATAGAAACATATTTCTAACATAACATTGTCAGAGTTTCTGTTATTATTACATTCTCTTATGACTCTTTAAAAAAGTCTCCACTCTGTGGGTTTAACAGAGAAGGACCTTAACAGCAACCACAAAGCGACAAAGTAACAGGAGCAGCATCCCATAATTTACGGGGAGCAAGAGAGCAACCAAGAGAGACGCCGCGCCCAAAGGCAATCACTCTTCAGTGCTCCATCTCTGGCTGTCTCTGTGAGTGTGATTTTCTCTTCGAAACGCGGCTTTTCCGAGTAAAAATTTAGCATGCGGACGACGAAGCTGCGCCGCCGAAGGACCAATCGACCATGGCATCAAAGAGTTGCTCCGGGTCCGTGAAGGAATCCCGAGTGCCGAGTCCCAGAGTCCGGACGCCGGAGTCAGTTTCACGGCAACTCTAGTGCGGAGCGGTACGAAGGGAGAAGCGTTACCGAGCGAAGCGGTACGGTGAAGTTTTGTCAACAAAAGAAAGTCACAAACCGAAGCGCGAAAAATTACTAAAGATCCAAAGAAGATAAGGCCTCCAAAAATAGCTCAAAATTAACTCAAACTTACCAACACCAAACGCTGCCCACTGGAATTATGGTCATATGCAGATCGAGGTAAAGCTAGTGCCAAATGCATTGGCAGGAAACCATAAATTCTTCAGGACTCGTGTGTAGATTTTAGACAGCGGAGTGTGCGAGAGAGACCCTCTCTCTGTGTGTGTGTGTGTGTGTACGTGTGTCATTTAAGCCAGTCAATGAAATGTTTGTTAATTATGTATGTGTTTACATTACATTGCCATTAAGTAATTAACTCAGCTCCGAGCAGAGCTGTTTAAGTCACTATCTCGTGTGAGAGTGTGTGTGTGTGTGTGCTACATTTGGGGTGTGGGGTGAGGTCCTGACATTGTCTCTGTCGATGGGAAACATGTTGCGTATACGCCATGTTAATGCACAACAAATTGGGAGCAAATTGATATGCCAAACAAGTCGAAAGCAAATTGCATCTGCAGCTGCAAATACTAATGCAACTCGAGCCAGTCGATGGGCCATCAATTTAAACATATATTTCCCATATAATTGCGAGACATTGCCTCGGGGAAAAGGCTATTGTGAGTCCAAGCACAAAGGCCCATCTCTAATTGCATAAGCGAGGACTGCTTTCCAACTCAAAAAATAACCGAATTTCCATTGTTTCACAATTGTGAAAAGAATTTTGTGCATTTGCCTTCGCCTTTGATACAATTCCGAATCTGTCATGCACATTTTAAATGGCATTCCCTGCTGCGGGAATTGCCATTCATATTTCTGTTCAAATATTTTTATTGGCTCTATGAATGCTTACAAGCTGACATCGATGGCTCTAAAGGATCATGTCAATCAGCAATTTAAATTGCAATGAAACAATTCAATTAGCAAGTATTCAAACTTGTCTCCGTCTCGAAACAATGCTAGTTGGCAACGATTTCGTTTACTTACTCAACCAAAATCAAAGATAAAGAATTACAGTGGAAATAAAACAATTGAAAATAGATTTAATATGTCAAAGAGAATATATTTTGTGGTTTTTGTTAGTTAAAAAATAATTAAATCAAACTAATATTTTGATTGATAGGGAAACTCTATGAGACTGAATATAAAATAGGGTTTAAAGGAAAGTAAGTTATGAAATGGATGGGAAAAGGTAAGAATTCAATCTTTGTTAAAAATTATTATCCCATTTAACCTTTGATCCTAGTCCCATTGCCCCTTAAGCTATTATCTGTAAATATCCAACCTTGGCCCTGCTCTAATTTATTAACACATCAATTTAATTGTAACCATTATAATCAAATATTGAAGCTATACATACTTGGCTTCTTGCTTTTTCCTTCCCTTAGCCATTTCTTGCTTCCTGTCCAGTCCAATCACAATTGTAATTTGTTCATTCAAGCTCCTCCGTCTGTAACGAATATTTTTAGTAGCAAGCAACCAACCTTCTACTGCCTGCCTGTCACAGTCTGTCTGTTTTTTTTTTAAATAAGTAAAAATAAAACGCCGTTCCGCAGCGAAAACTTTGCCGCGGTAATTTTAATAAACGCGTCAATGAAACCAAAACAATGACGACAGCATCAGCGGCAGTAACAACAACATTAACGAGGGGAAGCCCACAAAAAAGAAGCCACAATTTGATTAGAGCATTAAAGGACTTTGTGCCCAAAGCGTCCTGCCGAGGTCAGGTCTGGCTGTTGCCCCTACTGTGAGTCCGTCCGTTTCCCAGGCCTGGGCTCAGCCCTTGAGATCCCGCCAGCTATGGGAATTTTTCAGCTTCCGAGGCAGACAAAGTTGTCTGTAGAATTTGTTGATTTTTTTCTAATATATAAATTTTTTTTTCTTTTTTACCGGACCTTGGTGAATTTTTGAAACTGTCAACGTTTAAATAACGCTGACAATGACAATAAACAAATGCAGTAGCCAAACAGAATGGAAGCGAAAAAAAAACGTCAGAAAGGAAAGTTTAATAAAAAAGCCAAAACGAAACTTTACAAAAGTCAGACACGTGCGGGCGGGGAGAGAGATGCACTGAGAGAAAAATCAGAAAAGCAGAGATTTTTATTGGAACATAAAGTGATTTATACTAAGTGATTTATATACCGAATGTATATGTTACAAAAATTTATATAAATAATTCAACAGAAAAAGAACATCAAAAATTTATCTTTAGAAGAATTTATTGTTTTTTTTTTAATGTAACATTTAACTTAATTATATAAACCATTATATTTCAACAATTTAAAATTAAGGTAAATCAAATAATTAAATATGACTAGCTTACAGAGTTTTCTTTCTTAGATATAAAGACAAACTTCTATTCAAGTGTAAAACATATAGCGTCAGCGATGAATGTTTTTTGGACTTTGACGCCAAAAAAGTTTTCAAATTTAATAACCTTAAAACAAAAAAGAGCCATGCCAACGATTTCCTTTTGCTAACAGGGACTCTCAATTTATTTTTCTAGCTCATTGGCCCGCTGACCTGTCAATGGCATTTATCGATATCGAAACTATATCTATATCCATGTAGATAGATGCCCGGCGACCCCGACGATGTAATCATAAGAGGCGGCGCGTAGAGCGGAAAAAGTTTTCCCTCGGAAAGTTTGGACTAATAGAAAATATGGCCGGCCATTGAGTTTGGCCAGAAAGAGCAAAGTTTCCCATCTCACTTCTGGTGCTCGCCGCCATCGGGATATATTGTTCCATGTGGCCAGGGAGCTGGATCGACGGAAACGGCTGGGGGCTTTAAAGGCGACGGACTGCCCACAATGGACCTCGGTCGCTGGCTGCTGCAGCTGGGCGTGCACATGCTTTTGGGTAAGTTAAGGTTAAAGTCCTTATCCTCGTCCACGTCCTCGTCCTTGTCCGCCTGCCGGCCAGTCGGTCGGTCTTGGTTCTATGTATAATAATGAAAATATTTGAAACTTTTCATTTTATTGCCTTTTGCTTTTAATCCTTTGGCAAGCCGCTGCTGCAAACCTTTTTTCAACGACAAAGTCGGCAACTTTGTGGGTCTCACACACACACTCACACAGAAACAAACGCACACAGACAGCACTATGGCATAGTCATTTAGGCATTTCCGCTTCCGCTCGGCGCCTTTGTGCATTTGGCCCCTGTTTTGACCCAAACACGGAATTAGCATAGCAATAAATGTGTTTGTTTGGGTGTCGCCGCCTTTCGCCTTTCGACCCAATAGAATGTCCTGACCCGGCCTCGACCGCATCAATTTATGTTAATTTTATGCCGTCGAAATTGTTTTTTAAATACACTTTTAATTATGACCCGCCCAATGAATGGCGAAAGGAGCCAAAACGACCAGAACTTGACATCGGTATATAAAAATAATAATTTCAATTAGCTTTAATGTGTCTGGAGCAGATAAGTCGAGTGTCCTTTGTGTTGCTTTCACTATTACAGGGGAAAAACTGTATAAAAGATAGGAAAATGTTGAAGAGTGTTAGATTTATATTTAGATGAAACCTCTGTATTTTTAGCTTCTTTATTTATACTGCAAGAAATATAAGATGATCAGTAATTAATAACGAATTCCCAATTGTTTGATAGGAATAGTTATTTTAAAAATTCTATCCTTTCTGTTATTAAAATTTAATTTCCTCTTCAACAATCAGTTATACTACAAAAAAGAATATTTTGCTCAGTCGTTTAAAATCGAATTTCAATTGAATTCATCCATTTAAAAATTGTTGTATTCAAATTATTACACATATTTGGGGTTATTCAAATTTGGCATACATATGCTAAAGCATATTCATTACCAAAAAATGAAAGTCAAACAAACTGTGCACTCACAGGGTTCCCGTTCCTGTTCCCTTTCTCTTTACTTTACTTTAACGAGTTCATGCATTGTTTGAGGAACCCCAAAAAAAACTGACAAGGACAAGGACAAAGACACAGACATTGACAAATGCCAAGGCAGGACATTTGCATAAACCAAACATAAATGCGACAATTTCAACCCGGAGTACGCCTTAAAGGATTTACCAGCACCGAATTGCGGAGACACAACTGTGGCAAGAAGGAAGTCCCTCAGTCGCTATATTTTATTTGCACTTTTCTAAAATTTATAGACGCTCTTAAAATTCACTGCAAACAGTGGCGCTCTGGCTGCTGCGAAAATAAATATTTGGCTACAACGGCGGAGACAACTCCGCCTCCCTTTCTGGCCCCAAGTGCCATAAAGTTTATTTAAACAAATTGCCGATTTTATAAGTGTCTTCAATTTTAGTAAGTGTGCGTTTCCACTCTCCCAGCCACCCGTTATCCTTCCACATTTATGCCCGAAGGCTGAGTAAACGATGAGATGTCTCTGCCATGTTTGCACACAAAAATTACACTTTTCCGGCTACCCCGAAAATCGGGTCGGGAGCTTCGCTTGTCATGTGGCCAAAAGTCTGACAAAGCCGCTTGCCAAATAATTCGCCTGCATTCGAACTTGAAGCCTGATCTGGCTTTACAGTCGGAATCAGAGTCGTAGGAGTCTCTCAAATCAAGTTTAAACTTTCACGCGTTTGCAGCTGCATACCAAATGGGATTTGAGCGAGTCTAGAAAAACAGAAGCCAAAAACAACAGGACCACGCATTCGAAATCAGCATCAGCTGGAGAATCTCGGCAGTAGAGTTGACCACACTTTAAAAAATAACTCACGAAGAGGGGAAATTTAGACCAATCAAAGATAATTAAAGTGAAGAAATTATTTATAATAATTTGCATACTTTTAAGCTCACCTTTAAGGGTTTTGAAATCCTTAATGATGATATAAAGAACATGTACGGCCCAAGATCGAGATTTATTTATTTATTTTAGTCATACGTAAATCTTAGGTAGTTCTTTTAGTAAACTTCTTAAATTATAAATAAGTTTCTACCATGACGTATTCTCTTCAAGTGCATGCTTGTTGGCCAAGCTTTTTGTGGCCAAGTTGCTCCCTGCTCGTGTTGCTCGTTTAGCAGCTCGAGCATTCTATTTTTGTTTTTGTGAAGCTACTGCGCTTTGCTGAGATTAGCATCTTTATTTGTGTTTGTTTGCCGCAGCCCAGACCAGGCCAGAGCCAAACTAAAACAAACTCCCACCTCGATCTAAAACCCAGGAACTTGGAGCTTGGGAACTGGAACTGGAACCCAAAACCCAATCTAGCACTTGTCGTTGTTGGCCCCGCATTTGTATGCAAATTATAGAAGCTTGGCCCCCTCGATTTTCTCTCGGATTTCCCGCCACTTTCCCGCTTTTCCTGCTCCTTGGGCTGCTTACTTTACCCCCGGTTTAGTGCAGATTTGTCTGTTCAAGCGTTTATCGTCGTTCGTCGGCGGCATCGGCAGCATCGACAAAATGCTTAAAGCGGATTTCAAGGCAGCCGGAGAAATAGGAAAATAACTAAAATACATTCTGTACATTTAACCGAACTATTCGGATCCGGATCCGGGGACGCCCATTAAAGCAACCTTCTTTGGGAGCCTTCCAAGCAGAAGAGCTTATTGAACTGCTTTTGGCCCTTGACTTTCATTAGAGCCGCCTGAGATGTCTTCTTTGTTTGCGGAGCTTCATGGCCGCCAGCGAACAGCTGCGCCAGACAGGTAAGGGGCCAGAAGGACGAAAGGGGAGAAAGTGCCCTGGGAGAAATAAAGGATAGCTTAGGATACACCCATACACTGGTATTCAACTTGCAATAGAAGTTACTAAAAATATTAATTTTGTGTCAAGGAAATCAAGATCAGTCCTTTGGTTATTATTATCTTTTATTTATAGTTTCAAGGCAGTATTAGGACTGCGTTAAAGCGACTGAAATATAAACACATAACTTTATTTCTATATATTTTTATATTCATATAGTTCCATGAATATTTCTGTTTATCATTTTCTAAATCTTCGCCAAGTGCATGGCAGCAACAGCAAACTGATGTCTTGACTGCTCCTCCTTGATTTTACCCTCCGTCTGAGTCCTGAGCCTCTGACTCGGGATCTTCCCTGCCGAGGCTCAATGCTCTGCTCCTGATTCTGGTTCTGGTCCTGGGCTTGGTTCTGGTTGTTAGGCAGCCAAGTTCACTCAAGTGCGTTGATTGCCGTGCAAAAAAGTTTCGTTTGTCTGTGTTTGATGTACTTATTTTTATTATTTACATATACGAGCAGCACATTGACAACACACACAAACGCAGCCGCAAACAGTTGTGTCCTGTCTTTGAGTCGCGCAGGTGAAGTTTTCCATTTACTTTTCCTCTACGGCTGTCATTAAGCTGCGGTTGCCGCTGCCATTTGCAAATGTGTTTGCCATTGTCGTTGTCTTTGTTGTTGTGCTTGTTGCTGTCCTTGTTGCTGCTCCTGCTGCTGCTGCTGCTGCTTTGACATGCTTCAAAGGACTCATGTCAGGAGAAGAGAATCCGAATCAGAATCGGAATCACAACCAGAATCAGGCAGGCACTTTTGTCTGCTTCTCTGTGTTTGTCTATTGAAAGTTTAAACAAGTTTTCCACGATTTCCCCAGATGCTGCAGTCGTCCTGGCAGGGCGGGCAAACCGAAAATAAATACCCTGCCTGCTGGAGCCTTTGGCAATGGCAACTTTTGACATCCTTGCAAGTTATTTCAACTGTAAACTGCGACAAATTAAATTCGCGAGTGTTGCATCTGCAACTGTTGCTGATGTTGTTCGTCCCTGTTGCTGGTGTCCCTGCTATTGCTGTTGCTGTTGCTGCTGCTGCTGCAGTTGCTCCTGTTACTGCTGCTGTTACCTAATGCGATTTGCGAAAATTATGCACAAGTTGGCATCCAGTTGACGACGAGTCCCGGATTGCTTCGCTTATCGTGCGGCTGTGTGCCTCAGTTGCCATTGCAACTTCAACTTGGCCGAGATTATGGAAATTTGCAGCGGCAACTTCGGCATTTAGCGCGGTATAAGAAGCTGGAAAAAAAACAGCAAGGCAACAACAACAATGCACCGTTCCAGCTAATGATATTAACCATTTTTTCCGGCATTTTCCCTTTTTTGCGCCCTGTCTGTTTGCACTTAAAAGCGTTCTGCAAATTGTAAAAACCAGCACGCGGTTTGGTTGCAGTTGTGCCTGCTTTGTCGGTGGCAGCCCTTAGTTTGTTGTTTTTGCCAGCACTGGAGGAGATCCTGTCTGAGTTTTAGTGCCGAGCATTTCTACAAGTTCATTCAATTAGGAGTTGTGCTTCGGTTGCTCCTTGTTTCGTCCTCCTCCAGAAGTGCTTTAACTCGTGTACTTTTCGTTTTGCTTCTGACAAGCTTAAAATGCACAGCAGCAGCGATTACGAGTGTTTCTTAATTTGGAACAACAACGAACGAGTGATGAAACATGTAAATTATTTTAAGCAAATTTTACGTTAAAGGTTGAAATTTCAATTAAAATTAAAGGAAACCAAGGTTTTTAATTAAACATTATATTGACAAGAAATTAGAAAATTAAGATCAAAATATATATAACAAAATCTAGTAGTAGGAATTTGACTTGGCGAAAGGTGATGTTTTTAGGAACACATAAATAAATGCGACAACTCATTCTTTCTTATTTTTTCTTTAAAGAAAATCCCTCTTTATATTAAATTTATATATATATAAATAGAATATAAATAGTCACCTAACCAGTTTAAATTTATAACACATAAAAATATGAAACCCTTAATGTAATCAATTGTCAAAATATCGATCTATCCAATGAGCATCGAGTAGCTATCCTTTTTATTTTGTCATTCCATTTTCTTATCGAAGGGGACAGTTTCTCCCCTCTCTTGTATTCAAATGATAATTTTTTATTACGCACAATCTCTGACATGGAATCGAGATTCTGTGGAACTGGTTTAATGCCTCAATTTAAGGCGGGCGACAGGCGAAATGCAAAACATTTTTATTTCGTTGCCAGTTTTTCGTATTTACTCTTTTTGGTTCAGCATTTTTATGGCATTTCTCATCATTTTATCTGACGCTTTTCATCTGGCTGCATGGGACTAACCTTCTCTTCTGCTCTCCCCCTATTTTCTGCTCTGCTCTTCTCTTCCCCGGAAAATCCCCGACACCGACATTGCCAGTTGTGCGGCGCATTCAGTGTCTACGTGTGACTGACATCAATGTGCCACAAATTGTTGATTTTCGTGATAACGTGACATTATCCTGCAGCTATGACATAAGTGGTCACACGTTAAATTCGGTTAAGTGGTACAAAAACGGAAAGGAGTTTTTTAGGTAAGTACGAATATTGCCGCATCAGATGGATTTACGTGATCATATACTATATACATATATATGTACATTAATATTAAATATATACATGGGTTGGGGTTGGTTGTCATGTGTTACATACAGTGCGTCATGGTTATAAAGTGAACTCAACATTCTATTATTTATATTGATACGATACATACTCAAGTTGTAAGGAATAAAGAAACACGCATATGAGTTATAATTATAACATAATATAGCCTCAATTATCCAATCCTAAAAATGATAATAAAAACTAGGATAAAAATATGATAAATTATTAATAATTACCAAATAATTATAAACTAATCCAGTTTAGATACATGCAGTTGGCTTTATGCTAAATGCCTGTTATTAGCCGCCAATTATTTATGAAATTAGTGAAAAATATGCATTGTTACATCATCCCACAATGAGACCTGATAGCTCTGAAGCTGTGGGTCCACTGTTGCTGCCCATAATTTATGATATTTATTTCAACACGCAGCTGTCAGATGCACGGAAATCTGGGCTACGGGCCCCTGCTGCTGACCCCTGACCTCTGACCCCGAAGTGCTTTCCCAAGCGTTTGAGTGCTGTGCAAGCACACACACACAACCACACAGAGGCTGGCACACGCACTCGCACACACACACACACAAATATGCTCGGTGTCGGCCGACTTTCTTGCTCAATTAATTATTAAATAAATTAATTTGTGTTGGCAAATTAATTTAAATGTTTGACCAAAGCTCCAAGCCCAACAACCAGCACACGAGCCGGCTCTCTGTTAAGCGGCATTTATTATTTATGCACACATCGTTTGCAGCGGGACAAGCAACGAATTAATTGCCCAAAAGAGCACATATTTCGGCAGGCCGTTCCAAATATGATGATTAAAAGACCATTTGGCCCCAACAAGTGGCAAGTGGCTGGATGACACTCCATTATTGTCAGGCCTTACCAGCTAGGATGTGGCCGAGTCCGTGATATTTCTGTGTGTGTATGTTTGTGTAATGAAAAATCTCGAGTGGCTGCCTCGCGTTTTGCTTAATTAAAACTGAGCAGGGACATGCACACCAACAGCGCGAATATATGAACTCCCTCCCGCATGGAGAAAGGCTGTGAGAAAGACCGAGAGAAAGACAGGGGGAAAACCCAGTGAGAAACTCGGAGAGAAGCGAGACAGTTAGCCGGTCTCATGGGGCGAGCGAAAGTTTTAATTAGACAGCAGCACGTAAAAGTCAACTGGAGGCAAATTGCAATTGCAATTCCACTTGCACTTGCCAGCCGAATGCAAATTAAGGCAGGCACACAGATACACTCGTAGAGGCAGCGCAAAAAGAGCGCCCGAAGTTCACAAATAGCTGGCAACATTTTTCTTCCCTTTGAGTTTCAGGGCAACTAATTGCCAATTTTCAAGGATTCTTCAGTTGCCACACAAATGGCAAGCCAATTACATACTAGAAGCTTTAAGTATATTTGTTATATATTTTCAATATCATAAAGACATGAAGCAAGCAAAGTATTAAAAAGCATTACAACTTGGAGGATTTTCAGGAGACTAAAATAACCCCAGTTGCCGCTTTTACAATGCTGCTAATATTAATTTAACGTGTATTCTAGTTGCCAGTTTTTCTTTTTTTATTCGTTTTGTGAAAGGACAAACACGGAGAGAGAATGAGGAAGAGATGCTCTGGCATTATTCTGTCCCAAACAAATCCCCTTGTAACGAGCATCGGACAACGGCGGCGGTTGCCGTTTATATTGCTTATCAAATTTGTTGATTTGCTGCCGCAGTTACCGCCTAAGCCGCAAATAATGCGAAATCGGGCCCAGACCCACACCCACGCCCCCTGTAGCCCCTGCTCTATCATGGCTATTAACAAGTAGCGCTCGAAGGAGACTTATCAACACTACAACAGCGCACAGAAGTAGGCAACGATTTTTCTGCTTTAGCCAGGATTTTATTTATGGGGTTTCGGGAGTGCGAGGGGAAAAGCCACTTGACATCTGTGTGTGTGCGTGTGCATGTGCGTGTGCCGGACAAGTTTTCCACTTGAACACTTTTTGTTGTGGATTCCGCTTTTTACATGTTTTTTTTTTTGAGGCATTTGTGGGATTAATGAGCATCAATCCACAATACAAAACAAATTAAAGGGGCTGCCCTCGGCTCCCAGCCACTTTTCCCCTTTTCTCTGTTGATTTTCCCGGTTTCTCCTGGCTCTCTCTCCCCACCCACTCAACCCCATTTCTCCACACGTCGAACCCACATCGGCAATCAGTTAAGGTTGAGTGCATGTAAGCCACTTGTCTGCGAGTGGCGAAAAAGAGAAACGATTCCTCCATTTCCTGGCCAGTTTGCGTTGATGGCTTTGAAAGCTTTTAACCCAAGCCTACGACACACATCTGTAGATTATCAGTTGGCTTTCCAAAGGACGATGGCAGGGAGCCCTTTGCAATTTGCGGCCACTTTGCCAGCTCATCTGCACCGTCACTGTAAAGTGTGGCTTTTTTTTACCAGCCCTTTGACTAGTTTTTTAAAGTGCAAATTAGAAAGGTTTACTTTGTTTCAAAGCTGCAATGTAATAAGTAGATATCTTCAGGAGAATATCGGTCAAAGGATCATAAAATGTATTTGAGTGAACGAAATGTAACTTTATATCTATTTTTTTATAAGGTTTTGGTACTTCTAATTGCCATCAAAGACTATGAATATTATTTATTAAATGTTTTCTTTCTTACCTCCCGCTTTTCAGATACTCGCCCCTTACACCGCCCACATATATACCCTTCGCCGTGGAGGGCGTGCAGCTGATCGATGACGGGAACGAGTGCAACGAGTCCTCCTGTCGCGTGGAGCTCAATTTATTGGGCGTCAAGTCGTCGGGCGTCTACAGGTGCGAGGTGTCCGGCGATGCGCCCCACTTCCAGCTAACTGCACGCGATGCCAACATGAGCGTGGAAGGTGAGTTCCAAGGGAATGTATGTATGGAGATGGAGGATGCTCCTTGTGGTAAGGGGAGTGCTTGAGAAATGAAATGCAATTGCAATTGTTAGTCTTAAATTAACGAGAGTGGGGCCAGCACGTAAGACAAGCGCCCACAACATGCACGTGCTTTAAAATTATCTGAGCAATGCAAATGCCAAGAGGCACCGAAAAATATTAGAGTTCAAAAAAAATTAGGCAAAATTAAAAAAAAAAACTGCACTTTTTAATTTATACAAGTATTATTAAATGTATTTTTTCAGAATAATATTATATAAAATAGTACATTCTAACACATACAAGAAGAATTTATTCTATATAAAACTAAATTCAAATTTATTGTAATTATAGCTTAAAACCAATAGGCTACAAGTTCGTTTTTAATTTGCACATTTTGTATTATTTTATGCAATTATTTAAATATTATATCATACGATTATTCATGGATAAATGGAGTTTTATTTTATGCAATTATTAAAATATTATATCATACGATTATTCATGGATAAATGGAGTTAATTTATTGAATACCTTTTTCCTGCTAAGATTTTTATTTATATTCTCTTTAAATTGTTTTATATTTTAATAGTTCTAATATCTATAATAATAATAATAATATTTTAATTGAATAGCAATAACAATAAAAAAGTAATAATAACAGTAATACAAAATAAGATGCAAGTATCTCAGAGCTTGATGTCTTTTGAACACAACAAATTAACAAGATTCAAAATTAAAACCAGACACGAATAATTTTTATTTTATTGTACGTAAACAATTATTTTTCTCTTTAAATCCATAAAAATAGCTCTTAGCTCTTTTGTCGAGTTGTATTTTTATATTGGCAATTTCAGGACATAAATTATCCTAGGTTCCCAAAGGAGTTAAAGCTTTTCTTGCAGTGCCCGCGCTATATACTCCTCGTTACCTTTACTGCCTTCGCGCTATTCCCAGCGTGTTGCCTTTGCCGCTGCACAGCATAAACAGAGTAAAATGTGTAATTTCCGTGATATTTTAATAGTAAACAACGGGGGGAAGAAAACTGCAAGGAGCATGCAGAGCCGTTTGCATATATGACGAGCTGGGAAAGTGGCTGGGGGCCAGGAGGCGGTGGGTGGTGTTGCACACGCACAGGATAAGCTGTTCGAGGCAGCCAGCCAGCCATTCAGGATGTGCTCGCGAGAGGAACAGTGCGCGTTCATAAAATGTAGCCAAGAGATGCATGTGATTCGCATCCGTACACACACACACACACTGAGAAACAGATACAGCTACAGCTACGGCACCCTTCCTGCCGCTCCTTTTCGTGGGGGTGTGAGTGTGTGCGGCTCTGTGATTTACGGCAGCACTTTATGCTTAAAAAGGATATCGCTAAAATGAAAAGCTCCGCCACTGCCAGTGTGCCAGTGTCTGTGTCTGCTCTGCTCTGCTTTCCTTTCCCAGCATGTGCGTGTTTGTTGCCTTCGTTCCCTTATTTTCGCTTTTACTTTTGCCCCACAGGATGTTTCTCTGCATGTGTTTTATGATCATCTATTTTTCCGCTGATATAAAATAAATATCTTGTAGATGCGGGGCAGCCGTAGTCATGCCTCGGGCTCTGCTGCTCCCGCCGCCGCTGCTGCCGCGCTACTGTTGTTAAAATATTTTTAAAAATTTATCAAAAGCAAATAGAGAAGTGGAGGGGCTGGGAAGGTGGCAGAATAACACAAACAAAACATGCGGAGCAGCAGCAGCATAAACATTGGCGAAAAAGGTGCGCCATTTGCATGTGTAATGTGCGTTTAAAATTAGCTAAGGACGTAACGGAGATGCACTCAGGCGGGCCAAGAGTCATCTGTCTCTCCGAAAGGAATCCAGTTCTTTTCCGATTTGTATTTATAATGCAAAAGCAAGTGCTCGCTCGAAGCATTGTTATGGATAGTTACCCTTAAAGGCTGCTTGGCACGAACTTTAGTAACCGAGGAGAGAAATGAGCCCTATTTTCACAGTAGTTTTTGTTAATTAAATAAATAATTACTTTTAATAAAAGTTATTCTTATATTTTCAGCTCTCCCCCAGAACAATCCATTGATCAGCAGCTTTCACTCGATGTATCACTTTGATGACTTCGTGCAGGTCAACTGCAGCACCGACTTCTCCAGCCTGTTTACCAGAATCACCTGGTACATAAATGGGTTAAAGGTGGGGAAAACTAGTAAATTATTTAAATTATATATTAACTATCTATATATAATTGCAGGTATCCTTGGTTGACCTGCTGCCTAGCATTGAGACCACGATCGCCGCCCACGAATATAACATGCGTCGCATTGTCTCCCAGCTGAACTTCTATGCCAATGATCCGCGTTTCCATCAGCTGCAGCTCCAAAAGATAAATCAGCAAAAGAGGTCCTTCTTCCCGAACAGGCTGGGCCTGGAGCTGCGCTGCGTGGCGGAAGTGGACCGATATCCGCATCTGCAGCGCGAGGCGACCATGTTCGCCCAGGTTTTCCGGGATGACATTGACCTGAAGAACCAAAAGCTGACCAACTCGCGATCAGGTGAGTCTTAGTTAGAAGAAAGACAAACTAGTATATGAAGAATTTAATTTACCAGTAGAAATAAAGGGTATTTAAAAGTTTCTTATTTAGTTAATAATTTAAACCTTTTTCCGAAATACCTGAAATAAGACTCAGTTGCTTTTTTGGCTCATTAAAACTGTGAAAATTTAAAACTTGTAGCACCCAAAGTGTTGCACTCTACCATTTTCCCGCCACTACTATTGCCCTTAATGCACTTGACCGCAATGTCGCCGGCCGCTAATTAAAAATAAATACGTTTCCATGCCGACTGACAGTCCAGTTCGCGGTCGCGTATTTGGACAATTTTTAACGCAAATTAATAAAAGTGTGACCTCTGCTCTTTCTCTTTTACCATCTCCCACCTCTCCCCGGGCAGTTGGCAGCCGAAGGGCACAAGTGCAGCATCTGCCCACGACGATGGCGTTGACGATGACGATGGCTGCCGCGATGACCGCAGTGCGACTCTTCACGCCGCTGACATTTCAATATGGCGCACGGAAGTCGCAGCGCTGCAAAATGGCGGCCGCAGCATAAATGAACTCTCTGTTGTTTCCGGTTTTGATTGCGTTTGTTAAACCATTTTTATAGCTCTAAGCAACTGAAATGCACGTGAGAATTTACAAAAAGAATCAATGTAATATGTATATGTATAATTGTACGATAATTAACGTCACTGAGAATATATATATAGAATTAACTCTAGTCTAGGCCAGCGAGCGAGCGAGCGCGTCCTGTAAATAGCCTTTAAGTGTGCAATGCAATTATAAGAACACAATGAAATCATCATCAATAAACAAGCAACCGAACACGAACACGGCTTCGCATATTCTGATTTTTTCCGGGGTCCAGCCACGCCCCCTACTTTGCACCGCCCCTTGCCTGCTATCAGACAACCGCAAAAGTGCCGTTAAATATGCTGTTGGGCTCCCTTTTTCTGGTTCGCATTGCGCTTTATTGTTTCACTTGTTTTTGTTGTGTTGTAATTTTTTTGTTTTTTATTTTTTGTTTTTGAGGCACATGCCTCGAATGCCTTTGGGCAGGGCAGCTATGTGAGCCACGCCCACAAAGGCATCCAGCCCACCCCACACGCGTCTCGATTCCATTTCGCTTTTAAATCGAATTCAATGAATTCGATTGCAATCCCCCTTTGCATACGCAAGTTTGTGGCATCAGAGGGTCTGGCGGCCAAGTGCCGACACTGGCCAACAAATTACGGTCCCTGGTATGTCGAGCCCAAAAGCCTAATCGATTTGTCCGAAATATAGAATTTACCAAATAAAAATTGCTTTTTTTTGCCTTGTTCTAACTTAATCGAAAGGAAATTTTATGAAAAAAGCTACCTTCTGTTTGTTATATAATTTTTGATAAATAAACATGAATTTGTTTTATATTTTATAAGTAGGGTTTTGAATATTTTAAATCATTTTTTTTCATCATCTAACAAAAATGTATATATACTTACCAGAAAAGTGTAGCTGGTGGATTAATTAAAAAGTATAAACACAGGAAAAGAAGCCCCTCCGTTAGCCAATACCTTCTTCGCTGTTAAATTTTTTTTATTCCTCTTTTCAGTTTTAATTTTCGTTGAATTATTAAAAAGTTCAACCCCATCTGCAAGCCAGCGGATCCCTGGTTTAACGTCTATGATGCCCAGCATCGACGTGCAGTAATCACCGAGGCGTAGCACCCTCTGTCCATATCCCCATCAGATAGAGCCCAGCCCCTCTGTCTATTTGTCCTTGTGTCCATGTCGGCTTACCCCATCATCCACACTCAAAATCCACAGTCTGGGAGCTATGATTGAGCCTGGTCATCAGACGATGTTCCAGATGTCGAGGAAGTCAGTGCTTTTCCTTACTAATATAACCCTAAAAACTAACAAATACTTTAAAAATAATTTTAATAAAGTCACCTCCTTCTGCAAAAGTATGTCTCAATCAATTAAATTATATTATTTTTTATGGCATTCCTTATGCACTTTGTACTGAAACTTTAAGATTCCATTTATCCAGAGTATATATTTATGGCTTAAGGTGCCTTTCCGTATTAAAACATCCCAGTGGGAGCAGGGTCTCCATGGTTCCCGATATAAAAATGAGGGATCACAGTGGCTCGGGCCAAGAACGGTAGAAACAACAAAAACAGCATGCAGGATAAAAAGACTATTAAGCGATAATTTATTTGTAATCTGCGTCGTGGACGGACGGTCCTTCACCATCCTGTATCCGTGTTCCGAGAAGCGAGAACCAATGCACTCGTGCACAGAAAAATAAAATGTATTCATTTTGAATTTTTAATTATTAATTTCTTATGATTCTTATGATTTCCATAGAAAACAGCTACAAAGATTATATCTTTTTTTTGATTAAAAAGTACAAATTACTTTGATTAATACTACTAGAGAGATATTTACCCGTATATACACAGGTTTTATTTTTCTGTGTAAAAAGGACGAAGACGACGACGAAAGAAAGGATGCCGCTCATCTCAGGGGGCAATAAAGCGACGCCAGCAGCAGCACAATCCTGGCAATGGCCCAGGCAAATATTTAAAGGCGCTAAGACGGGGGGCAGTCGATCGGCAGCGAAAAATGCGGGGAAAGGCAGGGAAAATGCGGGAAAAAGCAAAGCGTAGGGTTGAGGAAAAATTCCGACTCCAAAAGCGGGGCTCCAGACACTGCGGACAGGCGAGCTTTAAAGAGCAAGCAAATAAATGATTTTGCCAGCTGGCTTAAATAACAACAAATGCCAATTACGATTGCTTTAATGGGCAAGTAACAGTAACGCAGACAGTGGCGGCAGAAAGGGAGCCGGGGGACAAGGAACCTCGGATTGAGGGAAATGGTCACAGAATGCACTTGCTGCTCCAGAAAACCGCAAGGATTAAGTAATTTCTGCCAGACATGCAGCAGCCGCAATCGCCAAATGAACACAAAAACTTTGGCCCAGCATTCGGGCCAGGGAAAGGGACGGTCATAGGGCTGGGGGGCAGAGAGGGAGGGCTGCACGCAGAGGGAATGGCAAAGGACTCTGGCACTCTAATGCACTCGTGTGTGCAATAAATTGGCATATCCTTGCAAGCTCACACACACGCACGGAGCCCGAGCGATGCCGGATGTAAGCTCACCGAAAGAAATTAAGCTCGATTGTTATCCAATATCCTCTGGGATAGGTCAGTAATCGAAAACTCGGGAGAAATAAAACGAAAAAGAGTTGTTTTCTTCTTAAATGAAGAATTCAACTTGACACCAAAGCTTTTAAGAATTGTAAAATTACTAGGGAACACATATATATGGGCTTAGTAGGGTTCAATTAGAAATAACCTGGATATATTTTAACAAAGATCAGAGAAAGCTATTGGAAGAGTAAAGACGATTAACTTAAGAAAATATATAAAAATCTAGAAAATTCAAGTCAAGTCCTAGGATAGTGTAGGAAATTCTATCCGTTTCTGTTATTCTGGCGTAATTGTTACCGGTTTCTAGCTAAACCTCGTTGGGAATTCTAGTGCAACAACAGCATTAAGTACACCTTAGCTGACAGCTCTTTGTGTGCTTTGGTCTAAGTTCCACTCTAGAATTCGAAGCTCTTAGCAGACGTTAAGTTTATAACCTCTACTTCATAAATACTTTGAAAGTAATTGTCACACTGGACATATTTTCTCTCTGTGCACTCGCAGACAAACACAGATGGTGGACACACACACATACAGAATGAGTTTTGCGTGTGCGGAGGCTGCTGTATTATGCACAGGATGCGCATAAGAATGAAAATCCTTTTGCACTTAATGGCAACACGGAAAAAGGCAGCAGCTCCAGCAGCAGCAGCATCCATATTCCCCCCTCGCTTCACCCCCTCTCCCGCTTCCTCACTTTGCCGCTTTTTGGGTAATATTATTTTGTGCAAAATTTCTTATTTCACCGTGGAAACTCATAAAATGCGCCCGGGTCTCCTTTGTGGACCCGATGAGCTGCTGGCGGCCAGCAGCACACGACGAGCGTCCAGCGAACTGCATCTCCTGCTGCTTAACCACTTTGAAGGCCATTAATTTGCAATGACCGTGACGGTGGACGGTGGACGGGCTGAGGGGAAACCGCGGTAGCCAGCGAAGCATACTGCCACATCTTGGCTGGCTTCTTGTCTGGCTTGTCCCACTTTGCGAGCTTTGCACATTTATTGTTTCTAATGCATTTATTGAAACACGACGGCGAGGGGTTAATAGAGAGCGGGGAGGGGGAAGCCCGCTGGAAAATCCAAAATGAAAATTAAGCGCCCTTAAGAGAAACGAGTAGCAAAATAGCATCCATCGAGAGTCGATATGCCCTGCATCAAAGTGCAAGACATATGGCCATTATTTATTTAAGACCCGCACACAAATGCACACACGAGCTTCCTTTCCAGCGATTGGGCCCGGCAGGACGAGAAGGAGGCTGAGACGCTGAGATACTGAGGCACTCGGATGCTGAGATTGCACGCAATCTGCTTTGGCAGCACATTTCTTCAGCCCGCGCGAATGCAGCTAATGAAGCCTGGTGTGTCCTTGTGGCGGGTTGCACGAAATCTATCTAAATATTCCCGATTCCTAGCTCAGCCAAAGTGATTAAGTGCAGCAGCGGGCTTATTCCTCAAGGGACTGCCAGGCAAGAAAAAAATAGAGAAAGAGAAGAGCTGAATAAAACAAAAAGTGTTGTCCTGGAAAATCAACATCAACCTTTGCCAGCTAAATGTAATGTGAAAATCACTTTGGATAATGGTGTAATCTACATTAAAGTGTTTAAGTATTCACTGGTATTTATTTTCAGATTTATTTCTTAATATTAAATGGTTTTTTTTTTTTTTTAGCTGTAGGAAATATCTAATGTTTAAACTAATTTAGTTTGAATTAAAAATAAAATTCTTTTTATTCAAGAACTCTCAGGGATTTTCGGAGCTCTAAAACATAGAAGCCATATCTTTTTTCTCAGTGAAAAAACTCCTGCAAAAGGCACCTCCTTGAATTGACTTTATCCGCTTTGCGCTCAGCTGTTGTCCTTGCGGATCCCGACCATTGCCGGCCATCGGACACAAAGTCGGACTTCCGCCGACGCCTGGCAACCGCAATTGAAATGTTTTCGTGGCGGCAACTAAAAATTGTCATCGGGATTTCATTACCTGCGGCCAAGTTGGCTTCTCGGCAGCGTTTATTAAAGACACCGAGCACCCACTCAGCACCCCGGTAGCCCGTAGGCAGTTGGCATTGGGGCTTAATTAAGTTTGTGCCACTCCACTCCCGCCCTCTCACACGACAGTCAGTTGCACAGCAAATCCCTTTATCAACTGAAAATGGCGTGAAAAAAATGCAATTAGTGTTGCACTCACTGCCCACGCTCTGCGTTTAATTGCGAGACCGCGTTGAATTAAATCATGTTCAGGGCGGCGTCTTAAAGTTCTTACAGATAAAGCCAGAGGATGGTGGCGGCCAAAAGGTTCCACCTAACAACAACGACAAGAACAACAACAAACCGCAGTGGGGAAATGGGAAAATGCATAAGAAAGTAAGCAGCGAATGGAAAACACAGAATGGAAGAAGTCGGAGAAAGTGGTAAGAGATTTGTAGACTGCATTTTTAATTACACTAAAAGCAACTCAGCAGCAGGAGCAGCTGAGTAAATGACTGCTCCTTTTGGGTTTTCCTCTATCGGATAATTTTCCAGGGCTCTCCTCATCATTAGAAGGATCCTTTCATCTGCTGTCCATATACATACTACTATAGGTACACAGATGTGGTCATAATAATGGTTAAAATGGAAAGTATTATATATACGAGATAATATACAGTGGCACTAAAATGATATCCTCCTCAAAATACTTAAAGAATTCTTAGTGGGAAAGTATCTAAAAAAAAATCGGTATATAAATAGTTTACATAAATCTAATTTAACTCGGTTCTTAATTCATTTCCTTCTTTAATTAAAATCAAACTGATTTATTAGCATCACTAGACGAATCGATTTAGCTGTCTGCAGCAATGGGTATTGCTTAACATGTTCCCAGCAACACTTTCCTATCAACATTGCTTGGCTACATTAGTCAGCAACATTTTAATATGCATTTCGTGCCAAGTTTAATTTAAGTTTCCACACTTCGCATCTGGCTTTTCTTCTTAGTTCCATTACCTTTAGTAGACAGCGCTTAAAATCTGTTTAAATAATCCTGTTTAACAGAAGAAACATGTTCTGAAATTAGAAAAAAAAAGAAAAACACACACCACTTGCTATTATTTTAACCGCATCCGTGTGTGAGTGACACTGAGATTAGCATAAGGATGCGGCCAAGGAGCAACTGGCAAATAGAGAGTTGTAAAAGCAAACACCATTAAGCACATCAACTGGAAAATGCCGAGAAAACTCATTTCATCTATGACACAACACGAGCCAGCAAAACACCACAAACAAACACACAACAAAAACAAAAAACAACAGAGAGAAAAAAACGAATAAAAATCAAATTGGACTGAGGGCAACAAAAACACGAATGTCCGGCATTTCGGGTGACCAGAACTTGTAATATAAGACAAACAAGGGGACGACAATAACAAAATGTTGTTCTTTAAATGGCACAAAATGTTTTCAAAGCTTATTTTTCATTTGCTCGTTGCGCCGCACAACAAAAACGGAAAGGATATCGAAGGATATGGCCAGGAGGACGGCAGAGGGAACGGCAACGGCAACGGCATCGCAAGACAAGAACAGCATTATGTGCAGGCGAAACAAGGAGGGCAAACAAAAAATTTACAAAATATAAGAAAAATAGCTGAGGAGATAGTGAAACACCAGCAGCAGCGGCAATAGAAGCATCGGGGAAAATTGGGGGAAAAATCGGGGGGAAAACGACGACCAACAACGACGGCAAATAAAAATAAACAAACATGGCAAATAAAATGAAAACAAAAACTCTATGAAAATGTTTTTTCTGCCTCTGCCCCACGAAAAAGTTAAACATATAACAAGCGAATGTTTATGCACATGCGAGAGTGGCCATCTCTGGCTTCCTTCTTTTTTTTTTGTCTAACCCCCGGAATCTAGCTCGCTTTTTTCGCCAAGTGTATGAGTAGGTGTTTGTGTGTGTGTGTGCTTTGGCATTTCCCATCCTGCTTTTCCTCTTATTGCCTTGATGTTTTTTGCAGTTTACTGCAGTTTTTACAACACAAATCGAAATTGTCATCCATTCGCTCAATTTGTCGTCTTGGGCGCGACCTCGTCAGCACCGCCACCCACTTTGCCGAGAAAGTTTCCCTGCCTCCCCAGCGACGCCCACATATGCAAGCGAGCTCCTTAATGCTTGGCTACACAAATGCCGTAGCAAACCAATTCGCTTATTTCTTCAATTCCTGCATTTTTGCTAGTTTGCCAATCTAATGGCAAAAAACATCATCCCCGTGAGGATGGGGAAAAGGACATTCCGAAATTTGCTCTGTCCCACTCAGTTCCCCAGAACTCGTTCGCCGCGGCGTAATGAAGCGGAAATTCGCTGGATGGCATATGTCGTTGGAGAAAGAATTAAATCAGAATTTACCCAATGACCCTTCAGGTAATAGTATCCCAGCAATGACTCAATTTGAAAGTACATGCTCGCAATATCCTGCACAATATACATAATTATTTAATGTGTTTTTAAGTGTATTAATATTTAATTGAAACTAAGGAAATCTCAGTAAACTTAACCACTTGTCCCAACCATTTCAGATTGTTGTGTCAAAAGAAAAAAGACTTCTGTCATAATAACTATTATTTTCAAGTGTCAAATTCCTGCGACTGGTTTAAAAATTACACAAAATATGCGTTATTCAAGCAGCATAAATATTTAAATGCAATTACTCAACTAAAACAATTAAGTGATGGTAAAACAACAAGCAAAGGACATGCAAAAATAACATATACCTTTGACTATGGCGATTGCAAAACCATTTGCAAATGCCGAAGCAACTTAATTAGCTTTATTACACGTTGTGATTAAGGAAAACACAAGCTAGGAATTGAAATTGCCTGCCAATGGAAACAATAACATTCTTGCTGCAATCATTGGATTATGAGCATATCTTTGGGTAGCCAAGAGACAATATGCAAAATTAACAAGTTTTCAGTGGATAATTGTGCATTAAGCCAATGCCAGCGGCATCGGCATGGGCATTGCCATCCCAAAGGATGCGCCGGACCAAAGCCAACCGAATCACATATCGATGTCCGGGAAAGTGAGTTAACCGCCCTGCATTTCCCCAGCGGGGAACACATAAAATTACTGCGGAAATAAAGGGATTTTCCATCCAGCTCCGGATAAATGCTCTTTGGCCATGTCAGTAGCGATGATAATATAAAGTTTGCACAATTGCCGCCAAGACACTCAACGACATCGTTAATGGAGGAGGAGGAGAAGGAGGAGATGAAAATCGAGGGTCGGAGGCGGAACGGCGCCATGGGAAAATGCTGGGAAATGGCAAAAGGTTTAATGGCCAGCAGGCGCGGCTCAACGGAGGCAGTGAAATTATGGACGACTTTTGCACAACTCAATTAATGAAAAGTAAACATCCTCGGCACAAAGGATTCGCAATCCGATGGATCCAATTGGATGGCGCGGTACGTACTTCCATGGGGGTCAGAACACAATGCAAAATTAATTAGCTTACTTCACTTAAGCGCTTGCAATTTGAGTGCATCCTATTTCTCCTGCCAGTCCCAGCCAAACCCAATCCCACTGCCACCATCATCATCATCATCATCATCGTCGTCGTCATCATAGCAGTTGTCCTTGGCATCCTCCGGCTGAATTTCCAACTGGGATGCCGTAAAGTAATTTGCATTTCAGGCTAATGCCATTTACATGCGCATATTCCGATTACAATTTAGTTAAATTTTGCCGCCTCCACAGCCCTCCGTTGTTCGTGCTCGCTCGTCCTTCGATGATGTCCTTGCCTTTTCTAGTCCTGAAATTTTCAACGAGCAAACTATTGACAATGAACTAATTGCTATTGTTGCCGTCTGGGGACATATTTCGACTGCAAATAAACTCGTTGCTAAAACGAAAGTCACTGCCAGAGACAGCGGCAGAGACAATGATGGAGAATGCTAGAGATAGAGGAGGGAGAGAAAGAGAGCTCCGCAGAGTTTCGGGGCCCAAGGCAGCCTGGGCAGGACGGCAGCTTTAACTGCAGCTCGTTTGCTGTCATCGTTATGCCCCCGATTCCCGTCCATTTGGCCACTCAAATGTCTCAAGAGTCTCGCCATCCCGGGCTCCCACCGCACGGCGCACGCCACACACACCACACTCTCCGAATCGCAAACAATTACTTTTTGAAGTAGTGCAGCTCCTGCCACTGCCACCCAGAGCCACTGCATCACCTGTGCCACTCACCTGCTCCGGCATTGATCTAGCCCAGTGCCAAATGCCAGATAACGAACCATCGACGGAATGCCTGCAGCTCGAACTTCTGACAGGAACAGGACGCAGGGACGCTGGGACGCCGTGTGTGTAACGTGATTACGAGTGGGTTGGGGAAGTCCCTACTACCGTGGGATATAGGAGCACTGCGTTCTACAGGAATCCCACATCTACTTGTCGGGATATACTTCTGGATTGTCTTTAAAATGCCACTGAGTTAGCTTGCGTGTGATTTAAATGAACCACAAATTGCTGAAACACAGCAAAATTTATATGAAAAAAATTATATTTAAAACAAATAAAATATTTATATATTGATACTGTATCTATCTGTGATACCTAAGCTTTATTTTGACTTCGTTTTGATATTTCAACCTGTGACAAAAGTAGAGAGCAAAGTTTACAAACTAATCATTCTTAAATATAAATAGAAAGAGGTTAAACAAAGTGTTGTTTTATAAATAATAATTTATTGTTGTTTTATTTCTAATACTTTATCGATAATCTGGATATCTCAAAAGTAAAGTTTTTCAAGTTTTCGACAAAATATTTCCCATTTCCATACATAAACATGGACGATGTTTTCGATATACTATTCAATATATTCATTTAAAATTTTTCTCTCAATATACATATATACATTCCTTGAGGTCGATTTTTCCCGAATCGTTGCATCCACTGTACCTGACAGCCACTGCCTTTGAGGGCACACATCCTCCCACACATCGGCACAGTGTGTAGCGTTACAGACCTGAGAACTTTAGCCGGCAATATTTTATAATTAAAATTTCAAATGTTCGCCCGGAGGACTGGAGGAATGGCAGAGATGGGCGAGCAAGGCGGCAAGTGAGTAACAAAGCGAATTGAGTCCGGAGTTCCGGAGATCTCATTGATATTGGCAAACGGCGGCTTGGTTTTCCACCGCTTTCCACCGCATTTCCTTCTCGCTTTTCGATTGCAATTGCGGTGCTTTTGACGGCGAAGGGAAAGGGATGGGAACGCGGAATCGTTCTCCGGACACGGGGAAAGACATACCTACGTCTATATGTGGATAGAGCTGGCTAAGTATTCAATATGCTCGAATCGATTTTATGGCCGGCACTTACCAAATAGTTGCCAGCCATTAAAATTGGTAGTTAGCTGGCCATAAAGCGAAACGGTGGAATGTAACGATTCCCTTGGAAGACCGCAAGGAAATTCCGATTCCCTTCAATCAGCTGATAATGAACTGCAGTCGCACCTGTTCCCACCTACGGTCATGAATCAAGTACAATACCAATTACGAGGCTGCGAAATCAGGTCCTCGCTTATCCTTTGGCCCGGCGCAGGGGTAAGCGCCCAAGCCCGGCCCAAAGTTTCTCAAGTATTTATGAACTTTGTTAACAGGCCAAGAATTACAAACTTGTGAGCGCGCGAAACTTCTGAACTGAATGAGAAATTGTGTGCAAAAGCGACAGTGTTCGCTGCTTCCTGCCTTTCCTGCTCCTGAAAATGAATTAAATGGCCACGCCCACACACACAGAGGAGCACCACAGTGATGGTACAGATAGTTTTTACCTGGGAAAGGTAAATCCGATCTGAGGATTACATTTTTTTCCTGCTAATTGCTACATTAATTGGTAAGCAAAGGGATATAAATTGATAGGCACGAAAATAGGCATTACAAAAAGTTGACATTATTCTCCAATATAAATTAGGATTTTGTTTTTCCTTCTAGTCACCATGGTAAGTTAAATCGTCCTGAAAATAAATTTTGTATACTGTTGCAGAGGCACCAAGGACATAACCCAGCCAGTTAGTTACCAACACTGGCCAGCACCAACACAGGAGCACTGCAGGAGCAAGCACTAATTGCCAGCCAGGCGCCGGGACAAGTTTACGGCCAAGGTAAACGCGGCCAAGCTCCGTAGGCCAAAGTTCAACGTGGCTCAAGTTTTTCGACCGTGTAACGCCTACTTTCTGCGTGTGTGTGTGTGCGAGTGTGTCTGTATTTTGAGGGCCTAACCTTGTGCAACTTTTCCTTTTACTTCTGCGACTCTTTTCCGCTTTGAATTCGGCTTGCAGTTGCTTTTTTCTGCAGAGTCACATCCCAGCAACGTCGCTTAAAGTCGCCTTAGTTTATGTTCTCATCGTCCTCCATTTCCGCGAGCCTTGCTGCTTGTTACTGCGTATTTTTCCACATTAATCACTTTACGTTGGGGGCTTTATGCACCTTGCGGGTGATCTCATTAAAGGTCCGTAAACTCCGCGAGGCCAATTAAAAAGTTTACCATCATTTCGTATTTAAGGCGGCTAAGAATTATAAATAAAAGCCAGAGATAATTTACTATCTACAGGAATTTTATGTCACCGCCTAAACATCTTAATTATCCGTCATAATTACGCTTTTTCAACTACGTAGCTTATATATTTCAAGATACATGGAAATATAACAACGATTATAAGCTTGTGGTAACACAACAGATATTATTAAGTGCTAAATTTTTTACTAAAACCTAAGACGCAAATCCACGAAAAATCCATTTCTTGTTCCCATCCACAAAATTACTGATACATAGTTCGAATAGCGCAAAAGAACTTGTACGATGTCCTCATGAACTGTTCAACAACAAAAATATATCATTAAGTGACAACATTTGTTTTACCGACACGACTTACACCACTCATGGTCTCAATGGATATATCCAAGAATACTGTGGCCTTGAGGCATATGGGCTTTTGAGCGCGGAGAGCTATTAAAATGAGCATTTTACGGAATCGCATATCTGCTTCGAAATAGTTCATGTCGTAGACGGCAAATGCCACGCTCTCGCTCTACAAATATTTGGTCAGGTAATTAATCAAGCAATCAATTGCTTCGACTCACCGCATCGATCAGCATCTGGCTGAAAGAGCAGAGGAGGTAGATCTCCATCGAGCAGGACACCAGGATCAGCACCAACTTCGCAAGTAGCTCCTGACCTAGGCCGATGGTCATCTGGAAGCACACTAAGCAGAGCAAAATAGAGGAGGACGCAAAGTTGATAAGCAGCGGAATGCCAAAGACCTCGTTTACAACATCGGAGATTCTGTTTGAGAATTTTAAAAAATGTTTGTATTTTATTTTAGATGTGCTTAGAAATGTGGTACATTTGAAGATTAATCGATAGATCAATTTAATTGGTATGGTTTGCACTCACCCAAGGATTTGGTTGTGATAGGCAATAAGGGAGCTTAGTTCCTTCAGGTCCTCGTCAGCTCCTCCATCGCTCCCAGTAGCAGCTCGTACCTGAAACTCCCTCAGGGCAGAGGCCAGACGATCAAAGTGCATGACCACCTGCATGGTCACGGAGAATATCATGAGGTCGGCCGAGATGTGAGCAGTTGTGGCTGTGTAGCCCGCCATTGACTGGGACAGATAGGTCAGGTAGAACCTCCAGTTGGCAGAGTAGTCCCAGGGAGCAAAGGCAGAGTAGGGCAGTATCTGCTCGGCGTCGGGTGAATGTCGCAGGGACTTTAGGGTGTACTGGGTTACATTGAACAGATTGTATACGGCGACCAGGGTTAAGTAGAGGCCGCTGAATGACTTGATGACCCGCAGACTGCGGCCCAGGTAATGGGACACCTTATACTGCTCCTGCACCTCTTGCTGGGGTGGCGGAAAGAATGTGTTTAGCGTGTTAACCAGGCTCGTCATTAGCTGCTTCTTAAATAGGACTGAGAAGATCTTGAGGAATCCCCCAATCACGAAACCGATGTAGCATATCACCATGCAGGATTCCACGAAGTTTTCTTTATTCAGAAACGACAGAACCACGAAAATAATCTCCATGGCCAGGACGAAGGCCAGGTTAGTCATGTGAAAGGCGAAGAATATGTGAAATAGGATACCCGGCCTCTCTTCGGCACTTGGCGAATCGTAAGGATCCAGACCAATCGTATGGTAAAAGATCACAGGCAGCCTAAAAAAGTCCTCCATCTCAGGGTACATCTTCTTCGGTTTCTGAACGGATGCGGTATTGTAACCGATCAACTTCTTGATGAACTGAGCACTCATGTTGTCTTGGAATCTCTTGCACTTTTATGAAAAAGTCGCAGGTGAAATGGCTTTTATACTCGAAGAGCAGTTGACTAGACCGCATTGTTTTCTTGGCGTTTTATTAAAATTGGCCCTTTGCCAAGGAAAACTCTTGCGGTTAGCCATTAATGCTTTTATTGGCACAATATTATTTTGTTGGTAAACAAAGATAACAATATGGTAATATACCCTTTTTTTATTATTAAATAAATATAGTAAGATTGGACTTTATTTTACTTACGTCTTTTTCGCATAGGAAAAAATCACCTGTGACTTCTGAAAGGAAATTGAAGAGAAACCAAACTGTACTTGCGCCTCACAGTAAGAACAGCTGCCAGAAGTGCAGTTTGAATTAATAGAGATAAGCTTAATTCCTGTATCTTTTATTAATATATTTTTAACTCTACTTACTAGATTTATTTTCTTGTTAATTAATGGTTTAATGCGTTATGGTAAACTCCAGAGTGAAAGCCAAATTGTTAATTATCATGATTTTTTTTGCAATCAGACGAGGAAAAAATCTCCGAAAAGTTTTATAAAATTCCAATAAACAGTTTCAAGCAACTTTGCCTCATTTTCATCGTTCTGTTGATGGCTGCTAAAAATAACTTCCTATTAAAACAAGTCCCCAAATTTAAAAATAAAGTAACTCCCAAATCCCAAAAAAAAAAAATTTTTTAAATGTTTATGGAATACAACAAAAATTTTTGGTTAGCTTTTCCATTTTTTGGCAAAAATGAGTAATTCTTTCGATATGCTTTCGATATACCTGTATTTAAAAAGGCAAATCAAAAAGTAACGAAATCCTGAAAAATTCTGCACAAAAAATATTGTTGTTTTTGCGGTTAACCATGTGAGTTTCTCTTGGCACAACACAGCTGCCATTCTTGGATAAGAACTATTGATTTTTTTGTACCCCAAATACTTAGGAGTATATAATCAATTCAGGGGAAGATTCCATGTATCCTGGCGGCAGAATTGCATGGCCGTTACGTAATTAAACATAATATCACGCATACGCCCCGTTCTCGAGCAGTTGCAAAGTGCCGGCGAAGAAAACAGAAGTGCTCGCTAAGGAACAGAGGATGAAGCGAAGGCGATGCAAAGGATGAAGGAAACGCACTTGAGTGCAGCTTATTTTCCTAGGCTTGCATAATTTACGAGCATTTTCATTGATGATGGCAAGCTGAACGGAAAAGGCAGGCGAGCAGCTTAACCCGGGACACTTTGGACCAGGTAAAAGTCGAAGCGACTCCCTGGAGGGTCCTGGATGGGATGGGCGAGCGAGAGACACGCACTCTGCACACGCCGGCACTCACTCACTCGCACCAGCCAGACGGCCCACTCGGATGGATACAGATTCAGTCACTTAAATTAGCCTTAAGTTGGCTGCAACGAGTGTTTTGCTTAGTTGCTTTGTGCACTCGAATAAGTGCAAGGATCCTCCAGCTACAGCTCCAGCTCCTGCTGCCACTCCTGCTCCTGCCACTGCCGAGGCTCCTTTTCCAGATACTTTTCCATCTTGTCCTGCAACAAACTATCAACTGCACAGCCCCATGCAAAACTCATGAGCTATGCTGTGCATAAGCTGCTGCTCATGCATATCCTAGCGGCATATTTCTCCTCGTTTTTTATTCCTGCCCTTCTACTATTTTATTCTATTTTATTTTTGCCCAACATGTCCAAGTTTGTGACTTGACTGAAGCTAAAAGTTTGCTCCCACCGCCCAGCCACCCCCGTCCACGGGCGACCCCTTGATTACAAGCTTTTTATTAGCTCCCCGAAAGCAATTTGAATATGCTCATGCTGTTGTCAATCTTATTTTTTCGACGCCTTGGAGCGCTTTATCCCCCAAACCTGGCTGCAAAAATGGGAAAAATGTGAGCAAAAAACGTATTAAGCAGCAAAGTGCAAGATATTATCTCGAATTCACCAAAGAGTAAAGCTGCAAAAAATGAAAGGTAGCACATTTTCAATTACTATGTATTGTCGGTGTATCCTTAATGAAGTTTGTTAAAATCGCTTCGGGTCCAAAATTCTTTCTGGAACACTGCTTTTGTATTGCTAAAGCATGAGCAAGTAAAATAGTATACAAAAAATTAAACCACTACAATAAATGACGTTCAAGGAGGGTAATTCAAGGAGGCAATTTTACAAAATAGAAAAAATATGAAACGTTGTTACAATAAGAGTTCTAAGTTAAAACCGATTCGTTTTTTATTTGTTTTATCCACATACAGGTGAGGATTAATCTTTCAACTGACTTCATTTAATTCTTTGTTAATCCTCGTTGTGACTTTGCTTTTAATTTCCATAAAGTGATAAATGTACCTTTTACCGAATACCAGATTGAAATAATTTAATGGCTCACAACGTGTGTGTGAAATTCTTTGGGACATGTTTTCGGTGTTATTTATTTTTTACCAGACCTGAAATCAAGCTGCGTTCGTACACTCTACCCATACAGCCTTTGACAGGCACCCAGGACCAATGTAAAAGGCTCGATTGCGATCCCAGCGGGCTGCACGGCCTGCCAGCGACCAAGTTTTATTATCAGCCGCGCCAGGAGACAAGAAAGCAGCAGCCACAATAAAACTCATAAAATATGTTTGCCATCAGACTCAAAAGAACCTGTTGTACAATAAACGAGGAAATAATAGAGCCAATTTGAGCATGTTTATAGATTATTGGTATTTATAAATATTTGTAAAATTTGTTCTCCATTAAGTTTGATTGAAATTTAGGTTTATTTAATTTTTATAAAATGAGTTTTATTAATTAGATAAAGAAAATAGAATCTCATTTTTATCTGTAAGCTGTGTTCATTTTAAATATATAAAATAAATTATAGGTGTTTAATAACTGTTTTGAAGCTTTAATCAGGGGATGTTTCTATTAATATGGCCATGACTGTATGACGGTCGTTTGTATTTGTATTGGCTGCTTTATTCTTCATTTAACAGCCCGCCCCCCGGGATGCTGCTTGGATGGGCGACCCCCCAGCCTTTGTTTCGCGGACCACTCTGCGCTGGCCCTTTTTATTATGCGCTTCTTTCGGGCTTATTATATTCTGCCCTTACACTCATTTAAACCATTTTACAGTAATTTTGCTTATAGCTAATTTTAAGCTATTGCCCTGTGGCCGCCCGCCAACCCCTAAAACGTCGAAGGAAACCCCATCGTCCCCCGCTGCCACCTGCTCTGCGGTTTTTCTGACGGCTTTTCACGTCTTTCGGCCGATTTTTTTGTTTGTTCTTTATGACAGCTATTGCTCTTTGGAGGGAATCATCCGCTGTTTTCTTCAGTTCATTTTGGCTTTTTGTTTCTCTGGATTGGGCCACAAAAGCATTCAGTTAATTTATTATTTATTAAACTTTTGGCCAGCCGAAAGTTTTACTTTATAAATTGACAATTTGTTATGAGTCTCTCATCGTTTTGTATTATTTATCTGTGATTTCTTTCGTCCGGAAATTATTATCTATTTTTCATATCGAGCCGTGGGAATTGCGCAAATCTCTGTGGCTCTCTTGGCGCCACTGCATAATTCACGGGCAGGGCATACAAATTAAACATTAAGATGGAAAGACGGCACAGTAATCCGAGATCTCTGTCACTTTAGGTGCAGGAGAGAATTATAGATCGGGATGGGATTTGTTTCGAAACTTGTGCAGCTTAAACGCTGTGCTGGGGTTAAGCTGCCATCCGGCAAGAGCTGGAGCTGGTGCTGGGATACTGGGCTGCTAGGATACTGGGTTGCTGGGATGCTGGGTGAAAAAAAAAACAATGAGAAGTGCCACAAAAGCCGCACGGTCCGGCAACAAATTCTAATATTGCTTTT
>VNJS01008618.1:0-13421 GCA_008042575.1 Drosophila watanabei
CGAAAAGGCAAATCTTGAATGAAAACATTTGCTCTCAGAGCTGTTAAGCAAACACTCTATTTACTTTTTTGTCCGTATATTCTACGTCATTGCCCTTTCAGAGCAGGCATTACTCACTTGATTAGCTGAATGCCGGTGCATGGAATGAAATAATGGAGTCACCATGAAAAAGCGAACAATAAAGTATTACAAGGTGAGTTGCGCACGCGTGCTCAGCCACCCGCAGGTAATTGCCAAATTTCACTAATTGATAAAATTATATACCTGAATTCTCCCCAGAAAAAGTAAAAGTTTATTAGGTAAAAAACAGAACCAGCATCTTAATTCCGAGAAATTTCCCTTTCTGCCTTTCGCGGGTGCTGTTGTTATCAGCCCTCAGCTCTGTCGCGTGTGTGTGTATATTTTTTTTTTGTTCAGTAAATGAGTATGTGCTAATGACTTTAGCCATAGCCGAGGCCCAAGCTCAAGTCTCTGGCAAGCGGCGATCGGTTTCAGTGTTCAATGCAATCAGCTCACGTCAACACAGCACGCGAAAAATGCAGTCCGCCGTGAGAGTTCCCTTTGTGTTTTTGTGCATTTTGGTGGCTGGAATTCTGGGTCAGGATGTAAAGCCCGAGTTACCAGAGTTTTTACCGCCACCCACCACACAGGAAGTGATTACAGAAGTCCCTACGACAACTCCAACAATAACGGGAGTTTCAACAACAGTTTCAAATGAGGATACTACTATTATAACAAATGAGGAAGTCACAAGTGTGCCAGCGGAAATATCTATAGTGGCAAATGAAGATACTACTATTATAACAAATGAGGAAGTCACAACTATGCCAACGGAAATACCAACAGTTGCAAACCAGGATACTACAATTTTGTCAAATGAGGAAGTCACAACAGTGCCAACGGAAACACCTACAATTCCACCAACAGAGCAAGCTACAACAATTCCAACAACTCCAGCAGAAGTGCCAACAATTACAACAACAGAATCTACTGTTATACCAACAATTTCAACAACAGAACCTACTGTTATACCAACAACTTCAACAACAGAAGCCACCACAACCATTTCAACACCGACCACTCAAAGGGAACCAATATATCCCACCATACCGCCCCATGTGCGACCCACGACCTCGCGACGCCCCTCTTACACCACCAAGAATCCTTGGAGTTGGAATTGGAGTTGGAGTGAACCCGCAGAGCGCTGTTATATGAAGGAGCAGCATGAGTACGTCTCGAACTGTGGGGGTAAGTAGGAAACAAGGTCGTTAATATAGGGAATTCCAACTCATTATCTGTTTTCTTTCACAGGCTATGGCTGGAAGTCGTTATATACTTGTTATCGCTGCTGTTATTACCCCAACAGCAACTTTGCTGGATGCAATAGGCTCCATCGGGGACGTTGTTGGTGGTTTTACTAAGGGAAAGGTATAGGGAAAACACCTTTTGTACATATAACTTGAAAGCAATTAGCATTACAACTTAAAGCTGTAAAGTTAAAGTTTGTAATTACATTTTGAGAGTGATTTCTGAAGTAATAAGTTTATTTAAATAAATTCAGACAGTAAAATATAAACTGAAAAGGATTAAAACTTGATGAATATCTTTATTAAATTGTTTCCTCTTCCAAAATCCCTTCTAATCCAGAGTATAGACATTGCCCAAGTTGAGGAAGCAGTCCTTGAGATGCTGCTGGCTCTCGCAGAAGTCGGGGAAAGGCGGGGCCAGCACATCGTACATGATCCTGATGAGGTCAATGAACTTGGCCAATGCCTTCGAGTACTCTCCCGTTTCGTAGAGCCTCTTGGCTGTGCGCGTCATCATCTCAGTGTCCTGCATGACCTTGAGTCCCTTGAGGATGTTGGTTATCTCGCCGCAGGTCACACACTTCACCATGAAATCGTTGCAGCTTGGCGGCACCTCAATAACGGCGGCACAATTGTTCGGGGCATCGCACCGGAAACGGATCACATCCCTGGGAAGATCCTCGAACCGGGGCCAGTTGTCGATGCAGGCATCGCAGGTGCACTCGAACCAGTAAAGCTCTTTGAGGCGACTCTGGCGATCGGAACGCTCATCCTGCGTGTATATGGGACCATAGTTCTCATTGATGGGCAGGCCAGCTTCAATTGGACGAACGCTATTGATGTGAATGGTGGTTCCTCGGAAATACCTAACCACGCCGGGATCACAGGAGTGATTGAACAGGGCCAAGGTGGGATAGATGGCTCCACCAATGAAAATGGATTTCTCGCGTTTGGTGGAGCTGAACTTGTGGAGTTCAGCCACCTCGTGGGTGTTGAACTGAATGAACTGCAGACTGCGCAGGACCAAAGAGCAAATGGCTTTGACCTCATCGGGTTTGGGTTCAGAACCAAAGTAACCGCTGGCTTGAAGGCAACGGGTCAAGAAGCGAGCCATTAAGACATGTTGGAAAAAGTTCGAGGGCTGCCTTTCACCCTGATGTCTCTCCAACTGAGCCACTCGGCGGAAGTCGTCTTTAGGGAGGCTGTGAATGAAGGATTTATAATAAAATCTTAAAAGAAGTTCTTAATGTTTTTGCTCTCTTACCTTATCAGCTCTTCTGGTTTTAATTCCTCATCTATGGTGGGCTTTAGCTTTAAGAAATAATCTAAAGGTTTGCTGGCAAATATCCTCAAAGCAATATGATTATTAATGGAGGCACCCGATCGCCAGATAATGGGCACTATGCCACACTCGTATTTATGATACTTTTTCGATGCCTCATTGCGGCATTGCTCCGAGCAATAGATGACATCGGCGCAACGGGGACAGGCCACGGGAACCACAGTTCTGAAATTAAAATAAATAACTAAAGCATCTTGGTGAGTATATTCCAACTATTACCTCACAAAGCAATTCTCGCAATGGGTCTTGGCAAACTTCTCCAGGAGCACAGCCACAAAAGGTCGCTCCACGAGCAGCTCTTCGCCTGCTTTCACATCCGCGGAGGCTCGGGCAAAGCGACCCTCCTGTCGATTCTGATCGATCCTCACCAAAGGACTCACAAACTCATTCTCCAGGGGAACAGGCTGAGCCACATCCAAGGCCAGCTTTCGCTTTTGCTGCTTGGCCTCCTGCTTGGCAGTGCGAGGATCATGTTGCAGCATCTTGATCATGGTCATGGCATCCAGACTGAGCTTGGAACGCTTGTCGGAGGTGAGAGTGGAGTCATCCATGGCGGTGATGCATTTTCTTAAGGGTTAGGAAAAGATTATATAGAGTTTATAGTGATTTTATTGTATTAGACTTACTTGAAGGCCTCAATAGTGTGTGGATAATCCTTGAGAGCCATGTAGCAACGCGCCTGACGTTCGTATAGTTTGTAAATCAGGTCCTTGGGATAGCCCAGGTCCAAAGCTCTCTTGATGTCAATAAGACATTCTCTAGAAATTAGAAAAGATAATTAGAAGGAAGAAAGGAAGTCTTGAGTTAGAGGAATCATCTCCATGATCCATTCTATAAGAATCTTCTGAGAGCTCCTGATTCCTTGGTTACTCACTGATATTTCTGCATGTGGTACAAGGTTGCCGAGCGATTGGCCAACACAATGCGTATCTCTGCCACTAAAAATTAATCATAATATAAAAATTAATAAATAAATTAATAAATTTTAATTAAAAACTCACCATTTTCACTGGGCAAAGCCACATAGCTCCTGGTATACAGCATCATGGCTTCTAACCATTTCTTTCCCTTGAAGGCCGCTGTGGCCCGCTCCTTGATCTCCGCCGCCAGAGATGCGTTCTTGCCGGCGAACTCCTGGTTCACCACCAGGTTGGCATCCCCCTTACGCACCCAACCCAGCTGGTCCACATAGGCCACGCGCTCCTCATCGCTCCCGCAGGCGGCTAACTTAGCTATATCCGTCTCACAGGAGGCTCCGGCCTCCTCCTTGAGCTTCAGGTAGTATTCGGCAAAGAAGCCCGGCTTCTGGCTGAGTGGAGTTTTCATTTTCACACTTAATTTAACTCAAAAATTATGCAAGTTTATGGGAAAATTATTCTAGGTTTTTCACGGCGTTACACTCAGCCAGAAAACTGCAGAAGAACTGATGGGGGAAAATGCGACACGATAGCGTGTGGCAGCTTTTTGGGGTTTTATTTTTAGAAATAAAGAGAAGAGCAGCCAGGAAGGAAGAGAAGGAATCGGAAAATATAGAGATGAATAATAAAAGAGAGAAGAAAGTGAGAGAGAAGAAAGTGAGGGTGAAGAAAGTGAGGGAGAAGAAAGAGAGGGAGAAGAAAGCACTAAGAGAAAGAGCCAGCGATTGGGGTTTGTTTACAAACAAAAACTAGCCGCCGCTGCCAAGTGTTTGTGTACATAGTTTTAGGCTATTTTTACCAAATAAGGAAAGGCTTTTTAATTTACTTGAAAATGTAGCAAAAATAGCTTAAAATTACTAGATAATTCAAGTGAACAAATAAAAAAAGCTTTTCAAGTATTTGTGTTTAAAATATAATGAAATTTATCCACGTTTTAAATGAATTTTTCATATTTCTTTATTGATTTAACTCTACTGCTTACATTAAAAATGTAATACAAATAACTAAACAATGAAATATTTACTGAATAGTTAAACAAAATACAAAATGGTTATTTTTTTATACAATCTAATATATTAATAAAAACGTTTATTTTATAACTGAAACTTTTCTTACTTCTTTGTCTTATGCAAACTTCACCTCTAGCTAACTTAATTAAAACTTCTTCCAGGTATCAAAGTTGTAAACTCTGAATAAAGAATGCAAACTAAAAAAAATAAAAAATAATAATATAAAAAAAATTTATCATTTTAAGGCGATCTCTTATCTGCCTCCTGTGAGGATTGAACTCACGACCCCTGGTTTACAAGACCAGTGCTCTGCCACTGAGCTAAAGAGGCTTGGCAAGGCGGCCGGCAAAAGCGAAACTCGAAGGCAGCGGCCGTTCGCTCATTCTCTCGCTTGCTGTTGCGTCGCTGTTAAGTGCGGGGTGCCGCGGGTGGTTCGAAGAGTTGGGGGAAGGAAAATTCCTCAATTATAATTACCGGGAGCACTTTAAGAAATTGGCTCCATGACAAAGGAAATTAATGCTAGTGCTATCTCTGGCACATCGGCAGCTGCTGGCTGCCAGACTCGCTAGCTAATGAAGACAAGTCGAAGTTCGGCTTCGAGTGGCAATTTGTTACGGGTAAATGTGGGGAAATTAAGGTGGGAAGTGCACTAGAGAACTATAACTAGGCTTGTTCTATATAGTCGAGACACAACTGTACTGCAGTGCAGCTTGACAATGCGTTTCCCATATCGAATTACCCCGAAACCTTTGTTCTCAGCCCTTTCGCCATCTAAGTTGTATGCAAATCCGTTTCGGGGCAAGTAAGAAAAGGTGAAATGCGTAAATTACAGTGTCAACATTACAACGCCCACTTTGGGTTTGTGTTTGAGTAAAAAATTCGAATCGCTTCTCTTTGGGGTGTCCCGCCGTGAAAATGCATTATGCGAAACCCAATACCCGGTCTTAGGGGTGCATATTATGTTGTACAAGTATGTAAATTTCTATAAGCTGTTGAATCCGCGCCCCGCTTTTGACTTTAGGTATTTGTAAACTCTTTTTTTTCTTTGTTGTTTCCTTTTTGGGGTTGCTGTCAAGCAGTGTTGAAAAGCGTTTTGTGAACTGACAACTGGACATGACAGCTAGACCGCCGCGTGTCCTGTCCTGTTGTGTCATCAATCACGGGAAGAAGGGGTGTATGAAACAATGTAATCATCAGGGCTTACAGCGAGCAGCTGTCACTTGTACACTCCACTGTAGTACAGTAGATCCAGCCACTCAAAGGATGCCCCGTGCGGTGGTCCTTGATTGAACATTGTCAATACTCGTAATCGCAATGTTTATGGGCTGTCATCCCGAGCGCAAAATATTTATCACTCTGCCGGGAGAGGTGTGCATCCTCGCATGTAACTCCCGGCAACAACCCCTAATCATCGGGGCATTGTGATAATGCATTTCGGAATTTTCCAAAACGCATTTCGAATCGCTTTCGTCCAGATTTTTGACCCTGAATGGTCACTGGTGATGCAAATCCCAATGCAAATGCAAATTCATGCGGAATAAACGTTGCATTTTCCCTCCGGTAAGAGCCGCCGGTTAATTATAGTTTATTTTGTTATTTCCTCTCACCCCCTGCCCACCACTTTTTTTTCTTTCTATAGAGAACTATGTATAGTTCTCTACACACACACAATATATTTATTTTACCAAACTTCCGTTGCATTTGCGTTTTTTGTTTGCCTTTCATACCCTTGCGAAGGGTGTGTGTCACTCGAACTCTTTTTTGGCTCAATTATTTATGTCTGTTTGCCTTTCGCCCTTTACAAGATCAATATTTGTCAAATAGTCTGATGATAGTTCAGTTATTGACTCGAAAAATTGATTTATAATTGTTGTTAAATGTTTGTCAGGTTTTTGAGGGTTTTAAAGGGTAAATAGTAAAGATTTTGGGAGTTAATACTATGTTATATGGATATGAAAGGGGTTAAGAAACTTTAACTTTAGAGAAAACAATGCATTTTTATTTATTTTAAAAATAACTTAGTTAAACGTTTGGTAATATTTATATAATTATTTATAGGTAGTAATAATAAATAAATTTAGTTATAAATATCATATTATAATATTTCATAAAAATTTGTAGGATTTACTTAGAGTTGTTCCATAAAACATACTATTTTAAGAGGCTATTTCTTCCTTTTTCTATTTCTTATAATTATTTATTCATTAACCATTATTTTCTTATATTTTCTAAGGGTATTCCATAATTTAACTCTTACTAAGCACTCCACTTCCCCCACTTTTTGCGTTCTTTATTTTTCCATATACCATATACTTCCGTTTTTCATCACCACAGTGTGTGTGTGTATCATTGTCAAGTCTTTTGTTGTTAGCCGAGTTTTTTCTTTTTTGTTAATTTTTTTGCAACGTTTTTTTTTGCATTTTTTGTCGCAGGTATTCATGTCAACTTGATTTGCACTGAAAACTCACAGAGCCGTGTTCACAGACAACAATCAAATAAAACCAAAATTAATTGCAGCTACTAAATTGTGTTTAGGCCAGGCTGAGCGCCTTCCTGTCGCAACAACAATAATAACAATAACAAATAACAACAGTGGGTAAAAATAATTAAAAACTGGCATGCAATTCGAAAAAAAATTGCCGCCAAAATGTCATTTTGTGGGCGACGCATTTGGCTTTGGCTCTTGGTTGACATTTGGGAAAAACGTCATAAATAATTTATAACATACAAAGTCTTTTGCATTTTGGCCATTGTCTGAATGGGATTTTTTTTTTTTGTAAATCGAGAAATCTTGAAAATGAATTTTATGGATCTTGTACTTGATTGCCAGCTTTGGGCTTTTGCTCAGTTTTATTTTTATTTATGAGTCAAGTTGGTTTTTATGCAAATTAAAGTGTGCCACTTAATTAATTGTGAACGATCGGCGAAACATTTAAATAAATTAAGGCCTCCGATTGATAGAAATCAAGTTGTTTTTAGCTAAGATTTAAGTTTTCTTTCAGCTGTTTTTCAAGTTAATGGGAAGTAAATGTTGTTGAGCGAATGTAAATCACACAAAAGATAAAGCCAAGTCAACACGAATTTGTGTCAATAAATTGAGTGACGAGTTGGGGATTAGCTTTAAGATCGCCTTGAGCTTTTATGGGAAAGGAAGTGTCAAGAGATGAATTTTGGATAGAGTTTACATTATATTTACAACAACCTATAAGTGATTGACGTCTTTTCTTAAAAAATTTACTCTACTTTTCAGCAGTCATTGTTAATAGATTTTTAAAAAGTTCTCTCTTTTATAATAATCCCCTTTGAGCTGTCACTTTCTTCATCAATGACAGGAATCAAATTTCAATTAAATTCTCCACTTGAATATTTCTTTCAACTCTTTTCTTTGGTTTTTCTTTTCATTCAAGTATTTCCTTGGCATTTTCCTTTAACATTTCCCTCGATCAACCCATAAACCTCTGCTTCACATGAGGTCCCCCTTGGATTTTTTTTTGTTGTATTTTTCAATAGCACTAAACAAAAGCCGTAATTCAATTTGAGTTCCATTAGAGCAAAAACGCATTGCGTGGAAAACTCTTCAGACCGAAATCAGTTCAAATTAATTAAAAAACTTAAAAATAATAAAAATAGCCGAAAAGAAAGCACCAAACACGAACATGTTGTTGTTTATTTATTACAAAGGCAACAATGGAAAGTGCTTCAGCTCAAGTGGAAAACAAAAGCTAAATGAAGTAAATTTTCAAAAAATGAAAAAAACAGGGAGAGGGTTGAAAAAACATATAGAGTGTTCCCTATATAGTAAGAGCTGCGTTGGCGGCAGCTGGCAAAAGGGAAAAGGGAGCGAAAAAAAAACAGAGGGAGAAAGGGGAAAAGGCACGTGGCAGTATCTCGATTTGGGTCGGGATCGTAAGCTGTTACATCCGTAAATACAGTTACAACCTGAGATTGATGAGGGATGAGGATGAGATGGATGCGAAGTGACAGACTGTGACGAATGACCTGGGCCCTACCCCTAGGCTCAGCCCGATCTCTGTCTCTTTTTTCGGGATGCTAATGACGAGTCCCGAGCCATTGATGTAATGTCCTTTGCCTGTCAGCGCGTATTAGCCTCATATTTCTCTCTATTCTATTTTTTATGTGCAATTTTACACTAAATCAGGCAATTTTTTACCCAATTCCCCGGGCCTTTGTTTGAGCCTGACAGTTTTGTGGGATTGATTGGTAAAAAAATACAAAAACTATAAAGAAGAGGGAGAATTAGTCAGCTTAGTGCAGGAAATCCTTTTTTTGCGGTCTCTCTTCTCATTTTAATGCGATTTAATGGCAATTTGAGCACCTTTTTTGGGGTAATTTAAAGATATTTCTCTCTAGCTATCAACACATTAAGAGCAGCTGTTATTTTAGACATTTTACAGCCCAGCACGCGACAGTTGCAGGATGGCAGGACTTTTCCCAGTTCCTTTGGTGCCTGCTGCGAGGGAATTCTTCTTCGACCATATGGATCCTAATCGATTGATCATTTTCCAAAGGGGGGGTTTTCCACAAAGGGGAATGAAGAAAACTCCCTGACCCGAAGCGCGCGCATTGTTGATTTTACGGCCGGCGAAGCGCAAAGATCGTTGATCCATTTTGCACGCACTGCTGCCTCGAAACTGAAATCGAACTGCACTCGGCACTGCCAGATACATATGAGTATCTTGCAGATGCGTGGTAATCACAATGATGATGTGAAAATATCTACACATTTGCTCAGCCAGCAAGACGAGGGCCAGGGAAGCCCTTTCAGTGGCAACAGGTGAGGCGCCGAAATTTCTTTGAGCTGACCCTAATTGTCATGGGCCACTGAAGCGCACCGCGTCCGATCTTAATGTTGATTATCCCCACTCTGCCTGAATGTGTGTAATTTTTGTGAAATTAATATCCGGTCGACCTGACCTTGTGTGTGCGCTCTGCCATTTCTCTTAATTGCGTTTGAGAGCATTTATCAGCGCGGCGTCAGCAGCAGCAGCAACAGATCGAGAGCACACACACCCAACTGTGTCAACATATGTTCTTCTCCAGCTATCTATCTTTCTTCGTGTTCTCTTTTGAGATACCAAGACACTAACTATTGTACATGTATGTATGTATGTGTGTAGGTAGAATGCAAGCCCGGCTCTTCATGGCAATCAGCAGTTGAAATTCGCTACTGGGTCGCCCTCGAAACGTGCGCCTCTTTAGCTCAGTGGCAGAGCACTGGTCTTGTAAACCAGGGGTCGTGAGTTCAATCCTCACAGGAGGCAGTTCTAAGGCAAGCTTGGGATCGAGGTTACTATAACTGAGATTTCTGGGAAATTGTGCTTTACTTTTTTGAGTTCAAGAGTTACAAGTTCATTAGCTTGCTCTTTGTGTATATTTAATGGTAAATATTTATTTGACTTACTTTGTTGTGCCACTTAATTAAGCTGGCTAAACTAATATTAGTACTTTGATTTCTGATAGAGGAATGCAACAAAGAAATATTTACTATGGGAAATAAATGGAGCAATAAAGCTATGTTTTTATAGAACTATCTTTGATAAAGGGGTATTTATTATTATTATCATTATTATTAATATTATTAGTCTTTGTTATTGTAGAAATCTCGTTGAGAAATACGTAGCTAAATAGCTTTAAATACTTAAAAATGTTCTGTATTGATTTGGAATAAAAAATTGTTTAAAAAATGTTTATTTTAGTAATAAATAAAGCAGAATCGGTTCTCATACCTTAGGCAATAAATTAAACAATAGTTTTCTTTGTGAAATTCTAATTTCTTTTTTAATAAATATTATTGAATTTTCTTTAACTACAGAGCAGCCTGCAGTCCATTATTTAATACAAAAAATCCTTTAGAATTAAGAATTCACCCTTTTTCTTATCATTTAATTCTTAAACAAAACACAAAAGACAAACAGACCCCAAAGGAACTCTGTTTACTCATAAAATTGCCCAGGAATTATCTCCAGAAATATCCCCAGTTCTATGCCCCTTTTAAACTCTCCCAGACTGTAAACAAATTCCTCTCTTCTCCAGTGACTAGATACCCCTAATTCGAATGCACCTGTCACCTGTCACAGGACATGGAAGCGCTGAAACTTGCTCTAAAAACGCAAAGAAATTCCGCTTCCATTGCTCGCCCAAAAGGCGAAAGAATTAATGTTGTTCCGCGATCCGGAAAACGCTCCATGGACACGCACAGGCACACCTCAGGAAATGGGGGAAAAGAATCCAGAATTGAGGCGAGGATCGGTTCGGATCGGATCGGATCGGGACGGATCCAGGTAGCAAGTCCCGACGCGTAGTGTTTTCTTTATGATGGCATAAATTCAGTTTTAATTGAGGCTACAAGCGGCTACTTGTTCGGCCATCGGGAATCTCAACCACTTGGCATAAATTACGAAAGAGACGTTCCCCTCCCTCATGTTCAAGTGCTCGAATTTATAATGTTTGCTTTGGCCTTTGGCCCTGCCGAGCCCAAAATAAAGAAGAACTAGATTCTAGGAAAATCAAGGAAAAACCCAAAAGCAAAGCAAGTTGCGGCGGTGTTCGTTTTCCTTTTGTGTGTGTTCGGTTGGAGGGGAAAAATCATAAAAAGTGGCCTCGCGTAACTGACAGCGTCAAGTGATTTTCCCTTTGTTTTTCTTTCGGCAAGAGGAAGTGTTTCTTTTTTACTTAATTTTTTGTTGTTATTGTTTGTGGACAGGCTCTGGCAATATCTCTTCGATATTCTCAATCTTTTGTCTTGGTTCGCTGGCGAAACGAATCGAAATGAAACGAAAGACTGAAGCCACAAACCCGAGTATGGAAATGAGCCAAGCGCCGCTGCTTTCGGTGGATTTGGTAATAGACGCTCGCTCCCTAACGGTACAAGCACATTTCACTGGGCAACTTTTTTGATTTATAGCCCATATATGAATATATACCATATGCCCAGCCTCACATTAGCTAATCGAAACGATATCAAGCCATAAAAAGTTTCGCAATTAGGAGGGTGCCGCGTCGCACTTGAGGCGCACGCACGCGCGCCTGCATTATCCTTTTATTTTTTGCCCGTTTTAATTTTTGTTTAATTTTGATTTATGCCCTAGCTCTTGAATCCTTTTTCGGCTCGGTATCTGTTTTGGGCTGCACTTAATGAAGGGCAATATACAATCAACGCCAGCAGCAGCAACCCCTACGCATACCCGATAAATGTATCTGGGTTAAAAAGGGGTTTCGTTTTTTTTTCGGGCCTCTCGGGATTGTTGTGATCATTTTAATTGACTTTGCGCACGAGCGGACTCATCAGACCGAAACTCCACAGATATGAGGGAGATAATCCAGGGCCATATGTCTATCGAGATGATGACGCAACTGCAGCAGCAGCAGCAGGCAAATGAGCAGTTTAAGATGAGGCAGTCGTTGAATCTCGGATGTGATGCAGCGCCAGCTGTCAAAATAGGCAGCACTCGAGGCGAAGGAGGAGGAGGAGGAGCTGGAGACACCCACCGGAGAGACGAGGGAGTGGATGAGTTCAATGCACTGGAACTCTATTAAGCATTTGGGCATATTGCGATCGCAGCGGGCAAGTCTAACCCAATAAATCCGGAACCCAGTGCACTTTGCCAGTGAGCACTCATTGGTGGTGCAGGGTCGTCTCTCTGGCTCTCTTTGTTCTCTCTCATTGTTGTCTCTATTGCTAACCTACCCTCAGGCGGGATGAGAAAGCTGGCTAGTTTGTAGCTAAATGTAAATATTTTGATATCAGGGATGACGAGAGAATCTACATTTATTGAAAGAACATAACATACAAAAATATAAAGAATAATTTCTAGCTCAAAATTTGTACTGTATGCTAAATATTTTTTGATTGCACTTTCAACTTTATATATTTTTAATTTTATTTATTTAATTTTATGGTCATACTATAGCTTATTAAATAAGAAAACCTACAAAACCTCAGCTGAAGCGTCTTTTAAATTAATAACACTAAAAATATACAAAAATAATATTGACTGCAATAATATATAACTTTTTGTATATTAATATATACTTTTATCTAGCTTTTTATTTAGCTATTTATTTCTAGCTACTTTTACACGCCATCACCGATCAGAGAGCGCCTCAGCGAGCGAGAGCGGCTTAGTGTAATGCTTGGCTGCCGTTCAAGTCACGATGTTCAGAAATCATCCAACCGTCGACGCGATCGGGAGTCCCAATATATCGCTATATCTTTATTCGAATAAAAATATATCCCCCTGCAATTTCGTGATTCGTTCTCTGCGCCTGCGCGACGAACCTTCTTGCACTTGGAACCTGCATTCGTGTGTTGATTGTGTGTTTTTGTTTACCTTTCCCAAGTGGCGATAGAGTAAATTTCCTGTAGCCTCCATAAACAAAAGGAAATGCGCAGAGGAAGTGAGCATAATTAAACGGAAATAATCAATGAAAATGAATTTAAGAAAAATTAAATAAGTAAATATTGCAATAAATCTGTGCCGCCGGAGTGTTAGTAACGGTCGCCCGACGTTGCGGTTCCGAACAATCGATCGACTTACCATCAATTGACATCATTGATTTATGCCTCGAGTGTAAATAATTCGCACAAAACAATAAACACCAGATTGAGGCTTTCCTCCCTCTTGTCCAAACCCAATAACCAATCAAATGCAATGAAATGAAATGTTGCCAGCGATTTGCCATTGTTTAGAGTTTTAAACTGGAATCCGTACTTAAAGCTGGTAAGTAGAGTCTTGACAATAGTTTTGGAATCATGGAAAAGCGAAAGGTTAGGCATTGCAGCTCAGAATGTGTGTGTGTGTGTAGAAATCGGTGTCAACAGAGC
>VNJS01008620.1:0-55063 GCA_008042575.1 Drosophila watanabei
GGCAGCAGCTCGGAGGACTACGACAGCGGGGAGATGATCTCCAACAAGCTGAACATCACCAGCGGCAACCTCACCTACCGCATACCCTCGCCCTCCCGTCCCTCCATTCAGGCCAACAGCTTCCAGGATCCCCGAGCCCTGGCAGCAGCAGCAGCAGCAGCAGCGGCGGCGGCATCCAGTGGCGATGATCGGGAGCCGCCCGAGAAGGGCTTCTACATCTCCTTCGATGACGAACAGCCCAAGCGACCCAAGCCTCCGCTGCGGGCCAAGCGATCGCCCAAGAAGGAGGCGCTGCCGGGCAGCAGGGACAATGTGGACCACCAGGCGACCCTTAAGCGCGAGTCCCTGAGTCAGCTGCACAACAATAACAACAACATTGGGTTCGGTGGCGAGGACGAGAGCAGCGGCAAGCCGGCGGCAACCACCAGGCACAGCATCCATGGCCTGAACAGCCACTCAAACAGTGCCAAATCCCCCGGCAATGCCACCTACAACAAGTACACCGATGAGCCGCCCATCCAACTGCGGCAGCTGGCCGCCGTCTCGGGAGCCGTGTCGCCCACTGGTCACGAACGTCGGTATCTGGAGGATCTAACCAACCAGCCGGCGCCACTGCCCCAGCAGCCGATGTCGCCCACGCGGCTCCAGCAGAGCAGCAACAATGCGGAGGCGGCCAGGAACAAGGCGCTGGTCATAGGAGCAGACAGTGCCAACTTGGATCCGGTAAGTATTCTTGATTAGGAACTAGTATCTTCAAAAGTTAAATGTTTCATCTTTGCGATAAATAGATGTACCTTTTGATATATCGAAGGCTACATCTTTACATCAAAGCAATCGCTGCGTACTTTTAAAATATTATTTATTAGAATTAAGCGAAAAAAGAAATTATTTTAGAAACATTTTATTACTTACTTTTACCGCCAAAAAGATGAAATGGATAACGCTTTTCGAAGTACATTCGCTCTAGAAAAGTATCTGTAAATCCCATGAACTAATGGTAATATACTCTTGCTTTTCCAGGACTCGGTAGATGAAATGGAGCGGCGCAAGGAGAAGATTATGCTGCTGTCCCTGCAGCGGCGACAGCAGCAGGAGGAGGCCAAGGCGCGCAAGGAGATCGAGTCTTCGCAGAAGCGGGAAAAGGAGCGCGAGAAGGAGGAGGAGCGGGCGCGCAAGAAGGAGGAGCAAATGGCGCGGCGAGCGGCCATTTTAGAACAGCACAGACTCAAGAAAGCCATCGAAGAGGCCGAGCGAGAGGTTGATAAAGCAAATGAGACCTTCTATCCATTAGATACTTATATATATTCTTTGTTGTTCTTTGTAGGGTAAAACCCTGGATCGGCCCGATCTGCATGTTAAACTGCAACCCCAGTCATCCACCTCAACGACTCCGCGGCTGAGACAGCAGCGCAACACGCGTCCCAGGCCCAAGACCATCCATGTGGACGATGCCAGCGTGGACATCAGCGAGGCTTCGAGCATCTCTAGTCGGGGCAAGAAAGGCTCCAGCTCGAATCTAACTGGTGAGCCTGAGGGGATTTATGATTTCTTTGAGAAATCTGTGAACCTTCGGTCTGCCGAAGTCGTTTTCAATTGAAATCACACCGTTTTTTTTGTTAATTTCTTCATGTTTTTCCTATTATTTATGTGACCTGTTTTTATTTAGCCATTGATTTTGTTAATCCCCCGTATTTTATTGCTAATTTGCTGACCTTTTTCGTTTGTTTTCGTTTTGAATTTGAACTGGACCTACAGGCTACGGTCAGCTAAGCTCAAATTCAATGAAACGAGACTACTACAGGGGCTCGCAAGACTCCCTCACTGTAAAAGGTAATTTTTGGCTTTTATTTTACCCTCATTATATACTGCATTGTCTATATATATTTCATCTGTAGTTGTTTTTAGTTATTTTCTAAGCTAAGTCTTGGCATGATTAGTTATCTTCTAAGTTAATTCGGTTTCTGGTTAACGACTTAAACTGTACCTGAACTAAATTGTAGGCTCTAAAGTCTTCTCTATAGTAACTATTATCGATTTATGGATATTTTTGTAAGATGTAACCACTAATCTCGTTCACACAGAGTCACCCGATGATTATCCCAGTACAAGTTCAACTCCGATTGGACGACGGGGATCGTACAAAACTTCCAGAGGTTGGTGATGGGTAACACACACACACACACACGCCTAACAAGTTTTTAAGTTTTAGTTTTCTGCTAGGGTTGGGAGAATAATATCGATTTATCGATCAGTGTTTGTATATATCGAATTAAATACTAATTTATAATTTTATAATTATAATTACTGTTTCGATAACCTGCGAAACTAGTCATTATTTTAAAATTTCCATATATCATTCTACGATATTTTCGATATAAAATCGAAAACCGATATTTTTCTCTTTATATAATATCGAATTCGATATTTTTTCTCTATAAATACAACCCTAGTTTTTAGTTGATTCCACAAAATTCGCATTCAAACACGCTTTTGATTTTTCCTTTCTACTTTTCTTGTTTTTATGATTTGGTGTTGGACTAACAACGATTTTAATTAACTGATTTATCGCTAAGGAAAGTCACGCTAAATGCAAATAGCAAAAAATATTAAGCTAAGCTCGACTACTAAACTAACAAAAAAAATATTAAAAGCACTGCCAGAAAAAGCACTTCACCTGTGAGCTGAAAAATGGATAGAGTTTCCGGTTGAGGTTCCCAGGATATATTTTAGTTCTGTTTTCCTTTTGGTTTTTGAGGTTGCGGGGCAATAAGTTTGATTTACGACAACAACAACATCATTGTAAGCCTCATTTTGTGTGCCAACCACCCACCCGTACATACATTTGTGTTAATTGAATTGCGAAAGAATATCTAGTCTAGTTATTTTCCACCTGTATACTGATGCACACACACTCCGGGCTACCGACCCGACTTCGACCTGATTTCAGAGCCAGCCGGCGTTGAAAGGGGCCGCACTCTGTCGCGGATCTCCGTTGCGAAGGGCAGCACGCTTAATTTCCGGGGCCGAAAGTCCAATTCGCTAATGAATCTGTGCGGTAAGAAGCGTTTCCACAACCACAACAACAAGCTAAGCTGCCTGCCTGTTTACTACCTTTACTCTCCTCTACTGTATCCCCTTAAGTATCTACTGCTACGTCTATTCTGTTTCGGGTTGTAACCTGTATCCTTTAGTTTGGTTTCGGTATCTTTAATCTTTGATGGTGTCGAGTACTCGTATACTTTTCTACTTTCCGTATTATGTCTTTGTCTTTATTCTTGATTTTATGTACATATCTTTGAAGATTACTATTATTTGCTATATGATTTTGGTCTGTAACCTTTCACTGCGCTGATTCGGCTTCCCAATTGCTTTCAATGATGATGATGCGACAATGGTGGTGGTTATGGTGGTGGCGTTGGTCTTGGTTCCCTCAAAGCTTTTTGTGTTTTTGTCTCGGCGAAATAAGGGATATGGTTTTGGGGTTACGGTTCCGGTTCCGTGTTTTGTAAGATGATGACGATACACTCTCACTCTCACTCACCTTTACACACTCACGTGCACTGTACATTTGTTGGATTTAAAACGAGATCATGATCAGCCTTAGCTTTAAGAGATCTACGAAATTGCTTAACTAAATTTTGTGCACACATTCTCTTCTTTTATTTCTCTTTCTTTCAACTCAACTCGACTCTGAACCCTGTCTAAAAACGATCTTGAAATTAACCAAAAATCAAACCAACCAACAAATAAAAACCGATATTATTAACCGAATATAAAACGAACTCATCGCCATCCATCCATGTGACTAACAACGCATCCATCGACCCGCCTGCATGGACTCTTGGGTGATGATCTCTCGCTCGCTCTGATCTCCGTTCTGTTTTGTGCATGTGCATCATCGCCCGCCGCTGATTGAATGACTGAATGACCACGACGACCACTCTCTCTCTCTCCGTCTGTTGCTTGCCGGTTAGACACAGATTCGGGACTGGGACGCGCCACACCGCCGCGGCGTGCTCCGTCGCCTGGAATGGGAATGGGCGCATCAGGTAGGCATATGCCATCACCCTCGGGACCGGGCTCTTTGCCGCCAGGTTTGATATCGAAACGTCGCGGATTTGATGATGGATCCAGCGATTTCTCATTAACTCCGAATTTGAACATGGAATATTCGGGTTTGTATCTCCTCTCTCTCTCTCTCTCCCCCCACACACGTCTTCAAACAAAACAATCAATCAATCAATCAAAACCATACTTCAAATCAATCCTCAGTTATATACCCTTTCCACCGATCATCACCTGCATCTACTTTTCGTTTTCCCAGTTGGAACGCCGCATTATTGTTTGTCGACATTTATCGTTTCATTTCAATTCGTTTATTTTACGTTTAAATCGTTTCATTTCCATACGTTCCATCCATTTACAAAAATTGGCATCCTTTGTGCAGATTGCATTTTATTTTTAAACTCAACATGCCATACATACTTGATTTCTACATAGATGATAAACCAGTTCTAGAGGTCTGCGACAGTCTGTAGAATCCGATACTTGGTTCGTTCGTTCTTACGTTCCCTACTATATCTATTTAGCGCCGTCAAATCCACGACTTTCGATGGTCAAACGTTGAGCCCGACATACGATTTAAAGCACCCAAGAAAAAGCTTTCCAAGCCCTAAAAAAATAAGAACCAGATATTGGCCCGATTAACCGCTTCACGTTGTAATTGTAATACTAAAAAAAATTAAGCCAAAAATGCAAGCACTTGAGTTTGTTTTGTTTTTTGTTTACTTATAAGTTTTACAACTAATTTTAGGAAGATTAAACCAGTTTTATTATTTCATTGAGAAGTTAATCCTATAATTTATTTTTATTTTAAAATTTAACCCAGAGTTAAGCCTTAGCACGTAGCCTGCCTTAGAAGAGTTTTAAAGTATTTATAAAATCTCTAGAAGCTTGCCATTTGCCACCAACAGAAAAAAGTAGAATATATCCTTTTATTCCTTATATATTCTAACCTCTTGGGTTGTGCTTCTGGACAGGTCCGAAACTCTATAAGCAACCAGCGGCCAAATCGAATCGTGGCATCATCCTGAACGCCGTCGAATACTGCGTCTTTCCCGGCGTCGTTAACCGCGAGGCCAAACAGAAAGTGCTGGAGAAGATAGCGCGCTCCGAGGCGAAGCATTTCCTGGTACTCTTCCGCGATGCGGGCTGCCAGTTCCGCGCCCTCTACAGCTACGTGCCCGAGACGGACCAGGTGACCAAGCTGTACGGCACTGGGCCTAGTCAAGTCGACGAAGTCATGTTCGACAAGTTCTTCAAGTGAGTAACTGCGAGACTTTTCTATTCTATTTTGGCTAACTTTATTCTCGATATTCACAGATACAACTCAGGTGGCAAGTGCTTCTCGCAGGTGCACACGAAGCACCTGACGGTGACCATCGACGCCTTCACAATACACAACTCGCTGTGGCAGGGCAAGCGGGTGGCTTTGCCTAGCAAAAAGGACATGGCGCTTGTCATCTAAGCAGCGAGTAGCGAGTAGGGAGTAACGAGTAGCGAGGAGCATGGGGAATGGCAGCAACAACGGGCGCTTGGCGCTGTTTCTGGCCGGGATCCACCACAACTACACTATTCTACACAAGACATCTCTTCACGGCGGCAGCATAACACAAACATAAACGAGAGTCGGTCATATTGGTGTTCATCGGGGTATATAGTACATACTTATGGCTAATTACTATTTGCACATGTTTGAGGAACAAGAATCAGATCGAGAATTGGAATTTACGGAAATGCGGAATATTGTAGCGATTAATACAATGCGATTGAATATTTATTTTGAATATAAATGCATATAATCCAGCCTCTGAGAATTTATTGAACGCGAATGTAGAGGAGCAAAAGCCAAAAGCCAGAATATGTCATGGAACGGGAAACTTGAGAAGAAGAACAAATGTAGAAAGAAATCACATTTTTTATTAATTTGTTTTTATACATATATATTGTTATTACGAAGTTATAATTGATTCTTGGCGAAAGTAATGTAATGGAAAATCAATCGTGTAAACCGGGCCGGGCCGCAGCCAAAGTCGACACTAATTTTAATGCCAACTAGCTATTTATTTTAACACTAATTAATACTTATACTTTTTAATGCGTATTTAAAAAGAATGAATAATACAACTAATATTTAAAGCAAGATATCTCCATATATCTCGATACAAACAAGAAAAAGACTTTTGACTGCTGAAGAAACGGAGCTCCTGGTTAAGTCAGCTGACTAAAAACTTTGCACTTTGCATTTGCATTGCAAATTAGCATCCGATTTCGATGGCATTTCGCTTCTTGAGCTGAGAGCTGGCTGGAATTGACTTGTAACTGCCATTCGACCTTACTTTAAACTCTGTTCGAGATCGCTCAACCGTTCGATGCACCCGCACTCACTCTGTTTTTATATTTTATATTCTTAAATAAAGCGATCGATCAACCTGCTCGCATCTTATGATTTACACCTGCTTCCACACACAAAAAAACGATATTATTTCCCTTGCAAAGGTAACTCGTGCATTGTATTTCTAGCTAGCGAAGTGGGAAACGAGGAGTATGAGGGAAACGTAACTAAAATATAGAACATAATCCAACTGCAGACCACGAAGCCATCTCGGGGGCAGCGGTTTGGTGGGGGATCAGGTTAAATAATAAATAAAATCCATGTAATATGTATATGTATGTGCGTGTCGCGGGGCAGTGACTAGCTCCCAAATAATGAATATTAATGAGATCTAAAAACATTATTATATGAAATGTAATAAAGTTATTGAACAATGATTATTTAACAAACATCTTTCGTTTTATTATTAATTACTACTTAGATTTATTTATTCTTTACATCTGGAAGTCGTCGCGCATATCGTTGTAGCGCATCACGTGCTCCTTGATCTTGGAGCCGTCCACCCAGGTGACAAAGTCCTCGAGGTTCCTGGACACCAGGAAGGCCGGATCCTTGACCATTTCGGGACCCACGCGCACATGGCCGTGCTCTATGAGGTCCGTGGCTCCCTTCAGATGCTCCGACATACGCACTAAAATAGAAAAACCTTCTCTTAAAATATATTTCATTAATTTAAAGCGACAGAACCTACGTTTGACCATAATCACTGGCAGACGACGTCGACAGAAGTGACTGGCCGAGATCCTGGCTGCCGTCTCCAGAGTCAGTTGATCATTTGAGACGCCCATGGCATGGATTTTGTTAAGCAGCATCGTGGTGGCCTCCACCTTGAAGGGATCTGAGGCTTCCAGCTTGGCTATCTTTTCAGCCAGCTCTCGAATTTCCCTGGCTAACTTGTTGTATCTGTAAAGCAATTAAAAATTCTTTTTAAATGTGCCGAAAAATTTTAGTTTTTCGTAAAACTTACTTTGTGTAATCCTCTCGCTTCTGTATGTGGTAGCGCCGCAGGATCTTGTTCTCCTTGCCGCTGTTGTCCACCTTCCAGGTGATGAAGTCCACCTTCTTGAGCAGCTTTTGCTCATGGAATTTGAGTTTACGCACCATTTTAATTAACTATTTTATTAATTGTTGTGGCTGTCGCACATGTGCGATGTTTTTGCTCGAGATTTAGTGTGACCAGCCTTCAAATATCTTGGGATTTGCGTAAGCACTTGAAAACGGTCACTCTAGCGAAAGAAAAACAAACTTTAATCTCAAAAAAATTTAAAAAATAAAGTAAATCAATGACAACTATGGCTGCCTCGATGGATGAGGACATATCGGCCAACCCGGCACCTAGCCCCGAAGAGGATCCCCTGGCCGAGGAGCGTCTGGGCTTTGTGCGCGAAGTTGGCGCCCAGGCCGTTTGGAGTCTCTCCTCCTGCAAGCCGGGTAAGCGGCGCCTTAAAGCCGGTCCAGAACGCAGCTCTAATCGGTGATTCCTAGGTTTCGGTGTGGAGCGCCTGCGCGACAACATCATGGACACGTACTGGCAATCGGACGGCCAGCTGCCGCACCTGGTGAACATCCAGTTCCACAAGCGGACGAACATCAGCCAGATCTACATCTACACGGACTACAAACTGGACGAGAGCTACACGCCTTCAAGGATATCCATACGCTCCGGTACCAATTTCAATGACTTGCAGGAGCTGCAGGTGATGGACCTGACCGAACCCACTGGCTGGGTGCAGATACCCATCAAGGACGGCAATGTCAAGTCCATACGCACTTTCATGCTGCAGATCGCGGTGATCTCGAACCATCAGAACGGCAGGGACACGCACATGCGGCAGATACGCATCCATGCCCCCGTCGAGGGCAAGCACTATCCCCTGGAGCTGTTTGGAAAGTTCGCCACGGTCGACTGCCAGAAGTATGCCACCATCCGCTGAGGATTTAGAAGTAAAGTCTTTAGTTTTTATTTGTATTTTGTTTTTTCGGGTTGTTTAACGGCTAATATACAACATTTAAAAGATTACTAATTAGTAATTATTGTATGCATATTTTTGGTGTTTCTAATTAAATGCCCGTCGTTCGTAGTTATAATATATATAAATCGGTTTGCAAATAAATACAGACTAAGCTTAAGTACAGAAAAATCAACAAACACAACTGGTGGCGGTGTGTAAGAGTTATTATTGTTACGATTTCATGCAAGATGTGTGTTTGTGGGGATTATGTGTGTGCGAGGCCTAATGCATTGCTTATTATTAATTATTTATTCTGTGTGTTTGCACTATCCCGAGGATTGTCGTTATGCATTCGAAGACTTCTTGGCCGCCTTTAGCGTTTTGTAGTGTTCCTTCTCCTCGCCGCTCTCCGGCGGTTCGCACTCGTAGGAGGCCTTCATTAGCTGGTCCTCCGGCAGCACCTCTGCCTTCAGGAGGTAGGACACCACACTAGCAACCTGCTCGTAGGGACAGTCCAGGCGCTGCCACTGGCTAAAGTTGCGCAAATGGGCGCCCAGCAGACTGCACTTCTCAAAGTTCAGCTTGCCGTTGGAGAGCCTGCAAAATATTGAGTTAAGTAACCAATCTTAAGAGTGAAGATTAAGGCGCGACCCACTTAGTCTCATGACTCTCGTTGATGGCATGCAAGTCCTTGAGGAACAAGGAGAAGAAGGGTATGATGGCACGCTCAATTTTGTTGGCCATCTCGCGCTCCGAACGCCAAACAGCTGCCTTCATGGTGGAGCGATAGTTGAGAAAGTTCGAGCTGGGGTCCATTTGATGTTCCAGCCCCTCGAACTTGGTCGTCTGCACCTTGCCCCACTGCAAATACATCATTTAATAGAGATTTTAACACACTTAAAACCAAGTTAACTTACTGTCTTCTTGAGCCTGGCAATGGCAGTCATGTTTAGGGCCGTCAGAATGGCCATCAAGCTGTTGAAATTGCCCGTGTTGAAGCACTCCAGGGCTGTCTCCACCCAGAAATCAATCATTTGTGCACGCTGCGACTTTTTGCCAAGCTAAAAGGTAAGGTAATAGTAAGAATAAAGTAATTTAGATATCAAATTCCTTTAACTCACCTTCAGTATCTCCGTGGCAGTCAAGCTGCTCAATTGATTGAACCACTGCACGTAGCTGTCGATGGTTACCCGGCTTGTGCCCAAGGTGCCCGCCTTGGTCTGGCCCAGGCATGTCTTCAGCTCGTTCCTTGCCAGCATTTCCACAAACTCCTCGAGGCGTATCTGGGAGAGATAGGCGTACTCTATGGCGTACAGTTGGTGGGCCAACTCGAAGGCACTGCCACAGCTGTTGGCCACAGTTTCCGTCTTGTAGAATCGCTTCAGTGACTTAATACTGCTCTGGCGGCCCAGGGAGCTGGCCGACGACTGCTTGGCCAGCAGATACTGCAGTTGGTTGCGCGACTTGCTCTCCCTTTCCGCCTGAGATTGAGGTATGTCGTCCAGAAGGGCTTTCAGCCCGCGCCTCTTCTCCAGCTCCTGCAGCAGCAGCTCCTGGCTAAAGTCAGCGGGGCAGATGCTGAGCCAGTGCCGGAGCAAGCGGAGCAGCTCGTCCTCCCTGTCTTGGCACTTGTCAGCGAGTCTGGCGAGCAGATCCTGCGCCGGCAGGAACAAACGAAAGCAGGTGAACAAAGCAAACGCCACGTCCTCGTCCTTGCCAGCGGTCAGCAGGCTGACTAGCGAGTCCAAGCTGCCGCTCTTGGGCATGTCTTTGGCGTAAACTGTTGGCGGTGACTGTTGGCATTCTCTGGCTGGCTCTGCGATCTGCAAATGTGTGTTCTGAAATGGGAGAATTTCGTTAGGAGCAAGTAATGAGAGGATTCACAGACTCACCAATATAGATACCGCATCCGCCTCGTCTGCGGAGCTGGGAATGTCGCAGTACATCGAGTCGGTGAGAGTGTCGCGCGGATGCGACCACGGCGCACTCATCGACACGCTGTGGAAGAGGCCATCGTGGCCGGAGTCGCAGCTACTGATATTCGAGCTCTTGTCCCCGATCGTGGTGGACGAGGCGGAGCCGATCACCTGATCCGAACCCGTAATCGCCGAGCTGCTGGACATGAGGGAGGCATTCGAGAAGGTTTGGTTGAGCTGGCGGCCCAGCGGATCGCCCGAGGCGAACGTGGAATTCGAAGTGGATCGGTATTTCAGGGCATTCTCCGGCGTGGCCCGCGCCAGGGCCGACTGCTGCTGCTGCTGCCGGACGGGGTGCCAGATCTCCTTCTGGTGCGACTGATGGTTGAAGTTCTCCTTCGTCTCCACCGTGCGCTCGTCCAGGATCTGGCCGTTGCGCGACACGAGCACCTCCTCGGTGGTGGTCAGCGAGGACTTCACCGTCAGCGAGGTCTCCACCTCGATGGGCTGCTGGGCGAGGCCGGCGCGGAAGAGCAGCTGGTTCAGGTGCTCCACGGAGGGCATTTGTCCCTCCAGCAAGGCCGCCTTGATGGCGCTGGCATCGTCCGCCGGCAGGCCGTCCAGCTTGACGGGCACCCCGTTGACCAGCAGCACCTCCTCCTGCTGCAGTGACGTGGACGTTTCACAGTCCACGATCTTGACGTCCTTGCCGAACATGGACTCCACGGCGTTCAGGATGTCCTCGTCCATGATTTAGGGGCGGGGAAATGGGACAACGGGGGATATCTTTCTCTCAGCTTAGTGGTTAGATGCGTTATGACCCGTGGGACTCTTTGGATTAGTCGCAATGCACATGCTTCAGGGCGCACATTTCTGCAATGGAACGAGAGGAGGAAAGGGTAAAGGGGGCGAGAACACTCTCGATTAGCACACAAACACTTGGACAAGGGACAGGGACGGGGACAGGGACAGGTGAGCAACAACAGACACATGATAGCCGGAATGAATGAATTTAGAAGCTTTAGATTCGCGACGCTGATGACAACGCCCCTTCGGAAAGTGGGCTGGGCTTCCGATCGGAAATCTCGCAAGCGGAACGCAGAGACACACCTGCAGGAACAATGTTGCGCGGCGGCGGTCTTCTTCTTCCACGGGACGCACTGCCGCCATTCCTCGCGGCATCACTATTTAACGCCCCACGATGATGATTTCTTTGTCCGCGACGCTTTAAATATAGTTTAATTCGCCAATTTGTTCCAATTTATTTTTATTGACTATTTTTTGTTGTACGGAGAGTGTGGCCAGGTGGCTTGTAGGGGGAATTTCCACATGAACATTATAAATGCGATGCAGCCTGCTTTCAAATAATGGTTGATGATGGTCACACTGGAAACGGAAGTGTACTTTTGAAAATGTATTCACAAGTGCTTTTAATTTGTTTAAAAGATGCCTTAGCAGTTAAAATATATATATTTTTAAGCAGCATTAGCAGAAAAGTCAATAAAGACTTAAGTGTCTGTTAATACATTTTAATTGAGTCAGGCAAACTTAAAAGTGTATACAAAGTGCGGCTACCGAAGCTAGTTTTCCATTTTCCAAAGCGGTAAAATTGGTTGAAAGTCGTAATAAATTAGAGTTTTAGTCCCGCAAAAGTTAAAGATAAAATCGCAACGGAAATCAATGCATTTTTGGCTTGGTTTTGATAGTATAGAAGCTAGTCTTTCTTCTTCTCATGCCTCGAAATTTGTTCAAAATCATAGTAAATCAGAGTTAAAATTTAATAAGTCAGTATAGAAGATAGTCTTTCTTCTTCTCATGCTTTAAAATTGATTTAAAATCGTAGTTAATAAGAGTTTAAATCCCGAAAAAGTTATAGATAGATCCCAATCTAATTTACAATCGTAAATCCTTTAAATCGTTTTATTTAACAAGTCAGTATAGAAGCTAGTCTTCTTCTTCTTCTTTTTGTGCTTTAAAAATGGTTTAGAATCGTACTAAATCAAAGCTTTAATTCCGCAAAAGTTAAAGATAAAATCACAACGTAAATCAATATTGTAAATCCATTAATTCGTTTTATTTAACAAGTCACCTTAGACAAGAAAACAGCTTTGGACATTAAGTGAAAGCCAGGAGCTTAAACCACCGGATAGGAGCACTCGTCGGCCACCAGGCAGAAGTTCTTGCCGCGCGGCAGGCGGAAGTAGCCCTGCTCGCCCCAGGTGTCGTCCCAGGAGTTCTTGATGATCCAGTAGTCGTGACCGTTCTCCGAGCCGTAGCCGACGACCAGGATGGCGTGATTGGGCTCCGCGGAATTGTTGCACTCCTCGTCGTCGTAGATGCCGCCGTCGTAGCTCTTCAGACTCTCAATGCCGTAGACCGAGCAGGCGACGGGTCCTAAAGTGGCCACCACCTTCTTCAGCTCCTCCTCGTCCTTGGGCGGAATTGTGCCGAATCCAGTGATGTGGGCACCCGCCTTGCTCTCGTCGTACTTGCAGGTGTCCTGCTTGTCCAGGTACGGATACGTGGGCAGCTGGGAGACGCCCTTCTGGTCCTCGTTGATCCAGCAGAAGGCGGCCTCCTGGAAGCCACCGTCACAGCCGTTCAGGGCAAAGTCGTCAGCCGGACCACAGTCCACGAGGTTCTGCTCGGAGAGCACGGGCAGGGAGCCGGTCTTGCGGAAGACATGACCCTCGATGGCGCCGACTGTGGCGTGGGCCCAGCAGGAGCCGCAAGTGCCCTGGAATCGCACATGGGTGACGCCTCCCTTTTCGCGCCAATCGAACGAGTCGGGAACATGGCCATCGGGAATGGCCACATCCTTGCGGCTGGAGGCGGCACGGGCCTTGGCGGCGCGGTTGATCTTCAGGCCGGTCAGCTGGCTGAGGAACTCGCCCTGGGTCAGATCGGCGAAGGCATTCACGGCCTGCTTGAAGGTGGAAGTACCGGCGGCATAGGCAGCGTTTCCAGCATCCACCAGGCTCTTGGTGGCCGCAAAGGCACCCTCGTGCAGGGCCTGATCGGCGGCGTTGAGGTAGGACTTGCCGGATTGGGACTGCAAGGGGAGTTAGTTGGAGTTAGTAACCTGTGAGGAGTCATGCTAGAGATCTCACCAAGAAGTCGCCGAAGCTCTGGACGTTGCTGAGCAGCGGCACCTTGGGCACAACGCTGGCAATGCCGTTGGCAGCGTTCTGGAAGGTATTAGCAGCATTGGAGGCCAAGTTGCTGAGGCCACCACCGAGGCCACCTCCCAGGCCACCTCCTAGGCCACCGCCGAAGTCACCTCTACCACCTCCGAGTCCACCGAACTGGGCAGAGACCGCAGCCACCAGGAGCGGCAGAACCAAAAAGAACTTCATTCTGATCTGTGTGGGGAAACAATTAATTAATAGCGATTAATAATGGAAGGCGGATTTAACTGGTTTCTCGGGGGAACTACGTCCGACGATCTCTGCGCCGTAATGACTATATTTGATTGCGTTTGAGAGCTCTGTAATCGGAATACTAGATGCAACCTGTCCAGTAACTAACCTTACGCGCCCGCAGATTAAACGCAAATGTTTTGGGCTCGATCGCCGGACGGAGCTTATATATAGTGTAGAGTCTCTCTAATGAAACCCGCCAACCTCGCCCGCACTCGGACCCATCCGAACCATAAATCCCAAGTCCAGTGATTCGGAATTATACAGAAATCGAATCAAAAGCACTGATGGCCTGATCTCGGCTATACTATAGCTGCTAAGCGGAGCGGTTTGGGAACTCGTCTTGGCTCATTAGTGGCGCCGCCGTGTAAGAAGCTACTGAATATAGGCGAACTAGAACTAAATCTGGTTCCAATACTAATTATAATCAGGGGTATATAGATCTTGTTTCTCAACACACAGAGAGGCTCCTTTCGCACTGCATTTTCGTCACAATAATTCTCGTTTTTAATTAGTTAACACACTTAATCCCTTTTTGAATGTTTTTTGTGCTCCAGAACCGGAAATTATCGAAATTGAATAAACTTTAGATTCTTCACGGGTTCTAAATTAAACTTCAGACTCTAAAGACTCTTAAAACTTTATAGAGATTCGCTGACGAACCTTTCGGAACGATGGACGGCTGTTAATGTTTTTGATCCAGCCCCAAGTCCGATCTTTTATAGCCTTCGATTTGGCTGCGCTTCGTTAGAGACATCTTGCGAATTCAATTAATCGAAGATTTTCGAATATTAACTAGTGGTTTTCATTAAAAATCCAACGTCACGCATTAGCATCTCGTATCTAGATCTCGATATTAACATCTTTTATCTTGAATTAATTCTAGGGAACAGCAAACAGTAGCTGTCTGGGTTTGGTTCCTTTGGTTCCCAGCAAAAGTCGAATGTGAAGAAATGTAACTCCCTTGGGGAAGCCCCTTCCTCAGCTGTTTTTTGAGGTAAACAAACAAGTTTGTTATCTTAATTAGGTGACGCTGCGTTAATTATGTCAACTGGGACATGAATATTTATCAGGTTTATGCTTATTTATAGGTGACAAAGAGTTGAGCATTTGTTTACAATTTTAAATTAATTAATTTATGTTGATTTTGAGGCACCTGTTCGAGTCGATAACTTTGCTAATTTGTTTAGAAACAAACAGAAAAATAGTTTAAAAAATAATTCAATCTCTTAGATAATAAAGTAACACTGCAGAAATTGTTTGCTTGAAATTATAAAATAAATTTTAATTAAAATTGTTATTTATGCATTTATATTTCCAATTATTGTGTTTTATTGCCACATTTATTAAATACTCGATTCTCATTTTGCATTTGCACTTTAAATCCATTTCGAAAAAGTGTTTTATGAGCAAACATATCATTCGTTAAACAAAACCGGAAACCATCCCAAAACTCGTTGTTAAATTAAACTCAATTATTGCGACATAAAGATTATCATCTGGAGAAAGGGGGGAGCAATAATATCAAACAAGTTCAGGTTCCGTTTTCAGGCAGATTTTTAATTTCAAATAAAAATATGTTCGAAGAAGGATGTTCTTAAAACTTAAATAGGGTTTAATAAGCAATTTGATAAGCAATTGCAATGAGAGATCATAAGAGATCATGAGAGATCCCTGAATATAGCCATAGATTTGCATCTGTTTAGATTGAATCCTAAAGCTAATTTATACATACAAATTGTGTGTTTAATAAATATAATTCAACCTCAAAACTAGTTTTAAAGTTTATATAAATTGCATATGTAAATAATCAAAGACTTTTTGGCAAACCTTTTCAGGCGTTAATTAATGCTAAAATGTTAGAAAAAATTGAATTATTAAACATTATTAAACAAAGAAGATGGTTTATAAATAGTAAAAAACTTAAATTTTCTATACTTTTCACCACAGAATTGTTTCCCGAAATTCAAACATTTTTCAAGTTCAACATTCAACAGTTTAATGTCGTAATAAATTAATTCATAAATTACATAGTTATTTAACAATCGTTTTACTAATTTTAATCAGTCTGTTGATGTCTGGTCTGGACAGATCGGGACTCCTGGACTTCATGGATGGGCGTGGCTTCTGGCAGGAAGATAATTGGCTTACTCAGATCTATAGGCGGAGCAGCCCAATTTTTGGTCATGGGAAAGCGCTAATTTGGCATAGAAAAAACTACAATTAATACCATTTTATTACCTTTTAAATATTAATTAAGTACTCACGCCACTGGGTCCATTTGGAGATCCGTGTCCGACCTGGGGACGGGCTAAGGTAAGAGCCAGGCAGGCCAGAAAAGTAAGAACCATGATTACTTTCATTTTGAAGGAAAGGATTTGAGATGATTGAGATGCTTGTCCAGGCAACTGCTTGGCTTGCAATGATGCTGGAATCTCGGCAAGATTCCCTTAAATAATCGGAGACCAGAGACCGAACTTTCTCCTTTTGCCAGCTTCCTTCCTGTACTTCCGCTTTGCTTAAAAATAAACCTCGGACGGGGATCGAGTTCGGATCGAGGCGGCACTCTTGCTTTTAGCCCGTTCCCGGTTCCCAGTTCCCTGATGGGGGCATTCCCAGTTAGCAGTTACTTACTGTTTTCCTTTGGTTCTTGTGGCTCGAAGAGACTCTGCTCGGCGGCAAAGAAACAAAAAGTGGAAGAGCGCGGCATTGCCTTTTTTATATTCGTTCGTTGGACTCTGCGATACATTTCAAGGTTGTCTTGGCATCTGCTGCCACATACCACAAATATATATATATCTGTACATATATATACGTGCATTGTGTGTATGTGCTGTGTGTGCTTCTTTCATTAACCACTTTGGGCCGCGGCAACAGCAACAACATCAGTCAACAGAACTTCAAACGAAGTCACTCGTCTGCGTCTGCGCGAAGGTGGAGCTCGAGATGAAGACGAAGATGAAGATGAAGACCAAGGATGGAGCAGCAGGTGGGCAGCAGGGGGAGCGGGGCAGTAGGAGTAGGAGTCGAATCTAGCCGGGGGCACCTTTTGGATCTTCTGTGGCCAAAGAAGAAGTCAGCTCCACCTTCGTCTCCGACACACATAAAACTTGATGTGATGCGTCTGCGTCGCCGGAATCCTCTTTAAATTAAGAAAGATGATTTGCAGATTTGAATGCAGACATGGACAGCGGGCAGCAGGCAGCGTGATGTAAGCCCACCGAGGAATTATTTATTTTTATTCCTCAACTCTCTGGAGGAGCGAGTGCAATAAAGTTCCCCTCGTTTGAGAGCCTTAGAAGTTAATTTACGATTATTGGCTTTTATCTTTGCTTCGTTTAAGCCGAAAAATAAATCCAGTGACTGGTTTATGGGTCCGTTATGAAATGGGATCTGCTTCTTCAAGGAATTTGGTAATCTTATGGCTCGAGTTCTGTTATGGTTGAGTTTACGGTTCTAAAATTAATTCCTGGAGAGCAGGGGAGGTCTTACTTTAAGACCGATTCTCCACTCAATTTCCTTGGAAAATCTAATCCATCCTCTATTTAATCTCAAGTTCTCTCTCCCATCAAAAAACCTTTAACCTTTGTTTACTTATTACTTTTATTAATCAAGAATTTCCTTTTTTTGTTGTCATACAATTAAAGCATACAATACAATATATATTTATCGTTATATATAGATTAATGTCTTAGTTCCTTTAATCTCTTCCTTGCTTCTGAATAAGGCAGATCTATAGGTTCATCTCTGGGTCCGCAGAGAGAAGCGTCATTTCCGGACATGTCCGGCCGGCTCGCGAAAATGCTCAGTTTCTCAGTGGAACCCGGAGAGTCCCCCCAGACCCTGACCCTTACCACACCAAACAGAACACACACAACTTAGGCTAAGGGGCTCCCGACGAGCCTAGTTGTGGGCCGCCAGTGGCTTGCCCAGGACACGCATGGCATTGGAGTAGTCCGAGTCGATTTGCGGTATGATCTGCTGCTCGTTGGGGCGCAGGGTGCGTATCAGGTCGTTGAGGGACAGCGATGACTGCGGGGTCAGCTCCTCCTTCGGCTGCAGCAGCTCCTGCGAGCTGGCCATCTTCTGGAAGTCCTGGGCAATCTGCTTGATGCGCTCCTCAATGGCGGCTGCCGGCGACTCCGTGGAACTGGGCACAGCCAGAGGTTCGCTGGCCTGCACAGCCACCTGCGACTCGCTCTCGTTCTCGTTCTCCAACTCTGGTTCTGGCTCAGACTCGTGCTCGTTGTCTCCCTCCGCCTCGGAATCGTGCTGCTGGGAGTTGTCGCTCTCCTCGGCTGCGGGAGCAGCGGCTACAGAGTCCTGTTCCTGGTGCTGCTGCTGCAACTGCTGCTGCACCTCCTCGATGGCATGCATCTCGGGATGCAGCTCATTGTCGCTGAGGGGGAAGACATGCTCCTTGATGTCGCCGTCGCTGTCGTTGCCCAGCTCCCGGGCATGCTCGCCAAAGTTGTCGCTGTCGTGCTCCTCATCGCCCTCGCCCTCAGCCTCGTGGTCGTCATGCTCCTCGGCCTCCGCATCGACCTGCTCCTGATCCTCCACATCCACATCGGCGGCGTCAGTGTCGGGCAGCGAGCGGTCGTGGTTCAGCTTGTAGGTGATGGGCTGCTGCTGGAACTCCTCGACCTGGAGGCGATGGCCCACAGCTGGCGAGGACTTGGCCTTGGCGGCGGAGTACATGACGCCGCTGGTGGACATTAGCAGAGGCAGCGGCGTGGTGGTGGCGGCGGCATGCAGGTTCATCAGCGAGACGGCCGGTCGCGGTGTGGTCGAGGTGATGGGACGTCTAAATAGATATGGAAAAAAGGATATATATGAGTTTTAGCTCATTGCCGGAGTCTGGTTTTGGGTTCGGGGTTAGTGCGAAAGTTGCTTAGCCTAAAAGTTAGTTAGTTGAACACAAATCATCATCATGACAACATCAACAACAACATCGACAGCGACAGCGACAACGAGAGCGACAACATTCTAAGGAAGCTAAGCCCCAAACCACCAAACAAAATACATTTTTCGGCGCTCACATCAGGATGGACGAGGGAAAAGTTGAGGCAATCTCAGAGGATACTCAAGAAGGAGTTACTCTATAGGTTTCTCCTTGGAGATTGCTTAAACTTCCCTTACTCTCGGCCCATCACATTGGCGTCTACAAAGAGGTGTTCTTTTTGTCGGGTCTTTGTGGATCTTAAGTCATGGAATGGATTCATCAGAGAGCTTGGAGTGGCGTTAGTAGGAAGTAGCTAGCTTCGCATTAGTCTTTAGATGCAGAGAGATGTGTGTGTAGTTATGGTAGATTGGTTACGATTTGGGGTTTAGCTCACCTATTTGTTCGTTCTTTAGCAAATTCTGTTCTCGAATCCCTCGGATTCGCACTCTGTCTGTGTGTGTGTTAGGTGTGTGTTTGGTGTGTATTGTGTGTGTCAACTAAAGTAACTTGTGGGTTATATAGGTCGCGCGTTATCCTTGCGTAATCTCTTGATCTGGGTTTAGTTTTAAGTTTTAGTTCGTTTTACTTAATTAAGGACATTTGTTTAATTTGTCTGCCAGTCTGGACAGCAATTAATTAACGTTAATTATAGCATAATTTGTTTATTGCATTATCAATATTCTTAATCATCCTCCTCGCTCCAGTCAGTGCTCTTAAATTCTGTTCGTTGTGTGTGTGGAGTCCTTAAGTCCTTAAGTCCTTACCCCTGCGCCGACGAGACGGGGATGCTGCCGTAGTTGTAGTAGTAGCAGCGGGTCTGCTCGCAAATGAAGTCCTTGACGGCCGAGCAGTCCTCGGGCATCCACTTGAGCGTGGGCTGCTTCAGGATCACGCATCCCTTCTCGGCGCCACTGCTGCTATAGATTATATACACAAAGAAAGGACATCGATGTAGATGGACCGAGTTGACAAGGACAACAGGATTCGGACTTACCTGTCGCGAGCCGTGCGCTGGGGCGAGGTGTTGCTGTTATGATCAACGGGATCGAGCAGACCGGCCGAGATGGCGTCCGCCGAGTTCTCGAAGAAGTCGAAGGTGGCATTGAACGGCAATCCGGTGCTCATCCATAGGAACATGCCCGTGCCCAGGCGATTTCCGGATGTCCAGAAATCGTAGTTGCCGTAACCGGCGTTCTTCAAATATGTGGTCATCGATTCGGCCTTCTCCTTCGTCTCGAACGAGGCCAGCTGCAGGCCCAAAGAGCGGCAGTACTGGTAGGCCAGGAAGTAGTTTAGCTCCGGGGAATAGGGGTTCATCCTGCTGATGAAGTACTGCACTCCATCTAAATGGATTGTCGTGATGCGTTGACCTGCGGGAAGGAGAATGTTTGGTAGAGATCTCTGAACCAAAGTGAAGATGTTCCAAGTTCACAACAGGTGAATGAACCTACTTAGAGTTCCGAACGCAATTGGAATCGCAATGCGTAACCGAAACAGCGAAAATGGTAACGGTTTCGGCTTCGGACATGGCATGCGTAATCCAAAGAGGCCCAAAGACAAACATCATTAAATAGGATTACCAAAAAAGCAGCCAAGTAATGAATCGCTGGACAAACGCTCCATAAAAACAGGCAGAAGAAGACCAAGACTTTGGACTTTGGGAGGGGGAAAGCGTGATTCACAACGAAGATGATGGTGATGATGATGATGACCAGGAGCATTTATGCGGTCCCTGACCCCTAGGGGGCTAATTACCCAAGCCCGAGCCCCGAAATGGGGAATCAAGGTGCTGATGACATTAATTAGCCGCTGGTCAGCCGAAATGGAGACGGCGACCCATCTTATGTAACCGTCGACCCGGAGAGCTAAAGTGTAGTGAAGTGAGGCGAGGAATGCTGTCGGGAACAATGCAAGATGACAGTGACTTAGGCAACAGGTAGAGATCTCTTGGCCAGATACCTTCCAGACCTAATAGTGTATATACAAAGGCGAGTGTGTGTGTCTTGGCCCTTACAAAGCGGCTCAAAAGATAAACACAAACAGCGGGGCAGTATGAGTACTTTGTCTTCCAGAGCCCTCCTCCTCCTCTGGGCAGGGCACTTGGCCATTTATGGCACTTGTCGTGGATGGATATTGGCTACGGAATATGGGATATACATAGGCCCAGGCCTAGGCACGAAGAGTTCCAATACCTGTCTGCCTTTGTGTGTGTGTCTGCTCGTATATGAAATTATTTCCGGCGATTTAAATGCAAGACGACACACACGAAGCCAAACTCAAAGTCTGCCTCGCTGCCAAGATTTATGAATCAACAGATTCTGAAAGAAGAGATCTTGGCACATTGAAGTGAATTTATTATGCGTCCAAGCGGATTAAGACTGAGATTTCCATCAGCTAATAAGAATAATGATCAAGAAGCTGGCCAAAGAAATTCCTAAATCTCATTTTAATGGGCCAATTTAAGCCCGAAGCGCGGGATCTGATTCAATTCGAGCATTAATTTCCGCCCAAATGAATCCACATCTTGATGGCAATCTCTCTCCTTCGCCACGAAATGGAACTAAGTAAAAGCGAGTAAGTAGTATCTGGCCGGGAGAGGAGATAACGAGCCTCGGCCCAATTGCAATTGCAGTTAATTTGACACCGACTCTAAACGTGAATCCAACTGCGGGATCGGGATCGGAATCGGGATCGGGATCTCGAGATCCAGATCGAGTTCGGGCTAGGGTAGGCAATAATTGGGCAGCAGAATGGAGCCAGAGCCAGATCCGAACCCAAGCACCGTAATTTGCCAAGGTAATTACCCGGCCAGCGATAGATCGCGAATCTAGCACGTCTCTAATGATGCAGTCAAAGTCAATGCTAGTGTTTGCCGGGACTCTGATCTCCGATGGGGATCGAGATCGAAATGGACGGGGATGTGGCTACAGTAGATGCGGACGCCATTGCCGGAGGATGTGATGGGGCTAACTCTAGTTATTTGTTGGCACCTAACATCCCTCCGGCCAGTTAGCAGGCAAATCATTATAATGGAGATGGCGACTTGGGATAATCAGAGGGAAATTGATAAAAAGCCAGGAACCGAGGAACCAAAGATCCAAGGAACCCAAGAACCCAGAACGAGTGCAATTCAGCCATGGGGTAATCGATGAGTGGAGAGCTCCCAGAGCAAAGACAGAAGACTGCCAGAGACTGGAGACTAAAGACTAAAGAATGGGTATAGAATCGAATCGATGCAAAAACACCGAGCTAACTTAATGACTGCGACTCTGATTCGGATATAATGATGGGAATGCATCATTCCTGGACTTGAATCTGTTTCCAGTCTCTCAGTCTTTCTGTTTTTTTTTTTTTGTGATTTCTGATTTTTTTCCCCCGGGCTTGACTTTGGCTTCTTTATTTGCAGTTCCTTGGAACGAACGAACGTCTTTTGTTTACTTGTTAAATGGAAGAAGGTAGGAATAATTATGGGTTATTCCCGGAGATTGAATTATCATTTGCTGGCAGAGGTAAGCCGCCAATTAGCAAGGCATTTTAGAGAGTACAGCCAGGCTGAAAACTTGATTAATCCATTCCAGGAAAAGACGTTTAATTGAAAGAGTGATTGCGTTGCTGAAGTTCTCAAGTTTAAATTGTTTTCACTTTGAATTTTAAAGAGAAAATTTCCATTTAATTTACTAAAGTTAAAGCTTCTTTTAAATTAATCATAAAATCGTTTATTTCTAGATTCAAGATCAAAAACTAAGGAAATTAGCTTAAAATATATTTTTAGCTGCAATATCCTGAAGACAGTCTGTAAACGTTTTAAAGATTTAAAGTATTTCCTTCTATTTCTATGAATTATTTTTGTAATAGTTTTCCAAATATTAAAAGAGCTCCCATATATCCTTTAATATTTAATGTAGACATATAGGAGAAATCCCGGGGACCCACAAAGACCCATCAATCAAAATTCTGTGACTTTACTAACCTGCAGCGCATGCCAAGAGGCTCAGCAGGCAGAAGAGTACGATTTTGGCCATCTTTCTTCGGCTTGGTTTGGAGTTGGGGGCGCGGAGCACTATCTGATTGCCGCTGGCGACGATCGGGGAATACGAATCGGGTTCTCTGGCTTTTAGGACGCGGCTCAAAAGAGTTTGGAGTTCAGCACCACACGTCGCGTTCACTGCAAGCCTTCGTCGTCGACTGATCGCGAGTGTCCAAGAACTGCGGACCGAAGAAGAGACCGACGAAGAACAAGCCGACTCGCTGCTTCCAGAACCCCAGCGATTCCAGTTCCAGTTTCCTCTTCCAGACGCGCACACACACACAGCACGATCACACACACGGACTGAGATACACAGGCACAGATGCAGAGGCAGCGCGACTTGAGTTAATCCTTGGAGCTGGAGTTGGAGTACGAGTACGAGTACGAGTAATTGGAAATGTTAGATCCGCTGAGCTTCTGTTCTGGCCAAGTTAGCGTTGCTAAGTGTCGGGTGGTGCCGAAAGCAGTTAGCTTAAGAAGGAAATTGCCGGATGGAAGTGCGGGTAGCAGAGTGCGGGGAGCCGTGTGGAATCGTGGAAAAGAAAGAAGAAATAACCGAAAGACACCAACTATTTGCTTATTTCATGGATGTGATTGGAAATTGGCCTCGCTGACTCTCTCTGTGTGTGTGTGTGTGTGTCTGGATTCTTCCTGAGCCGAAGTCAGTGCTAGACAAAGAGCGCAATAAAGCAGAGGCACACAAAAGCAATGCTCAAACCGAAATATTAATGCACTGAGAGAAATTTAAACTATGATAACAATAAACTGATGGGTTTTTACCAATAAGGATTATTATTAATTTAATATTATATTTTACAGTAATCTGTATTATACTTTTCTTTATTCGATACTCTACCTATTTTTTTCAGTGCTCACGCACACCTTTAAATCCCATTGCACGTCTCCCGTCTTCATTCCAATGGGAGTCGGAGCCGCTGCCGACGTCGCTGCCGTCGTCGCCGTCGCAGCCAGCGTCGGCGAAGTCATCGCAGTCCATTGTTAGTTTTGTTCTTTCTCCCACAACGACGCTTTGGTTTTGAATTTGGGTTCTTTCTGCTGGTTCTCTTACCTGTCTTACCTGTAGGGCTCGCTGCACGTTTGTCCCCCCCCCCCCTTCCGCCCGCTGGTTCCAGGGCCAAAGTCAGGGCCCGTACCCGTACCCCCACCCCTGCCCCTTCCAATGCGCAATGTGGTTCCATTTCCATTAATTTGGTGCGCTATCGCGACGCTGAGTCGCCGTGGAAATCGCCGCTTTCTGCGGTTCCTTAGGCCGCCGCGTCTTTTACTCACTTTTGCTGGAAGCGTGAAGTGTAATAATAATAATGATCTTCTGCTTTGCATTTTGACAATATTTCTCGGCTCTTCTGCTGCGGGTGCCAGCCGCAAAACACGACTTTTTTTCGGCCTTAAAAATAAAGGAACGAAGAGAAAAGAATATGATAAATGTGTGCATGTGTAATTAAAGGCAGCTCTTCGCGGCTTCTCCGCTTTTTGGCTTCTGGCTGTGGAGCTTTCTAATTAACCTTAGAACCTGGTGAAGGATAAATATTGGTTTAATGATTATTAATAACCGAACGCTTTAAGTGGCTAAGCGGAAATTAGCCTCCAATTAGAAGGGTTACAACGGAAAAGGGGGACCGCTACACAGAGAGAAGTTCTGCAGGGCATTATGTTTCTCATTCTAAACGAATTGGGTCGATTGTATTATGTTAAATATGCTTCGCAAATTATATAATTTCTAAGCTTTTATTCATTATTATTTTGTAACTGAAAAGAGCTGCTTGGAGACTTTTTAATTGCAAAATTGTGTACTGTGCATAATTGCACCCTAGACATCGATGCGTTTTATCCCCGCTTCAACGACTTTGCGGCAGTACGCCCTCTCGGCCTTTATCACTCCCATTTGATTCCGGCTTAATTCCAGCCTAGCCAATAGTTAATCCCATTCGACACATCGCCGATCGGCGGTCGCAGGCTATAATTATGTACGCGTTGGGCTAAACATAATAATGGCCAAGTGATTAACAGTCATGGGAAATGAATGGGCCGCAATTTCCCAGTTTGGAACGGAACGGGGGGAATCGATGGAACGGAGGATGCACCTGGAAACATGTGCGTGCGCCTCGCAATCGAAACTTCTATCGCAAGTACAACGCACCACCGACAACATTTGGGCCCTTCGACGAGCGCTGGGCTGTTATTGCTTTTAGTGGCTTTTTGTTGGTAAAACTGCCGCCGGCCGGGTGGACCCGACGCTGTGACCGCGACGGACACTGGAGGAGCTTAATGTGACCACCGCGAACTCCTGGCAATCTGGATTTCCAGGCAGGGAGGGGTGGAGGGGGTGGAGGGAATATTGGATGGCCTTCGCCTTAACAGCATTCATCCATCTATACTCGCGGTCACCGCTGCTGCTGCTGCTTCTTCTTAGCCTGATCTTCTGATCCTCACCATTTGTATTTGTGTGCGAGTGGATGCACTGAGAGAAATCAAAATGACAAAAAGCAAATACAGAAATTATACATATATTTGTCAATAAAAATAAATCTATCATATATTAAACAATCAAAATAAGCTAAAAATTCAGCATTATACTCATAAAAATATTTTAAACTTAATTTAATTTTATGTTTTTATCAAATTTTTTTGTTTTTACCAAAATATATCGAGTTTCGGGAGACACAATATCAGTTGACACTAATAAGATGTGGCACAAGATTGATAAATTGGATTTATAATCGCTAAATTCGATGGATATGCGATTTTTCTCCCTGTGCCTTCCAGGCGTCGTTTTCTGCTTCTTCTAGTCGCCTCCCCCTACTCGTCGTACTCCAACTCCTGGTCCCATTTCATTGCTAGTTGCTGTTCTTGTTCCTGTTGCTTGTTGTTTTTGGTCTAAAAATAAACTCGGCACCAGATTGAGGAATTTAATTCGCCTTTTGGTAGAAATCCTCGACTTTGGCTTTGCCAACGGACTTTGGTGCGCCTCTTCTTCCTTTGCTTTGCTTTTGCTTTGGCTCTTCTCTTCTCTCTCCTCTTTGCTTTGCTTCAGGGTGGACTTCCAATAGCTCTTATATTCCAAGCTCAGTAATGACTTTTGGAGCTCTTCTGAAGCAGGGTCCACCCTAATGTGTGTGTGCGTTGCTCCTGGGTATCCACATCCATTTTAGCGTCAAGTTTAGCGATGATGCTGATGATGACGACATGGACATGGCATCTGGCCAAGAGGATAGAGCGAGAGAGAGTCGAACTAATACACACATTTTCCGCCTGGGATCAAAGGATTAACGTGAAGCGGGTTCTTTGGCTGAGAAATGACACTCAGATATTCTTTTGAGGCGGACATTGCGCATTTCCACTTCCCTGCGTTCTAATTAGAAGAAGCGCATGTCTTGTGTCCTTGGCAGCGCAAAGGTCATCGGCATTTGCATCGCGGGTCACACACACACACACACGCACACATTGCTGCCGTCGTGCTGGCCAAGCCCACAAAATCGCAGGAACATGACCAGCAAACCGATCAGGAGCGATCCCATCCGATCCAATCCTAGACCATCCTCCTCCTCGATCCCCAGTCGCATCCGAACCGTTCATGCATAAATTCATGTCCGATTTCCATTTCCACTCCCCCTTTCGACCGCCATGAGTCATGTGCATTAATAATAAACTTATTAAAATATGCAAGGTTTTCAATAAATGCTCTCGTCCTCTAGCTGGGATTTCGTTTCGGTTATTGGGGGGGTTATAAGGGACAAGGGATCAGGGGACAGGACCAAGGAACTACTAGTATTCTTAGGGAATTTTTTGGTTCTGCTGGAAAGTTGAATTTAGTTTCCTGGCTTTGTCAGTAGGTTTGTCATTAGGTTAAGTTTAAAATTTCACTAGTGATGAAATATTTGTATAAAGGGAACTATTATGGTGACTTCTTTGGAAAATATCTTTAAAACATTCTCCAAAATATAGATCTTATGGGTAAGGCCTTTAATCACTCCCTTTGTCCTTAAGTTTGTCATGAGAAAATGCACAAGTGCAGGATACCTTTCATGAAGGAACCATGTTCATAAGAACTTTAGAAAACATTTTATAATAAACATTTTCAGGTAGTTCTTAATGTAATAATAAAATTAAAAATTTATTAAAGCTTTTCTAATCTTTCTTTGATTAGAATATAACGTACCATAACGTACCATAGCATATTCTATATTGATATTCCGATATATCCATATTCTGTGATAAATTTAGACTTGAAATGTGTTAAAATATAGCAAAAGAAACTGTTTCATAAATCCATTTAAAAAGTCTAAAGTCAGTCACAAAATCTCTGCAATTTGCCACAACTAGACCGATCTCTTTGGCGCTTTCCCAAATCATTATCCAAAAAAACAAAAACGAGGTAACCCAATGATCCTCCTCCTCCGGCCGCCAAAGAATGGCAATTGGCCTGCTTCGACTCTGGCTTGGACTTCTTCTGACTGCTGCCAGCTCCAAGTTCCAGCTCCAGCTCCAGCTCCCAGGTCGCCTTGACCATAACCATATCAACGGTAAATAATTTCGATCACAAAGCAATGGAGCTGAAACGAAACGAGAAACGAAACCAAATGAGCATTTGCCGGAGGATGGGGATAAGCATGGCAATCAAACGGGGGGAGTAGGAGGACGCCACGGTATTGGGGACAACGGGAGAGGGAGAGAGGGGTGGGGATTTTTCGAGGAGCTCCTCCACGTCATTTCAGATTCCATGTCAAAAGGTGAAGCCAATTCAACGTTTTCTGGCGAACTGGGCAACAGAATCACGACCAGAACAAAAACATCCACATCTTCCAACAGCCAACACACAATGCCAACTAACCGCATCAACACGAAAATCACCCAAAAATGGTGGAGAGGAAGCTCAGGTCTAGAGGGGGAATTCCATAGGGGATTCGGATGATTTCCACTAATTTGTGAGTCGCGCAACTCATTGACCCGTGCATGATCTGCTTCCACAACACACACACACAGCTGATGCTGATGCCCGAAAAATCCGATCCCAGTACCAGAAATGTCTCAATTCGATATAGAACAGTCGCAGAGAGATACAGATACAGAGATACACAGATACACTTGGCCCGATCGCTGGTAATGCCCAGACAAATGGCCAAAGATCTTCTCATGTCGCTAATACGGCCATTAGACCTAAACGGTCGGGACTGGAGTTGGAACTGGAGAAGGAGGAGGTGGAATCGGAGAACCGAGGTGAGCAGGAAACCGAGAGGCATTCTTAATGAAGGGAATCAAATAGAAATGAAAGAAAGACGGAAGTCGACTTTTATGTGCAGACACCGCCGCTGGCCAAGATTATAGCCAAGTTGGTACGTTGGCAAAAGGGGCTCATTTGCGAAATTGAAATGCCACTGCCACCAGGTTACCACATACCGCTCCATGCGGGTGCGGAATGATGGTGTTCAGGTGTGGGTGTGGGACGGACATGGGTCTCGGACGCGGTCGCGGTCTCTCGCCGGGTTCAAGCACCTCTCTGAGCCATGACTAACCGAATGACTGATAGCTGAGTGCCGGAGCATGGAGCATGGAGCATGGAGCATGGAGCATTGAGCATGGAGCTTCTATAATAGAGTGCCCGTGCCCGATTCTGCACTTGACCGATGTCCAGAAAACCCCCAGAACCCTAGGAACCCTAGAACCCAGAGCGGGCCACATAATTACATGCCATCTCCCGCTGCTCCGCCCTCTTTTCCCACTCCAGTCACTGACTTTTCCACACGGAAATAAAATAATAGCATTTGCATTTGTGGGGGAAAACTTGGCTTATAAAGCAGCCACACGAGAGGGTCATGGGGTAATGTAAATTATACTAAGAAAGAGACTTCAAGAACTACCGGAAGATGTGCTTTTAATGCCACTATAATTTTTAAATATATCTGTAAAAGACTTATTACTACTCGTAAAATAATTTAAGATTCATTTTCATCAAAAATGTAGAAAAAATGTAGAATGTAGAAGCTGACTTCTAAGATAATGCCATCTATATTGTCTTCTGCCTTTTATTATCTCTTGTGCTTCTTTTCATAATTAATTATTAACATTGTGAGTGAGCTAATTAAACAAACAAATGAACAAATAAACCAAGAGGCGACATTATGCCACAAAGATCTTGTCAAAAAGTGTCTTTAATTGAATCTGAATATCACAAAGTTGCGACTAGAACATGTCAGGAATTATAGTGCAAAGGAATAGACTAAGTTTTTCTTGCTGAGTTCCAACTATCATCAAGAACATAATAAATGTGAGGCCCTAATCCATGGTTAACTATAAGCAAAAAGCCAAAAACTATTAAAAAATTTCCGTCATAATAAAAATTTTTTAATAATCTAATTATTTCCCATTAAATTCTCTATAGTTTCCCGCTGTGCACTCATTTCTCTGGCGAAATGCCGACACTGGAGTGTGTTTGTGTCGCCTACGATCGAGTATGCCGTGGACGTGGATGCGGATATGCCTGTGACTGGGGATGGAGATGGGGATGGGGATGCGAGGGCAACCTATATGTGTGTGTGTGCATGTCCAAGGGGTATGTGCTTCTCACGACAGCAGAAGCCCGGAGCTGCAGCTGAAGCTGAAGCTGAAGCTGGAACATGCCGCCAGTAGCAGACATTGGGGCCAAAGCTACGAGCCAAAGGCAGTCCAGAGCCAGAGCCATGGCCAGATCCAGGGGAGGATCAGGGGGTCGGGCCTCCAACACGAGCTTGATGACTATTATATGTGGGCAGAGGTCGGCGGGGTCGGTGCGCCGTGAACTTCTCATGAAAAGCCTAACCATGGGGAATTTAATAGTGCTTAGCACCAGCAGAGGACACCCGAGACCTAGACTGAGACAGAGAACGAGAACGAGAACGCGACCAGGCAGACAGATACAGATACAGATACAAATTCAGATTGGTAGCGTTCATTTGGCAGTCAATTACGGAGTGGAGCTGGAGGTGGGGCCCAGACTGGCCTGGAGTGGAGTGGAAGTCATGCTGGTAGCAACACCTGGCCATATTCATATTATGGCCAAGCACCAGCAGTTGCGGATCAGTCAAAGTCAAAGAATAAGGAGGAGAAGGGATGCCAAGCCAAAAGGAGCTAAGTTTATGACTTTTATTTAAATCGAATTTGTTAAGAGTGAGCTGCTTCCTTAGGCTTTAGAATATATGTAACTCAGAACTTCAGAAACCTTTTGTTAACTCCCCAAAGGTCACTGATCAGCGGCCTCTTAATCGCTGATCTTCGGTTCGAAGGCAAAAAACCAGAAGGCGAAATGCTAATGATAATGATGCCCCATGGAGCAGCAGATGTCTCACCTTTTTCCCCAAAGATCGATCATTTACCATTTATCAGATTCTACATTTTCTAAAGATAAAAACAGTACAGAAAATAGACGATGACAAAGACTTCCACCAACTCATTCCAAGAACTAGAGCCACTGGACCTTAGGTGCCTCTCCTGCTCGACCATGCGCTCCTGCCGCTCCGGATAGACGATCTTGTGCTCCTGCAGGTACCGTATGAAAGCCATCCGGTCCAGCAGGCTCATGTTCTGAACCCTTGGATTATGCTTGTCGACAAAGCTATAGCCGTCGCCGCCATTCAGCAGGAAGGAGGGCAGCACCAGGCCGTAGTACTTATCCGTTTTGACGGATTCATATCTGGGAATCTGGCAGTCGGAGCACAGAGCCTTGATCTCGGTGATGCGCTGGCCCATGGGCCGGCTGTAGTTGAACTTTAGGCGCATCCCCGACACCTGGAGGAAGCCACTGTTCTGGTTCTTGCTCCGCAGATGGGCGGAGTGCTCCAGGGCCATCATCAGCTGGAGGCCACTGATTTGCGTGTGGAACATGTTGTTGCTGAAGGGCATGACAGTGATCACATCCGCCTCCGTGATGACCCCGGGGTTAATCGAAGCCCTAATGGCTGTGGGAAGTAATCAGAAGTAACTGAAGGATCTCTTTTTGGAGATCGGAACCAGAACCTACCGCCCGCATTGATGATGCCTATGGAGGCATCTGTCCAAGTACTCCGATCCATTAGAGTTTGCTGCACTCGAGCGTAGATGAAGCTGTCTGCAATGAGGTTGCCGAAGTTGCACTCTCCGTAGCCGCAGGTCTGGCGATCTCCGTTCAGATACACCGAGGTGGTGCCCACCACATGGCGCTCCATGTCATCGATCACCGGGCGATAGGTGGCCAGGAACGCCTGGACATCGCTTCTGGGCTCAAAGCTGCTGTCCAGCAGGATGGGTTGACCATTGAAGGTCAGCAGGTTGCCACCTCTGTCGAACTGGAAAGGGGAAGAAGAAATATATAAAGGAAAAGACCTTAACTGATGCATTACTTCCAGCGACATCCTTCCCAGGTACTTGGTGTAGGCATAGGCCTGCACCACCGGCACTTTCCTGCCGTCCGGCTTGACCACTACTGTGGGATAAGGACCTTCGGGTATGTCCTTGCCCGGAGCTGGGCCCGTAAACAGCAGCGTATGCGACTGGCCACCGACCACGACATCCACTTCCGGACACATTTTGGCTATTTCTATGTCCTTCTTGTAGCCCGCATGTCCCAAGGCAATAATGATGTTGACGCCGAGCTCCCTCAGCTTGATGGCCTGCTTGCTGGGGGGTTCAGGAAGAAAGGATTAAGCTCTTCAATTATAAATACCTCAAGTTCTAGTACTTAATGGCTCGTATCTCATTTTGGAATAAGATATTATTGGGCTGCGTGAGCTGCTTCGTCTCCTCTTGGATGTAGCCCAGAACGCCAATCCTATGGTCGCCCCTCTTGATGATCGTGAAGTTCTTCAGGTTCTTGCTGGCCTCCAGCTTGGGTTCGTCGCTCAATTTTAGATTGCAACTGACCATGGGAAAGTTAATCAGGCCCAGAAACTCCGCCAGAACATCGGTTCCATCGTCGAACTCATGGACTCCCAGGGTCTTTGCGGGTTTCCTTAAGTAATTAGGTTTGTTTAAGTTAACTCTTCCCTTACCATGGCATCGGGAGCCAGCATATTCAGCATTTGGGCCACCATCTTGCCCTGATAGACCGTATACCAGGCGGTGCCGTGGAATGTATCGCCGCCATTTAGATATATCACTGGATCTTTTTCCTCTTTTCTGTACTTCTCTAAGCTGGAATTTAAGTTATGGATAACTTTCACTCTTTGTTTTTTAAAGGATACTAAACTTACGCCGTGGCAACCCGTCCGAATCCTCCGTAGCAAAGACCGTGTTGCGCCTCTTCGACCTTGCATTTGCCTCCTTTGGCGGAGACCTGGTCGTACCTCGCGTGCATGTCGTTGGTGTGCAGCAGGATGAACTTGAAGCCATCTATGGGAGCTGGAACCAGCAGGATCAACAGCAGGACCGCTGTCCAGGTAGCCTCCATTTTGACTTAAATACTTTACCCGAAGCCCCGACTGAAGGCAAAGCAAAAGAAGACTCTGTTGGGAAAACCCTGAAGTAAAGCCTACTTTCGGGATTGAAGAGTTCATTTTTGGAAAGGCTGGAAAATATGCCAAGGTATATCTGATAATTAAGGTAAGCTAAGTGTTTTCAGAACCAAGATGTTAAAAATCAATGCATAAATTTATTATAAATGCAAGTAAGATAGTTGTAATTATATTGAGCAATCATTTATTTATGACAGCTTCCTAAGTCACCACAGTAACAAGAATGAGAAGAGGATTTTGTTGGATTTTGTATATTTTTATATTTGATTGGATTTCAAGAAACTCCTTCGTACAAGCTTCAATTTTGTGATCTTTAATTTCATTATAAATAAAACAAAGACTTGAGCTTCTTGATAAACAATCCCCTAGCTAATCACTCGCATTAGCAGGGAAGACACAAGGAGAATAGCACTAAAGCCCACGAGTCCACCGGCCGAGGATCCTACAAAGACAATGCGACCCTCAATGCCCGGATTCACATAGTCCCGCTGCTCCAGGTAGAAGGACACCGCCTCCTTGTCGTTCCTCTGCAGGCGCTGCGGCTGGTGGATCCCATCCCTGATCTTGTGACCATCTCCGGCGTCCAGCAGGAACTCTCCCACGATCACATTGTACGCTGCCGTGTCATTAAGGGGGCTGTATGTCGGGACCTGGCAGGAGGCACAGCGCACCTGGACGGAGACGACCCGCTGACCCACAGGCTTGGCGGCATTGAACACCACATGGAGGCCGGAGACCTGCAGGAAGCCGCCGTCCGAGTCCGTGCCCCTCAGGGAGGCGCCATGCTCGAGGGCTCGTCGGATAGAGCTGCCCGTCATGGTGGCCATGAAGAGGTCGTTGCCCCAAGGCAGCACGGAGAGGAGATCGCTGTCGGTGACGGAGCCATCGGATCGCTTCTCAATGGAGCTGCGAATGCCTGGATTTAAGAGGAAATATTTTAATTAAAATAGAAATAAAAATAATTTCTAGCTTACCTCCGCCCTGTATTAAAGATATGGCTGCATCCGTCCAGAAGTCACCGCCTTGGTCCTCCATCATCCGGCTGAAGACCATGGCATCGGCCACCAGATTCCCCAGATTGCACTCCTTGGCCCGGCACACCTCCTTCCTGCCCTCCAGGTGCACCTTTGTGTGTCCCACCACCGACTTCTCCAGGCGGGTCACATTCGGTCGGTAGACCTCCAGCAGCTCGAGCAGATCCGGCTCCTGAGCCACCGAAGCATTCAGCAGGATGGGAGCTCCATCGAACTCGATCAGGTTGCCAGCCTCATCGAACTGGACATGGAGCCGTCCCAGGTACTTGGTGTAGGCATAGGCCTGCACCACAGGCACCTCCTTGCCGCTCTTCTGCTTCACCACCGTGGGATACGGGCCGTCGATGTGCTCCGCATCCGGCTGGGCGCCGTTGTAGAGGAAGGTGTTTGTGTGGCCACCGATGACGATGTCCACCTCGGGGCATTTCTCGGCTATCTCCTGGTCCTTCTGGTAGCCAGAGTGACCCAATGCGATGATGATCCTTATGCCCTGAGCCTTGAGTAGCTTGGCCTCCGCACTGAAAAGCACACAAGTCAAAGCTGATCCTTAGATGATCTCCAACTCACTTGATGGACTCCACTTCCTCCTTGAACTCCACGTCCATGTTGAGAGTGAGCTTCTTGGTGTCCGGCGTCAGGTAGCCAATGACGCCTACTTTGGTGCCGTTGGTCTCCAGGATGGTGGAGTGCGCCAGGTGCTTGGTGGCCTTCAGCTGGGGCACCTTGGTTAGGTCCAGGTTACAGGCCAGCACCGGGAAGTTGACTTCGTTGAGGAAGGGTATCAGGCCCTCGACGCGCTCATCAAACTCGTGGTTGCCCAGGGACTGTAATTCAGAACAAGATCTTAACATTTACATTCCTTAAAATTAAAGGGTATAACCTACAATGGCATCGGGTTGCAGTTTGTTGAGAAAGGCGCTGGCTATCTTGTCCTTGAAGATGGTGAACCAGGCTGTGCCCGTGTAGGTGTCACCTGCATTGAGATAGAAGACGGGCAGGCCGCCCTCCTGGGCCTCCCTTCGGAATTTACGAACTCTGTAATGGAAGGGTCATCGGGTTAACTTGTCACATTAGTTCCTTCCACAACTCACTCGTAGGCCACGCGGGCGAATCCTCCATAGCACTTGTCCGTGTGCGCATCCTCCGGGGAGCAGGAGCCGCTGTTGACACTCGTCTGCTCGAACCTCGCGTGCATGTCATTGTTGTGCAGGATGATGAACTCAGTGGCCACCTTGGGCTGGCTGGCAACAGGATTGGCCAGGCTCTGGTGGCCCAGAAGAACAGCCACAATCAGCAGGAAGAAGGACCAGTGCGAACGCATCTTTAGCCTGGAGAGGAATGACAATGCATTCACAGCTCGCAATAAATTCTGATAAATGGCAAATCTGGCGCTTTAATCTTTATAGCTCTCTAATAGCTTTAATGACTTTACAGGGCTTTACAGTGGGTACTCACTGTCTGAACAAACAATAGATATAGCAATCATTCGAGTGGCGAACAAAACTATTTGCAAATGGGCTTTTCTAAGCGAACAGGTATATTTTTAACCGTCCGCAAACGATAAACATATCTTGTTTACTCTTTTTCACTCTCTCTTTGAAAAATGGGATATATCCAAAGCGTCACAACAGATTTCAAGCGAAAAATAACAATTAATTCGAGCAATGAGTCGCTCCGCATATCCCCACTTTAAGCGTAATTAATTTGCTTATAAAGCAAAAATATATATAATTTTATTCGAGTGCGAAAAACCCCCCAACACTGGGTAGCACAATACTTCGCACAGGTATAAAATATACTTCTAAGCTTTTATTTCCTAAATCTCTCTAAAAATTACATGTTTGGTTCCAACCAAAATAAACCAGAGAGTGCCATAAATTCCGTGAAAGCAAACAAGCCCAAAAACTTGCCAGCCAAAACAAATAAAGCGAATGGCATAATTCATATACGTAAAGTTCACAGGTATTTACATAGAAACTGATTATTTTGCTAAAGTACATTGACCACAACGCAAAAATAAAATAAATAAAGCGGAAAAGAGGGCAAAAGAAGAAGAAGGGCGTGTAGAAGGTGTAACCCTTGCATATCAGAACTTGAACTTAAATGAGACTTTCTTCATCAAAATGTTATTAATCATATGTGAAAAATAAGGTTTTTTTTTCAATTTAAAATAATAAATTATATATACATATTTGATAATAAAGAAGGGAGGGCTTGGTCATGCCGGAAAGCCACGAACAATGAGCACATGAGCTTAAATTCATAGAAAAATGTATAATGCCATGAAAATACCTAATGGAAACTAGCACATAAGAGCTATCCAAATTGCTATCCAAAATTAAAGAATTTTTGGCTTAGTTATGATAGATTTTCATTCAAGGTTTTATGAACTTCAGCTGCCCGAAGTTAGCGTCCTTTCTAATTCACAACTTGAACTGCATAATAAAAAATTATTTAAGCTCGTTAAATATAGATTTAATTTCAACAAAACACTTGCAAATATAGCTTTGGAATTTTCAAGTTATTTCTCCCTGATTGATTTATTTGAAGCGAACTCATTAAGCTTTATTTTTATATTATTTTTTATACAGTCACCAGCTGTAAATGGAACTGAAACTGTATAGACTTGACATTCATTCAAACAACTGCCTTGCCTACAAAGGAAATTTATATGTAAAATTGTATCAAGTTTCATTAATCGCCAGGCACTTTGTTCACATTTTTTTTTGGGGGAAATCACTTAGTACACTTGGTCCCCGGTCCAGTTTCCATTCAACAATAAATAATGAACTATGCCACAATTGAAGTTATTACTTTAATTTGCTTAATTTTTTATCAGAATTTGTCGTCACACGGTGTTGGCCCTTAATTATTATTATTATTTTTGCTACCAACTTGCAAAAGCACGTTTTTTGCGCTGCAAAAATATATTCAGAAGAACCTTTGCCACCGATGTCTATAATCGCACTGACTGCTCTGCTCTTCGCGGCTCGCCAAGCTGCTCTCTGCAGCAGCTGCTGTTTTGCTGCTGCAGCTTTTTTTTGTTGTGATTCTTCTAATTATTATTTATTATTTTTTATTATTTGTTTTCGCCCCGTCTGGCCATCCGATTCACTTTTCACTTGCACATGCCGCACCTTTGGGTCTAATCAACCGGCAGAAGAGCTTCCCGCTCTCGCAGGTGAGCAGCACATACAGATACAGATGCAGATGCACAGATTGAGATACTCTCTGGAGATTCCACTGCTCCCGAAGGTCGTTACGTGACGTTACGTCGCGAGGTGCTTTACGTGGCCAGCGAGCGAGAGTGGAAGCTGCCAATTTATGTCTTATCAATAGCGAAACGTAAATCATGTGCAAAAAAAAAAACAGCAGACAGCCTCAAAACTATAAATCTTATGAGATTTGGGATCATGATCTTATTTAATTTCACAATAAAAGCAATGATGATAGTTTATAGAAATAAGTAGTTACTGTATCTTTTCTGTAATATCTCATAGCGATAGAGTTTAACATCATTCAAATCTTTTTATGGTTTTAAAATGCTTTTTCATTGAGAGTAATAATAAATAATTAAATAAATTGATTAAATTAAAATAAAAATTAATTAATTAATAAAAATACGTAATAAAATATAATATTTTTACCAGCCTAAATAAAGATTTCTCTCAGTGCCTTAATGGCAGATCAAAGCCCAGACAGTTGCTCTCAAATGCCGGCAAACTCAAATTGAAATGCAAAATATCCGTGGCAAAAAGTTAATTATAAACGAACACTTGCACTGGAAGGGAGATGTAGGGCGATCCAAATATATTAATAGTTGAATAAAATGGAATTGCAAGCATTTATACCCTAACTCTGAAAAGGTGAATTTGATATTCCTTGAAAAACTGTATATTTTAAAATAATAAAAAATATTAAGTACATAAATCAAGAAATATAATCCGAAAAAATATATAAATAAAGAAGCTTTTCAAAATATTTTGTGGCAGATTATGAGCAAATATTTTACATGATTAATGACTCTTTTGGTTCCGAAATACTATATACACTGTATATATGAGTCCATTCATGTTTTTTACTTTAAATAAGAAAAGATGCGAAAAGTAAATAACATCTGTCACTTTATTTTCAGAATATTTTTATTTGTTATAAAGTGGAACTACTTTAAGAACTAATATTAAGTTCGGATTTCTTTTTCAAGTGTCTTTGTTCAAGGCAATCTATTATAAATAAATAAATTCTTCTTTTAAGATGAATTTCTTAAAGATCAAAGATTTTTATGTCTTTAAACTTTTGGAGAAATAATATATAAAAACATCTTTAAGCTGGAATTTGAAAAAAATCAAAATTTCAGTTTAAAATCGATCATAATTTACCCAAAAATCATTTAATATAAATCGGAAAGCTTTTACTGGTTAAAAAATCAGCATAAAGATTTTTAAAATTTCAAATTCGAAGTATTTTGGAATATTTGAACAATGTTGACGATGTAACCCCTTATAAAGTTTGAAAAAAATATATATAAAAAAATAGTATGTTGCTGAAAGCCTCTCTTGCCAAGTTTGCTACAAAGGAAATCAATTTTTAATTACAACTTTTATTATAACATAATTTTTTCCAATAAAAACACTAAAATCCAAATTTTTTTCACAACATTTATTTACTATATTTCGTGCGATGGTTAAACCCAATAATAGTGTGTGACCTGAGGCGAACCAAAGAGCAACCCAGACCTCACCAGACGACACAGATTTGAACTAATGCAGGAAAAGAATGCAAAGTAAAGTCCGGATGCCGGGACCTCAGAGGTATATATTAACGTTCAGTGACTTTCCCTAGAAGAATCTGGTCAGCAGGGAAGAGAGTAGGAGCAGCGCCACGGAAGCCACGATTCCCGACGCGGATCCTGTGTCGACCTTCTCGTGGATCACGATTCGGTCCTCGATCTCCGGGTAGACAAAGTGGCGCTGCTTCAGGTACTCCATGGTGGCGTTCAGCTCGTTCCTCGGCAGGCGCAGGCTCCAGGGGTCCACCTCCTCCTCGGTGAGGTCGTATCCATCGCCGCCCTCGAGCAGGAACTGCGGCAGGATGACCAAGTAGAGCTCCGTCTCGTTCACATTCCGGTAGGTGGGCACGGAGCAGCTGGAGCACAGGGCCTGGGCGGAGACCAGCCGCTTGCCCGCGTCGTTGTTGTAGTTGTACTCCACCCGAAGTCCGGACATCTGCAGGAAGCCGCCGTTCGAGTCCTGCAACCTGACGCTGGCGGAGTGTTCCAGGGCGGCCAGGAGCTTCTTTCCGGAGATCCTCACGACATACAGATTGTTCTCGAAGGGCAGGACGGTGAGCAGAGTGGCCCCATTGATGGCGCCATCGGTTCCCTTCTCCACAGAGGCTCGGATTGCTGCAGGGGATTATATTAGAGTAACCTTTGTTCTTTTTATTCCTCTTCGAGATATCTTACCACCTCCCTGAATCAGGGCAATGGATGCATCCGTCCAGAATTCGCCACCCTCCTCGTCCACGACGCGGGAGTAGATCATGGCATCGGTGACCAGGTTGCCCAGGTTGCACTCCCTCATGCGGCAGATGTTGCCGCCCTCGAGGAACACCTTGGTGTAGCCCAGAATCGTGTTCTCCAGCTCCTCTAAACCGGGTCGGTACTCAGCCAGCAAGTCCAGCAGATCCTGCTCCTGCGCCACCGAGGCATTCAGCAGGATGGGAGCGCCGTCAAACTCAATGAGGTTGCCCTCGGCATCGAACTGAAAGGTGAGAAATTAAAGGGAATCAAAGGAGAGCCCTAAATGCAAGGAATATCTAGTTACCTGAACATGGATCTTGCCCAGATACTTGGTGTACGCATAGGCCTGCACCACGGGCACCTTCTTGCCGCTGGCCTGCACCACTGTGGTGGGATAGGGTCCCCTCACTGCCTCCGGATCGGAGTCGGTGGGATCGGCCACCGGCTGACTGGCGTCCAGGAAGGTGTGCGAGTGTCCTCCAATGACAATGTCCACCTCCGGACAGTTCTTGGCAATCTCCTGATCCTTCTGGTAGCCAGAGTGACCCAAGGCAATGATGATGTTGATGCCCTGCGCCTTCAGCTTGGCAGCCTCAGCACTGAGTTAGAGAGATATATTCCATTAAAGCCGAGCTGGGTCATGTCTCCGAGATTCACTCACTTGATGGACACTATCTCCTCCTCGTACTCCACCTTGTTGCGGAAGGCCAGGGTCTTGGTGTCGGGGGTGAGGTATCCAATGACGCCAATCTTGACGCCATTTGTCTCCAAGATTGTGGAGTTGGCCAACTGCTTGGCGGCCGCCATCTCGGGCACTTCGGTGAGGTTCAGATTGCAGGCCAACACGGGGAACTCCACGGCATTGAGGAAGGGCACCAAGCCCTCCACATTCTGGTCGAACTCATGGTTGCCCAGGGACTATAAGGAGTTGCAAGGATAATTAGAGAATTTATAACTTTTATGGTAATTCATTCCCACTCACAATGGCATCTGGGGAGAGCTTGTTGAGGAAAGCACTGGCTATCTTGTCCTTGTAGACGGTGAACCAGGCGGTGCCTGTGTAAGTGTCACCTGCATTCAGGTAAAACACTGGAGTGCCACCCTCCTGCGCCTCCTTGCGGTACTTGCGAACTCTGAAAGAAAGTTGGAATTGATTAAGTCTTAAGTTTATGTAATTTTCCCCCAACTCACTCATAGGCCACGCGGGCAAATCCTCCGTAGCACTGATCCGTGTTGGCATCCTCCTTGGAGCAGGTGCCGCTGTTCACGTTCGTCTGCTCGAACCTGGCGTGCATGTCATTGTTGTGCAGGATGATGAACTCACTGGCCACGTCCGCCCGAGGAACTATGGGATTCGGACGGACTGCAGGCATAATCAGTGCCCACAGGCAGCAGCAGGTGGCGATAACAATACTCCGGGCAGACATTATTTTAGGTCTGAAATTAATGGTATATATAATCACTGATAGGCTATTAGATAGCAAGAGATGAGATAGATAATTAAACTCTGATTTATTAGAGAGGTTTTTGCTGTATTTAGCATATGGGATACCTGAAATTTCTGGAACTACAGATAACTACAGATTATAAATCAGAATCTAGAAATTCCTCAAAAGATTACTATCTCGGAAACAGTTGAAGATTAAACTTTAATAACTAGATTTTTATCAGCTGTAAAACCGTCGTAATAAATCTGGATTTCTGTTGTCCCCACCGACCACCTGAAGGTCCTTGGCGACTCTGTCCGTTATCGTCCACTACCGACGAGGGGCTAGCACCAAGTTGGTCAATCAACCAATTTATCAATCACGAGCGGGTACAGAAATCGCAATTCGAGTCATTTGCTAGTTTATTGAGGCCTTAAATCTAATCGCCGCTTATCACTCTGCGTGTGCGAAAACACACAAATCCCCGGCCCATTCAGATCGAGCAATATGTATTTCTGCCACTTCACTTCACTCAACTCCCCTCGCCGCTTAACTGGTTTCCAATTAAACTCGGAAACGAGCTCTCCGGAGTTGAGTTGAGTCACTCAAACAATGGCATTGGCTTTCAGAGCTTTCGCGGCTTGAAAGTTGCACAAAAATCTAAAACTGAAACCGAAACTTAAACCGAAAAATCCGAGCCACGATCACTACTTACATGCACTCGTCGCACGGTCCGCGGGCCAACTGACTGACCCACCGGATTGGCCGACAGCTAGCTAACCGTTATAGCCGCCGTATAACCCGAAAAAAAAAACAACAACAAACACAAAAGCCGAATACCAAAATAACAAAAAAACAGTCAACCGAAATTTACTGTCTCGCGAAGCGGTCTGATTACGATAAGGCCTCGGATCGGGCTGACAACGTCACTAACCTGGCCATATCACCAACAATCAGCCATATACGAGGGAATAATATATATTTTCGCCGATATTTTGGGAGCCACCAGAAGCGGACTTATCGCGACATAATCGACCGTTGTAGACCAGATAATCGCAGATATATCTACCTGACTCATCGCCACTTGTGCCAAATGCCATACAGGGGCAGGTACTTGGCCAACAGTTGACCAAAGTGCGGCATTCCCACGCCCAAAAATGGATGGTTCTGACAAAAAATAAGTACAGTGAGCACTGCTTGCAGAGAAATAGAGAAAAACGAAAGGATTTGGGTGGGAGTACATGTAGATTGTACTGAGTGAAAGTAATTAAATTAAAGTGATGGAATTTGTGTGGATTTTAAACTGTCTTTGTAATACTGTACAGCGAAGTTAGTAAACTGTCTTTGTAATACTGTACAGTGAAGCTAGTACCTTTTTTATGAACCTCGCATTATGGATTCAAAATACCTGGCTCTTAGTTCGCCAAAAAGCCTTGCCTACTTTTTAGCGACTGCAAACAGGACAATATTTAGAGAGAAACAAAAATATGTCTTCTGATTATTTTACAGAGCTAAAAATGTGTATATAGATAAAAAGAAATGCAAGATTTTCTATTCAGTTACAAAATGTATATAAAAATAATATTTTTGTCTTGATATCAGGTCTAACTCAATCATCATTTACATCAAAATAAAATCCAAATAGTAACACTGCCAATAATATGAAAGATATATATTTTTGATATATTTGAAAAAAATATCAAGTTAACAATTCAACTTTAACTAATGTTTCCAATACACTTTTTTCTGGTGTATATAAATTTTACCATGAAAAATTACCACCTCAACCTTGAACTCTTAATAAGATTACTTTTTACAAATGCCACAATTAGAATTTTTCAAATTTGTTGCTCTCAACTGTCATTAAAAATAAATGTCCATCTGGTTTCGTCCATTAAAGAAAACTAAATCCACAAAACTGGGATATTCAGGTGTTTTAAGCACTTGACTAAGTAAAACCAAACTAACAAAGCTTATGCTCTTGTTTAATCAACATTATCAGTAGTGTTTGCTGTTCATTATTTGCACAACAGCTTCAAGTTCTCACTCTGAGTTAAAAGATAAACTAAAACAGAAAACAGAAAGTCTTGAAAGTCAGTAGTTTAATTACAGTCTTTAAGCTGAAATGTTCATTTACCACGAGCACTCACTGTGTTCTGCCGCAACTACTAGAACTGCGTTACCCGATCTTTGTTATTAATTTCTCGAAAAAAACAACAAAACTCCGAGAAGACACTTGTTCCGCGAAAACGAGGCAAATTCCATTGATGACAATGAGGCCTGCTTGTTCCGCCGAAAGGGGATAGCTAGCACCCGGAGTTCCAGAGATTTATGGCTATCCGTTTGGCTAAATTACTTTTCGAGTTGCATGCAAACTTTGTTTTGTTTTCTTTTGTTTTGTGTTTTTTTAGAGAGATGAGAAGATCACAATTGTTGTGCGGATTCGAGTGTGCACCCACACACACACTCTCGGCGGAGCCCAATTACTAGTGTATCATCTGCTGCCACTTGTCGCGTGCTTTCCAAACTGTTGTTCAATCATCTATATAGAATATAGTGCTATATAGCCAGACTCACAAGTAACAGCTGCGGCGGATGGATGATGTATTTACTGTCTGCGGTCTCGAGATACTCGCAGATACTTCAGGCCGGCAAAGGTACAACTTACCCGCTCTCTCGTTTCGGCCTAAAAATATATATCTCGAAAGAAGAAAAGATACAAGATACAAGACACAGTACGAGGCAAAGACAATTGAGTGTGTAAGTTCGAAAATAAACACTGGATGCAAAGAGCGCCGGCTAACAGATATTACACAATGTCAAGTGTGCGATAAAAAGTAGAGCGATAAAAATAATATATATGATCCAATTACGATAGGCCCTTTGCCACATTGTTTATCGTGCAAATACGGGAATGTACCTGCTATTGGCAGCGCTCTTGCTCTGGCGTCGTTATTATATTTAAATTCATTAACAACAATATGCCAAGATAGTGCCAAATTCACAGCCCCAAATCAATCCAATAACGCCCAATTTCCTCAGCCATAAATATGAATCGATTGCCATCAATGCGTCAGTCTTTCACTCTGTCAGTCCGCAAAGCCTTGGAGAGACTCTGCCTTTTTTTGGCAGCTTTTAACTCAACTATCAGCATTATCGATTGGCATTTGTGGAGCTCACCTCGCCATGCCAACCGTTAGTTCTTTACTTGATTTACATTGCCATGGCTACCCACAATTTCTCTCAGTGAGCACAGGGTGTAGCGAGTGGAGTGTCGAGGTGTGTGCACTTATCATTGCAACGGGGCAGGTCAAAAACCAAGCCCAAGCACCACTCGCAGCCGATCGAAGAGATGGATGTGAAGCGTGCCAGCTGCAATCGCTCGCAGGGATCGGCTTTGGCAACTAGGGAACGTCCTACACACTCGGGCTGTAAAATTAATTAGTGTTCTGAGAAAATAAAGGTTTTTTACATTAACAAATTAAGCAATAAAACAAAACTACAGGACTTATTTAAATGCAAAACTGTTTCTTTATGGCACTTTTGTTGAATAAAAAGAAGGAAGAAAAATAATAAGAGACATCAATAAACTAGAAATAAATATTTATGTAGATTAATAAAGAAATAAAGCTTATGAGAAATTAATATAGAAAGAATTATATAGAAGGAATTATAGAAATAATATAGATTTTTTATAAACATACGTCGGCAGTATTAATTGTTTTCAAGAAATATAAATTCAAGCGGTCATTGTTCTCTAAAACCAGTTTAAAGTCATTATCACATATTAAGGTTTATAACAGAATATTTATATATATATATACATATGTTAGGTTGGATATAGATTTTTTTAAATTATTTATTGTTCAAATAAAATTGTTGTATTTGTGTCCTGGCAGTGTTTTTAATTTTGAAGATAGCTTCTGGCGGTTACATAAACTTAGTTAAACAAAAAATATTGATATTTTGAAAGGTAATCCTTAAAGCAAAAAACTAACCCCTTCATATATCTAAAGAGATAACAAAAAAAAACAGAATTCAAAGCAGGAAACCCATCCGTCAGTAATGCCGCACCGAATAGCAACAACAGCCACGAGACGGCAGCAGCAGCAACAACTGCAAAGGGCGGAAAGGACGAGCGGGGCGGGGATGGGGTATTGCCTAGAGATTGAACGGAGGAAGGGAGGATATTCGGAGCGCGGCTGCTGCAGCCAGAGAGCGCCAGCTGAGGGTTGCAATATCCTGCTGCTGCTGCTGTGCTGTGTTGCCTGTGCCTGTGTCCTGCTCCTCGGCCTGTATCCTGTTGCCCTCCCGCTTCAGCTGCCGCAACTCAAACAGCTGCAACAATTTTTTTTTTGTATTTCGTCGATTGGGATTGTTGTCTTTAATTTCCTTTGGCGCGGCACATCCCCTAATGCCACTGCTATCTCCGGTTCCTGGCGCAGTTCGGGGTTGCTGCTGGAGTTGCCAGTTGGCCTCCGCCGCCGCCGGGGTGCATTGCGCAGCTCAGTCGTGGCGATCGCCAGGTGAACGAAGGTTGTGTCGCGCAGCATCGAGTCCAGGATTTATACTAAATAGAATAAGTAGAGGATCATGTCGGGCAAACTGATCATGAAGCGCAAGCGAGCGAGTCAGGAGGAGCAGCTGCAGCAGCAGCAGCAGCAGCAGCAACAGCAGCATCAGGACGAGGAGCCAGCTCCGGAGAAGCGTCATCGTCCTTTAACCCCACCGGCTGAGGATCCCTCAGAGGATCAGCCATCCCGGCCAGACTCTGCCAACCGCATCCTTCTGGAAGCCCTGCAAAAGATAATGGAACTGCAATCCGAATTGGATGCCTTTGAGCAGGATCTTGACGAGCGAGATGCAGCTGCGGCTGGGCGGGGGGATCCCGATACCGATACAGATACCGATCCCGAGGACGCCGAAGTGGCCGCCCAATTTGCACCAGCAGCCGCCACTCCTGGCCAGCGCAGTCAGGCGGAGGCCCTGGGCTTTGCCATGTGCGCCCGGGAAACGCTGCTCTTCCTGCAAAGCGAAGGTGTGCCCACAGAGTCGCCGCTCTACCAGACGCTCCTCGGCAAGCTGGTGGGTCAAAGCGATGGACTGCTAAATGCCTGACAAGGATATAACCAGGAGGAGGAGAATTCTAGTCACTTTGCTGCGATCTCATTGCAAGTAAAACGAGGAAGAGGGATGATCATCACTTCATTCGGGGGCTGGAAGTTGTATGCACATCATCCCAGGGCTATAGATATACGTAATCCTAAGCTTTTTACTCTAGTCAATTATTGTGAAGCAATATAAAAAGCCTAAAATACAACGAAGCAAATAAAAAATGATAATAAAATACAAGCAAGTGCCTGTTACTAATTTCAAAAGGGAAACAAGAGAGAAAGGTAACTGAGGGAAACCGAAGTTTGAATACCCTTGCAAAGTGATATGGAAAATCATCATAACTAAGCCATAAATGCATTCATTTTCTATATTGTACTAGTTATTGCAAGGTAAAGAATTTTGCATATTGAATTTAAAATTTAAAAAATCAATTAAATGAGGAAATTGATTATTAAATCCTTAAAGTAAACTACATCCTAAGATGTGTAATGTTTTGTAATTTGTTTAATTAATTTGGCGATCGTTTCTGTGGCAACAATATGTCATGGTCCCATATTTATCTGCAATAAAAAATACTTTAGATAATATTTCATTTTCCAACGCTGTCTAAATCGACTCGGCTGTTGATGCTGACAGAGCGTAGATCAACATTATGGGGTGGAAAATGTCAACTCCTTCTGCAAGGGTATGAAAAAGGGGTGGTTTACCGCCTCTATAAATCAACAAAAAAAAACACGCAACGTAATTTGATTTTCAATACATTTTAAATATATTTATTTATTTATTCACTTGTTTATTACTTGTGTTATTTGATTTTACATATAGTAATTAATGAGAATAACTCAATCGTCGTATATTATTAATTCTTTTAATTCATTTCTCGTAGGTATGTATATAATATAAGTGTATATATATTCTTATTGTTGTTAGGGCGGGGGCTTTGTTGTTGTTGTTGTTGTTTCGGTTATTTCATTAACTTGTTACCATAATTTATATATATATGTTTTTGGGGAGCTTGAGAGCGCCCCTAAAGTAGCATTTTGTTGTTAAATATTATTTCCGTTCGCTTTTTTAGTTACTTTATTCTGTATAATTTGTAACAACAATAATTATTTGTAATAAATGGTTGTAATCCCTTTCTTTTTGCTTTGTATTATTTGTATTTTATATTGATATTCCTTTAAAAACTAGATTTTAATTGTTTTCAACAATTTAACGTTTCACATTGGTTGTAAGTAAATGTTTCATTTTGTTTGGACAAGATATCGTTTATTCTTCATGCGAAATGGCGTTTATTTCGCTGCGATCGTCAAATGAGGTTTAATATTAATAAAGAAAAAACAGATAATGATAATGATGATAATATCTATAAATTGGCATTTCAATTGGTTATTCCAAGATCATTGCTCCGACGATCACCTCCTTCCTACATTCATTTGGCACTCTTTCTTGGTTCTACTTAAGCTCTACAAAGGAAAGACTCCCATTAAGCTTATTTTAAAAACTAATATTTATGTTAGTTAATTAATCAAACAGGAAACGTAAAACTTGAAGCTTGAGCTTGGCAACTGTCGATTATTACAAGGTTCTCGTTAAATTTCTGTTAGTTATATTAGCCTGGATTAAATGGGATTAAGTACGTGGAATTATTTAGTAATTTAATTGTTAGTTCGAGTTACGCTTTTGCTTTAAGTTGTTTAACTTTATAAGTAAATTGAGTATTCTGCCTGTTATCCTTTAAGTATTTTCTCGTTAATCTGTTATTGTTTTCGTATCTGGTGTTTTTTCTTTGTTTAATAAAGTAATCATTTGCAGCACTGCCCAGTTATGGGACATTGATTCACAATAAACTTTGTATATATTTTGTATTTCTGTTTTAGATATATATTTATGCTGAATGCTCGATTATTCGATTTAAGTTTTAAGGTATTTTTATTTGAATGTTTATTCTGTTCGTGTCTCCGTTTAGTTATGTAAATATTAGAATTTGCAAGTGTATATATATATATTCTTTATCTGTATCGTTAGTTTGTTGCCAAATATATGCATATATAAATAAAATTATGGTTTAAATGTGCCCTCTGTATTAGTTATTAGTATTATTATTCGTATTATTATTATTATATTTATATTCTATTAAGTTAATCTCATAGATTTTGTCTGCTGCTGCTCCTCCTGCTGTCCCTATACATATGTATATAGCTTTGTCTTGCTCTATCTCTGGGATCCAATCCCAAAGCCCTAATCGCTTAGGCTCTTATTTTTTGAATATATCTTAAAGATGTCTTGTAAATAGAGAGTAAAAAACCGGACACAGTTCGAGTGTAAGTGTGGTGTGTGTATGTTTAATAGCCAACGCCAAAGTAAGGTTTCGAGTTGTCTATATTCCAGCCTCATCGCACGCAAAAATATATGTATAAATATATCTGTTATGTTCTGTTTAGTATGTATATATCGTAAAGTTCATTTTGTCCATTTGTAAATACTCCTCATTGCCTCCTTGCTCCTACGCTTGCTCCGCTAATCTTATGAATCGAGTGTACAAAGTGATGTTGTTGAGATGTTGTGGTTCTTGGACTCAGAAAAACTGCACTGGCAAGAACGGAAATGTGCCAATGTGCAGCGAAGAAGGATTGTTAGCAGGTCTGTAAGAGAATGTTAATTTGGATTTAGAGAGATTGTTGTCTTGTGTTCTTGTTCAATGCAAATCAATAACGGGAGAGCTGAGGGATATTTGTGGATATTTGGTATTGGTTTAAAAGCAAGCCTCGAATCGATTATTAATTTGCAAAGACTACTGGTGGTAGGTTGTGTGGGTTATAGATCGTGTGTGCCTGTGCAAGGACCAAGGAGTTGAGTGGTTTTGCATGCTGATTTCAATACCTTACTAATAGCATATTGGGCACTGTAGCGGTTGTGGTGGTTGTTGTTGTTGTGTTGTTATAGTTTTTACTGCCTAATGGTGTGTTGTGATGATTATTGTTGATGCTGCTGCTGTTGTTGGCACTCTTTGGCCCCTCCATGGGGCTCAGTGAATGATTATGATGGTACGCGGTTAGGAATGAGGCCTCGTTGAAGTTCTTCGTGTCCCCAGTGTTGTTGGTGACTTTATGAAAGTTGTTGCTGCTGCTGTTGCAATTATTGTTGTTGATAATGTTGTTGGGGTTATTGTTACAGCTGCCTGTGCTGCTGCTGTTTCGGGCTGATAGCTGCGGTGGGAGGTTTGCTAGCGACCGTTGGTGTTGTGGCTGTCGATAGAGATTGTGTGTCAGCATACGTATCCCTAATTGGGATCAGACTCACCTTGCTATTGCCGTTGAAGTAGTAGTTGTTGGGATTGAGGCTCTTGCCAATGTGGCACTCACTTGGTGGCCCGTGGTGGCCGGGCGTAAAACTGTTGTTGTTGTTATTGTTGCTATTGGTTTGGGATTTCATGGTCAGATTGTGGGTGGTGGCACGACCGCTGGCACTGCTGCTGCTGCTTGGACCCAGCCAGTTTCACCTGTTAACATGGCTGCGATTGTGATTGGAATTAAGACCAGAGCCGCCCATGGCATTGTTTTGAGAGCCGCCGCCACCACCGCCGCCGGCGCCAGGTCCCAATCCTCCGCCGCCGCCAGCTGAAAGTGTTCCTTTAAGTAAGTTCATAAAGCCTGAGACTTGCAGCGTGCTCACCTGAATATCCCGGGGAATGCTGATAATAGTCGCGCCTTCCATAATCCGGCTCGTAGTCCGAGCTGTCGTAATGTCCCCCTCGTCCGCCACCACCGCCAATGCCGCCCACGCCGCCCAAAATGTTGGCTGGTGGCCCGTGCGGCACGTGGCCGTGACTGCCATAGGAGTAGCTGTCGTACGATTGATGCGGATCGTAGCCAATGCCGTCGTCATAGCCGCGACTTTAAGGAAATCGAGATATTAGCATGTGATCTAGGATTAGAAATTGCCACCAAAGACCCACCCGTACGTCTCGTCCATGGCAGTCCTGGCCTTTTCCAGTATGGACATGACCTTCTGCTTGGGAGCGAGCACATTTTTGCTGAACGACGACTGCTGCTGCGAGCCTCTGTAAGAAAGGATTAAGGATTTACGGATTAAGGAAAGTCATGGAACCATTAAGAACACATCTTCATTACCTATAACTATGATGCACTACATTTTTGGCTCCTCCGATGGGATTTATGGGGCCACCACCCATGGCATTGTTGCCGGGACCGCCGCCGCCTCCCTGCATGTGGGGGTTCTTCTTGTAGCCGCCACTCTTGCCGGTGTCGTTGTCATTCAGGCTGGTGCTGTCCATGAGCTCGCGCAGCTGCTCCTGCCGTATGATGTCGTTGCTGTCGGGAATCAGATACTTCCTCAGCTCGGCCATGGCGTAGGCAATTCTGGCATAGGCCTCGGCCGGCGGCGCTATGGTGGATATCTCCACGTGCAGGTCGCTGTTGAGGTGCGCGTACTTGGGATCCTTGGAGCTGCGCAGCTCCTCCTCCTTGACGCGATCGCGCATCGAGTTGCGGCCCAGGACGGTCATCTTGCAGAGCGTCTCCTCCTGCAGGCGGCGCAGGGAGTTGCCCTTCGGTCCCAGCAGCTTGCCCACAAAATTAAACTGGAAAAAACAAATTTGTAGTAAAAATTTCTTAAGAAAATGGGATGATATTCACCTTGGGATGTTCCCTTATGGGCACCAGGACACGCTGTGAGATGCGCAGCGGCTTCTCGCGATAGATATCTGCATACTTTTGCTCCCGACTGGGAATCCTCCCCGTAGTCTGGACCTTTTCGATCTCTGCAATTAATGGAATTAGAAATCTCGAAGGATCTAAGGGATAGCTTCACGTACCGCCCTCGAGTAGCTTCTCGGCAATGGGAAACTTCCTGTCCATGCGGTTCCGCTCGGCCATGCAGTCGCGTATGTACTCGTTGGCCTTCTCGTTGATCTGCACATTGCCGCCGGCATCTGTGCCATGGTGACCGTGATCGTGGGCGGAGCTATCGCCATTGTGGGCCCCGCCGGGTGCTCCACTGGAAGCGGTCGACTTGCGCTGCTTGCCGCCAAACTCGTTGTCGTCATCGTTGAAGGCGGAAAAGTCACCATTGCCGTCGTACTTTTCGGTCATTGTTTTTTACTTTTTGCCCGTCAATCCGGAGCAACGATCTGCAAGGTGAAAAATTAATTACTAAAAGGGAAAACTGGATCTCGGGAAAATGTTATATGTGTTGTGTGTCCATTTATTCGAGGTTACCGTCTTATATTTCCCTTTTTGTTACCTATGACATTCTGTAGAATCTGAATTAACGGGAAGGACGAAACAACTCACATATTTATACGTTTACATGTGTGTGAAAACTGTGATCCAAAGGATATATATTTTCTTCAGAAAATAACAAGCATTATTTTGACTTTCTTCAGATAAAGTTTCTAATATTTCTATTATTCTTTTTAGTTAAAATGCAGTTATTTATTGAAATCAATTAAGCGGCTAGGCTACCCTTTGGGCAACGCTTTCACATACACATTCCCACAGAACACACACACACACACAGGCATTTGGCAGAACAACCACCAAGCAAAATATCAAATTGTTGCCTTCAGGCAAATACAAAACACACAAACACAAAAAAACAAAGCTTATGGTAGTAAACAGAACCGGTAAAAACGATGGTTTTCCACTCGAATTCTCGAATAGCAACAATAACGCTCTGTTTTGGCATTTTCCGCCAGCTCTGTGTGTGTCCAACTGGTGCCCGCGCTTCCCCGCTTCACGCCCCCCCGCGGACCGTGCTGCACTTTCACTTTTCAGTGGGACGCAGTTTTCAACCTAATTTTTTTTTTCTGTATTTGCGAAGAATTGCATCGAACGTTTTCGGTTGCTTCCACCGTTTTGCGATCAGCTGGAATTTCACTGTTTTTTGCACGCAAGATCGCTGTGCATGGGCTGGCCCCCCCGATAATTACCACTGTTAATTGGCCTTTTCGAATTATTGCTTTCAATTTAAAATGTTGCGAAAAAACTGCAATTCGCGAAAAAAAACAATACCGAACAGTGTGACCAGGCCACGAAAGCCCAGGCATTAGCTTAGGGGAAAATACTAAACTTTGGCGGGTGATGGTACAGTGATCATTCGAATAGTGAACGAGTCTGTATTATCATGATTATAAATATTTTATTTATTAATATTATATATAAAATGTTCTCAACACAGATTCCCTAAACTTTTGTAAAAACTTTAGCTATTTCACATTTTTATAAATTTTCGAGGTATAATAATTGAATAAGTGTTGATTTTCCTAAACAAAATTGTTGGTATCTTTTTCAAATAATATCGAATGAACACATAGAAAAAAATTTATATCGATAGGTGTCGGGCTTATGATAAGTATTTTCTGGTATATTAAACAAAAGAAGTATAAATGCAATTACAAACAAAATAAATACCGCTGTTAGTGGCAACTTTGTTGCGATTTCAGGTAAAAAATTAATTAAAATCGTTAACAATGGAAGCTTAAGGTTTTGAAAATGCAACAACTGGGCATGTGAACGTTAGCTGATTCCAGTGATAAATGTTGGAAAGCCGCTGGAAATAGTGAAAACGAATTCAGACAAAGAACCTTTTTAATTCGTTCTTAATTCCCCGATTTCTAGCTTTTTTCCATGCATGTTTAACGCCCAATTTCCCAAGAGATGTCCGCCGCCCAGAGCCCAAACTCCTGCGTGGAGACGCCCAAGGCACCCGAATGGCTTTCCAAGCTGGAGAGCCGACGTGAGCTGTTGAAGCGCTCCAAGCTGGGACATGAGAGTGGAGCCGGAGCTCCTTGTCTGGAGTGCAAGGACAAGTGTCCCGGGGGCCTCGATCTGCACTTCTGGCGCAAGGTGTGTCGCAACTGCAAGTGCCGGAAGAACCAGCACGCGTGTCCCGAGGACGATGACGCCACCGGCTGGGCACAATTCGAGATTCTGGGCCAGATAAGGGCCAAGCCAGCTTGTGAGTATCTTATTTATCTGAAATACGTTGTACAGATCTCTTTATTAGCAATGATATCTGCTTGCAGTCATAAAAATCAAGGCGCTGGCCAGCCAGCCAGTCCGATTGGAGTGGGTGCCGCCGAACGTTGCTCCCGACGTGGTCACCGACTACATGGAGATGCTGGGCACTGCTCAGATACCAGTGGCTGGCAGCGATGCGGCCATCAAGCGGAAACAGCAGCTGGAGCTGCAGGTTCCGCCGCACGATCTGGATGCTGCTCTGTGCGATGGGTTGACGGAAACGGAGGCCCGCCAACTGCAGCAGTATGTGCAGCGGCTGAGGGAGCAGTGCGTCGGCCAGGGCGTGGTGGTGCGGCTGGGCAATCGTCTCAACCACGCCCAGGTGGAGCATGTGGCTCCCGTCGCCGTAGTAGCGCCCCAGGAAGCGGCCAAGTCCTGGCAGTCGCTGGGTCTGTCGCCCGTTGCTGATGACACTTTGAACGAACTGTTGGCCAATCCGAAAGTGGCGCAGGCCTTGGCCAGTCCGGCCAGTGCTCAGCCCAGGCTGCTGGTGGCCTTCTCCGAGCCCCTGTCCGAGTCCACGGCTCAGTTCGAGGAGAACGGCGGAGCTCTGCGGGCACAGACCAAAGAGAAGCTGCTGGGGATCAGCAAACCGGCGTTGCACAGCCTCGTCAGCCATGGTGTGATCTATGACAAGGTGCTGGGAGTACTGCAGGTAAGCTAGTTTATCTACAAAGTGAGAAATTATTTATAAAGACCCTTTTTTTTGCACAGGAAAAGAACCTCAACATCTCGCGGGATCCCAAGCTGGGACCCATTGCCGAGTTCCGCAAGGAGTACGTCAGCAATCCGCAGTTCCGGGCAGATATCAACACCATCTGTCCCCCGCAGCAAGTGACGCCCATGAAATCATCACCGGGCACGCCCTTCAACTCACCACTGCCGCTGAAGAACCCCGTGCAGGCCAGATTTGGAGCCCAGATGCGCCAGGACACGCCGATGCGGCGGGTCAAGTTCGGCGGCGTCTCCACTGTTGTCTACGATTGCGGGTTGCCCGCCAACACGGACTACGAACGCGATCCGGTCTTTGCACAGATTCTCCAGGCCGAACCGCTGAAGCAGGCGCTGCAGGAGGCGCGATCCGGACGTGCTCCGTCTGCGGTGATCATTTCCCATACTCCAGCTGCGGTGGCGAGTCTCGCGGAGCTCAAGGGCCTGGCTCCAGCCACCAAGGCTCAGCTGCAGTCCGTGGGCCTGGACCGGAGCATGCTGCACTCGGCCGTGTCCAATGCTCCGTACTACGACCGGCTCTTCCGCTCGCTGCAGGACAAGGGCATCGCCCACGACCAGTGCCAGTTGCTGCAGCCGCTGAAGCAAGTCCACGACTGGCTGCTGGACGACAACAAGTTGCTGGAGGACATCGACAAGGTCTTTGCCGATATGGCCAATGGTAGCAGGGATATTTCCTATCCAAAACCCACTCTCGGCGAGCTTCCTACGTCCCAGAGCAGCGACTCTGGCTTCCACTCGAAGCCCTCGACTCCAGGCTATGCCAGTGAGGATTTAAGTGCCAATCAGGGCAGATTCGCCAGCATTCCCGGCATCGAAGACATGAACATGTATCCGGGATGCTACGGCATGCCGGAGCAGTTCCAGCAGCTGCGTCTGCAGGGCGAGGAGGCCGCTGCGGGCAAAGGTGAGTGCGGGATGATGGCATCTTTAGTTGGTTGTGTATCGCCTCGTTGCTATATATATATATATATTTTCAGAGACACAACCCATCATCTTGTGCCGGGATTGCAACGAGCCCATTGCCTATGGCGAGGTGGCAGTGAAAGCGGATCGTGCCGGCAAGGAGATTGCCTGGCATCCGGGCTGCTTTAAGTGCCAGACGTGCCGCGAGCTGCTGGCCGACTTGGTTTACTTCTTCCACCAGGGCCAGGTGTACTGTGGCCGTGATTTGGCCATCAAGCTGAAGATTCCACGCTGCCGCGCCTGCGACGAGCTGATCTTCACCAAGGAGTACACCGCCGCGGAGGGTGCCACCTTCCACATCAAGCACTTTTGCTGCTATCAGTGCGACGAGCCGCTGGCCGGACAACAGTACGTTCCCGATGAGAGCTCCAATATGCCGCTATGCCTGCAGTGCTACGACCGCTTCTTCGCCGTCGCCTGCCAGCGCTGTCGCCTGGCCATAGGGCCAGCAGATCAGGGCGTGGCCTGGGGCGAGATCCACTGGCATGGCCAGTGCTTCGTTTGCGCCGGCCTCGAGTGCTCCAAGTCGCTGATCGGCGGTAGATTCTGCGTCAAGCAGGACATGCCCTTCTGCAGTCCCACCTGCGTGCGCAGTGTGATTTCATAAGGAAATGGATACAGTATTTTTCCCAGTATATATCTGCACAACGGATCAAAGTAACGCACAATCATTGGATTTATGATGATGACACAATATTATTAATCAGAGCTAGTGATCTATGAATGCCACAGACTCAAAGTGCCTAGAATATAGACTTGCATTTAAAAGAAAACCTTTTCTGCTAATTTTATGTTAACAACCACAATTGAATACCAAGAAAGAAAACGAATACAACAAATTAACTATTAAATTTAAATAGTTAACTTAAACGCAGAAAGGCTAAAATATTTACACAATTCCATACCGCTTTTGCCGTGCCAATAGACCAAGTAGAAAGAATATTTATATAAATATTTTATATACAAAGTATACAAATAGATATTTACACAGCAAAGAGAAAGTATCAAGTATTATATGTATACAGGAAAACCCCGA
>VNJS01008623.1:0-19741 GCA_008042575.1 Drosophila watanabei
AGCTATCTGAATGAAACTTTGCAGATAGTCTTCTATATACTCTCACTCGGACATAAGTCGGAACGGGCCAGATCGGACGACTATATCATATAGCTGCCATACAAACGATCCGTCAATTTTTAGAAAAAAAATTTTAATTTCACTGTTTTTGAACATATCTTGACCAACTTTCGGTTATGAGCTTTATATATTATTCTAGATTTTAGGATTAAATTTCATAAAAATCGGATGATTATATCATATAGCTGCCATAGGAAAGATCGGGAAATTTTTAGAAAAAATAATTATAACTTTGTCAGTTTTCAACATAATTTCTTCAACTTTTAGATACTAGAATTTCATATTTTTTCAGAATTTTGTTGTAAATTTCATAAGAATCGGACGACTATATCAAATAGCTGCCATACGAACGATCGGTAGTAAATGTAAAACTGTTAAAAATGTAAAACTGTAAAAAATGTAAAACTGTAAAATTGTATGAATTTTAAAGTAATTCATATTATATTATTTTGGGATAGATTAGAATTGATACAATTGGAATCTGCAAGGGTATACAAACTTCGGCGTGCCGAAGTTAGCTTCCTTTCTTGTTTAAATAAAAAGTTAGTAAGATAATAAAAAAGGAGTAGGCAAGATATTTTATTAATAAGAATATAAATTGTTAGACTGAAGCCATTTAGACTATTGCTTGAATAATATTCAAATAAGTAAATAAATGTGTATTTATTATTTATTTATTTATTATATTTTATATTATATTTTATATTATATTATATTATTTATTTATTTTATTATAAATAAAGAAAATATTTTTTTTTAATACATTTTTTTTACAATATTGTTTATTATTATTTTAAGAAGACCTAGATGCATAATATGTTCAAAAACTGACGTTATTAGTTATTATTCGCTTAGTATTTCAAATATTTTTGATTCTAGTTGAGATTTAAAATACTTTTTAAGAGCCGAAGATTTTTTGCTCTCGGGGTACAGCTTGGGGCATCCCTGACTTACAGGCAAAAGCGATGTTTAAGAAATGGAAAAGAAAAAATAAGTACTTGCATACATACATAATTAATTAATATAATAAATTAACAAAATGAAAATCTTATAGTTAAATTTTATATAGCTGTATTTATTTATAATTTTTGTTATAAAATAACCACTTGTAATTAGCTTCAGGTTCTGAAAATGATATATCCTAAAAAATCGCAATATATTCTAAAGTTTTTAACTGTTTCTTTAAATTTTAATAAAAGTAGCTCTGGGACGTCTTAAAAATTTTGATGGCGTGCAGCTTTCTAGTCTCTCTTTCTCTTACTTCTCCTTTACCCTTCTCCTTCGGCCTTCCACTTTTTCGCCTCCTCCTTTTTCTGTCTCACCTTTCGCCGAACCCACCGCCCAACATCCCCCTTGGCCCTGTCTGTCTGTCTGGGCCAAGCCTACACCCCGGCGCCCCCCTCCCCCCTCTGACGAACCTAACACGAGGCGGCGGCTCGTTTGGCCTTCGTTGTCGTCGTTGTTGTTGTTGTTGCTGTAGCTCCGTCGTGTCGCTTCACATTGCGTCGCAGTCAACGTCGGCGTCATCGGCAGCGCCTATTGCGTAAAGGCAGCGACGTCGACGGCGGCCGAGCCAGAGGCAGACGCAGACGCGACACCCCCACAGACAGCAACAAAAAGGAAGGACAGAGAAAAGCCCAAGCTAAAACACACACACACACACATACTGACAAACCACACCTCAACATATATACACGCACACACACACACTCCCTTAAAGATACAAAATAAAAGAAAAGCTTTAAAACGTTTTTTCAAACAGTAACTCCTCCCGAAATGGATTATGTTTTGGGGAAATCAATTGAAAATCCCAGGAAATTCAACTAAAATTTAAAGCAAAGGCAGCCTAAGAAATGAGGGAAATCGAATAAAATGCCGCTTTAATGAGCTCTCGCTCTCCTTTCCTCTGGCGCTCGCTCACATTTTCTCTCTGTCTCACCCTCTCTTCTCCTGACTTTTGCCTCTGTGGTGAGTTTCGTTCGTTTTGGCACCTGCAACCTGCAGTAGCAGATGCTAATGTTATTGTTGTTGCTGTTGCTGCTGCTGCTGCGTTGACAACTGCAACATGTTGCTGCTAGCAGCGTGAACACAAAGAAACCTTACGTACGCCTAGGCGCTGCATTACGTGACGTAATGTTATTAGGGGGCGCCACCACCACCACCACCACCACCACCACCACCACCACACCGTGGTTAAATAATATCGAAATTATGAAATCCAAATTGCCATTGCGTGCTTAATTGTTAAGGGGGTGTTCTTTTGGGAAGTTACTCTTCAATATATTTTTTCATTGTACATTGTCTTTGTAAACATAAATTAATAATTTGTATAACCCATCAAAACTAAAATATACGAAATATATGACGTTAAGCGACTCAAGGCGACTCAATATTGTGTTGATCATGATTCATGATCACTTTGGCTGGCCCTTAAATCCTTTCCATAAATACCCAAAATATTTTATTTTTTTAAGGTTATAGTTTTGTTTTTGAATTTGTTTGATTGGTATCCAGGCGAGCGTGTGCGTGAGTGTTGAAAGTTGAGCGTGGAACAGCGTTGCGTTGCGTGCAACGTTGTCTTGCCACGCCCCTTTCGCTGACCCAAATACGCTTTCCGTGCCAGCCAAACTCAACTTAACTCGGCAACGCAACCCGATTCCACTAACCAAATCTTATCAATTCATCAATCATGCATGCAGTCATTAAATGCTCCAACATTCGCTGTTGTTGTTGTTGTTGCTTTTTGCTTTCTGCTTTTGCTTTCTGCTTTTGCCGTTGCTGCTTCGGTTGCCTTGTTAACCCGCTGTGATGTTGCTTTTGTTTCTGTTGCCGGGGCTACCGCATCGCCATCAAATTCGCCGCAAGTCGCCGTCATCGCCCTCTTTTTTGGATCTCTTTCGCCGCAACATGCTGTTAGGGTTGAGAAAATAGAAACACTGAAATTGTAAAATAAAAAATGTATAAAATTAGTATGCATAAAAAATAAGGCTTAAATGAATAATAATGTAGTTAGACATATATATATTTTTTATTCATATATATAAATTGTTCTCTTTTTTTTTAACAAAAACTGAAAAAGTAGATGATTTGCATGTTGCTAGCAATGTTCATCATTTGCTTTTGCTGATGTTAGTCATAAACCTAATTATTTGTATTTAAAACAAAAACTTTAACCATATGAACTATTAATATAATCTTGCACAATTTAAAAACTACTAAGGGAAATAAATATTTAAATAATAATTTAAAAACTCTTTTAATTATCATCAATCACAAATAAGGGAAAAAGAAATAATAAATCCAATTCACAAATAAAATAGATTGCAGAAACTACATATTTCAATTTAATATAAAAAATAATAACTATCATTTTTAGTTTTAAGTTATTTTGTATTTATTTTTTATTTATTCTTTTATTATTGTTGCCTAAACTGCTATTTAATTGACCTCAACTGTGGCCTGGTAGGCAGACACTGAACTGATGCAATCGAAAATCGAGGCGAAGTTTGCCGTTTTCTTCTTTGCCTGGCTTTTCTTTTGTGCTTTGGCCAACTCTCTCTCTCTCTTTCTCTTTTCTCTTTCTCTCTCGCCGGCACAGCATAAAAGTTAAGTAATTTTCAAGTGGAGACTGCGGCGACTAACTTCTTCGTTTCCCCCCTCATCTCCAGCTTCTTCGTCTTGTGTGGCCAACCTGTCGGCAAGGTACTTCCCCTACTACACACACCCCTCTCCCCCCCTTGGATTTATGCCTCGGATCAACATTTGATTCGTTTCTGTTGTGGCCCTACGCTATATGCCCTACGTTGCTAGCCAAAACAAATGCATTGCCGTCTATATATAGGCCCGACATTGATTATACCTGAATATATGTACATATATATATTTGGGCACACACACGTGCCATTATATCTATATATAGCGATATATCCGAAGGGTTAAGCTCTTGTAACAACTGTACTTTGGTCAGTCTAAAATCAAAACAAAACTGATATAAATATAATAGAAATTTGTATTTTATTTAAAGAACTGTTATACTTGTATTTCAGTTTTAAATTGTGATTATACCTAAATATATCTATATATAGCGATATATCTAAAGGGTTGAGCTGCTGTAACAACTGTACTTTTGTTCGCCTAAAAACAAACCGAAAATGATATAAATATAATAGAAATTTGTATTTTATTTAAAGAACTGTTATACTTGTATTTTAGTTTTAAATTGTGATTATACCTGGCGCACACACGTGCCATTATATCTATATATAGCGATATATATATGACGGGTTAAGCTGTTGTAACAACTGTACTTTTGTCAGCCTAAAAACAAAACGAAAATGATATAAATATAATAGAAAATTGTATTGTATTTCTAGAGCTGTTATACTTGTATATCAGTTCTTAATAGTGTTTTTTTTTAATGAAAATATAGCATAGGTTTGTTCTCTACAAATCCTCCAATGTCCCTGGATTTTAAAGAATATATTCCGGCGTTTCGAAACCTGTAAAAAATAGACTTCTTTGAAGCTTGTTTATAGAAGGCTTGGCTTTCTTTGCAACCTTTTCTTATTACCGCTATTATTTTTCTTCTGATAATCCAGAATGCGTTGCACAAAGCAAATAGTGAAATAAAAATATAATGCTGACGACGCTCGATTTTCACGGGGAGCGTTTCTCGAACTCGATTCTTGGCTTTTTCGCTCAAATTTTATTTGTTTTATCCAAGTAAACGGAATTAAACAAATAATAAGCGCAGCTGTTTGTTTGTTTGTTTGCTCGTCCGTCTGCCGTTGTTACCGTTGTAAATGCTACCGCTGCTTAACACCTGCGAACTGCAATGCCCAAAAAAATACAACAAAATACAGAAAAAAATATAAATATAAAAATCCCATTGAAATTCAGCGACTGAAAAGTGTCAACAGCGTTTAACTTTTGACTTTGTTTCACTTCGCCCGACAGAACAACAACGAAAAAGCCGCAATTACAGAGAAAAAAGTACAGCAGAAATGCCATAAAAATAAAAGCAAAATTTACAACAAAAGTTCAGTTAAAACAACAGAATAAAAATGGAATGGAAATCAACTGGCCCCAAAAAAAACAGCAACAGCAGGGAGGCAAACCTGTAAAGTGCTTGAACTTTTTTTGTTTCTACCTGTACCTTCGGTCCCCCTCTTTAAATTCTCGTATATATTTATATTTTTTAATTTGCTGCCATTGCGAAATCAGAAATCAGAGTGCAATTTGACAAATTATTCGGTTTATATATATATTACATTAATTGTGAAGTGCATAGGGAAGAAGTTTCTTAAGTTCCGCTTGCTAGTCATGGTTTTATCATTTTATTTGAAAAATGTGGTCACACTATTTGCTGCATTTGCTAAGCTGGTAACACTGGAATTTTAAGTAATGTTTAGTGGAGCTGCAGTTAAATATGTTAAAGTAATATCAATGAAAGTTTTAAGACTAATTTTTTAAGGAATTTCAATATAGTAACTTACTCATTTTATTTCATTTATTTATTTTTTTTATTTTGAAAAACGTGGTCTCACTATTTGCTGCATTTTCTAAGCTGGTAACACTTGAAAATTAAGTAATGTTTACCGGAGCTACAGTTAAATATGTAAAACTAATACCAAAGAAAGTTTTAAGAATCATTTTTAAAAGAATATCAATTTAGTAACTTATTTATTTTTTTTTTATATGGCCACACTATTTGCTGCAGTTTCTAAGCTGGTAACACTTGAAAATTAAGTAATGTTTACCGGAGCTACAGTTAAATATCTAAAACTAATTCCAAAGAATGTTTTAAGAATCATTTTTAAAGGAATTTCAATATAGTAACCTCTCACTTTTTTTGTTTTATTTATTTTTATTATCCAACCCGATTGAATATAATGTTAAAAATCTCCCTCTAAACCTTATACGAGTTATTTTGAATCATGGCCTGGTTTTGTACTTATATATACAATATATGTACTTTTATAAACTCGAATAATTGAAATCGGCTTTTGTTAAAGTGGCAAAAAACGCATCGATTTTTATTTGTCGCATGTCTGGCATGTGTCCGTGTGTCTTAATTGTTGTTCTTGCCGCTTTTGTTGAATCTTTATGTTTCAAATGTCGCAAAAGCAAAAAGGAGAAAGATTTCATTACGCATGCAAGAGTGCTGACAGCAGCAAATCAACGCCTTAAAGGTCCCCACTTTCCTCCTCTCCGTTTTTGGTAACTTTTTTTTTTTATTTGTTAACTGCTTACAAAACGTTGATAAAAAAAAAGAGAAAAGTAAGCACACAAAGCAAATGCCAAATTAATTATATTATCCATTAAAATGCCGATATAATCCTATATTTGTGTGTATGTGCGATTGCACACAATCGACTTTAAAAATAAAATGTCGTTGTTTCTTCTCCAACTTTTGCTTCACAATTGTTCACTTTTTAGCTGTTTAGCGGCAATCATCAGCTGTTTTTATTGTAACTACTGTTTTTCTAACGTATCTGTATCTTTTTGTGTGTGTTTTTTTTAGGGAACTACAGGACGGCATGCTCAGAGATCACAACCTGATGGACGGATCCAAGATCATTTTGATACCGAACGTGGAAACGGGTCTATTGGTAAGTTTCAAAGTTAACAAATTTAAATAAAACTAATTAAATGAGCATTAAGTAAGAGTTAGTTCTAAAAAAAGTTTAATATACATTTATTTTATATAAAGGGGAAAAATATAAAAATCAGATTAATCGGATTAGAAAAGTGTAGTTCCCTAACTTCTTACATTTTTTGAAATTATTTAAACTAAACTCCACGCAGTTTTAAATATGCTTTTAAACATTTTTTCGTATTTCCAGAGTTTACTAATTAAATATTAGATATAACCAAGAAAGTAATATAAAACAGCTTAGGAATTTCAGGCAGTCTCCAGACTGTGACTAATTTTGGATTTGAATTCGGTTTCGGATTCGGGTTCTGGCGATTATTGTCATTTGTCGTTGCCAAAGTTGTTTGACACTAATTAATTTTAATTTATTTACATATTTGCTTTTATTACACACACATTTTTCGGCTGCTCTCCGACTAACTGGTTTTAGCCTACTTTGATATTTTTCAAAGTTCGATTAGCGATCACCGATCAGCGATTACCGATCTTTTGCCTTTTTCGGGGCGGCTTTTAGAGGGTGTAACATAAAAGTCAGACTGTGTCCCTGTTTTCAAGCTTTGATTTGTTTCCTTTTCACCTTTAATTTTTGTTGCAATGAAATGGAGGGAAAAACGATATATATTTTTCGAGTTGCATTTTTCGTGGTTTCAAAAATCGATCGCTTGTTGTCTGTCTTTCGCCAAAATTTGCAGCGATTTTTGGCTCTCTTCCATCTCCTGTCTTCGGCCCTTGTCTTTGTCTGTTTTTTCTTTTCTTTTGAAGGTTTTCTTTTTATGCTTTTATTTAGTTTTTTTTTTTGTACATATTTTTTTTTTTTTTTGGGTGTGCGTGTTTTTAATGAGAAAGTTTTGCCTGATTTTAATTTATACACCAGCGCCATCTAAAGGTCAAGTTTGCATTTGTATGCGCAGCTGCGCCAGCTGGCCCTGGGATTGAGGTGAAGTGTGGTGAATTATGGTGAATTTGTGGAGCCTGCATGAACCTAGCAACGAATTTCAGTATATTTTAGATATTTTATTATTATATTTTGTTGATAAGTAACTAGTACTTATTTACAGATGTCTTGAAGGTCATTAGTAATATTTACTTAAATTATTGGGAAATATTGAGGAGTTATTTTTATAAATACAAATCGGGAAAAGCAAACAAAGAATCGTACTAAGTTTTAGGGTTTGTCACAAATATTTCGCAAAGATCCGGCTCGAAGGACTAAAAATAGTAGTGGGGAGGAGGAGAAATTCTCTCAAATAACTAAAATTCCGAAGGTTTCTCTTTTAGGAACCCGAAATAAGACAATATGTAAACAAACGCAAGAATTCTTAAATATTTAGTATAAAGTATTATTTATTATTTAGAACTTGCTCTATATTTTTAGTATTTTTTTATGCCATGTTTCTTTTTTTTCTCTCCTCTTGCTTCATGCTCCACTTTTACGTAGCTTGTCTTTGTCTCACACACACCATTAGATTTACCGTTTAAATTATGAGACCGGACAAGATCTTCGCTCCGCGCGGTTTCCTCTCTTTTGGCATTAGAAATCTCTTTCGTGACACCGCTACAAAGACAAACGTGCAACATCATTGCAACATGGGCGAAGCTAAGCAACAAGTTGCCAGTTTGATTGCCATTTGCAACATTATCAATCAGTGTTGACTAATTGATTAAATAAAATTATTTATTATAAACAAAATAAACTAAAAAAAGAGAGTAGAAAAAACATTCAAAGCTTTGAAGATAATTTACTTTATATTTTCAATTAATCATGTAATTTAATTTTAAATAAAAATGTTACAATAATAGTTCTATTTGTAATCATGTGACTGTTGCTCCATTTTTAAACACTATTTTGTTTTTTTTTGTGCTTTTATTTAACACTCTATTGTTGAATTTTCCATTTAGTTGGCTTGACTGCTCTGTTGCTTTGCTGCTTTAATGCTTTTCTGGGGTGACACCGATTCGCCAGGTGAGGCAATTGGCAATCAGCTGCAGTCTCACCTGAGTCTCTGGCAATAGTGCCACATAACGTTTATCAATATTAAAAACTGTGTTTACTATTAAAATAATTAAAGAAAATTTATATTAGAAAAGGAAGCAACAAATCGTATCTCTGCGCCCGTTTGAAATGTTTCGAAAATCCGCTTTTTATGTGCTCAGTTCGTTATATATATATTTGTACATACGTAACGCTGTTACTTTTGACGGACATTTGTTAGCCATATTTATTGCATTTCGTATTGCATTCAAAACACACAATCACACGCGTTTAGAGCTTGCTTGTACATATATATATAAAATTTCATGCAATTTTCGTGATGCGAACAAAGAAATATTTTGGCGTGCACGAAAAATCCATAAAAATTTCAATCCCAAAAAAAGACGAGCACAAAACAGCTAAATTTACATATATACTTTTATGCAGTATATTTAAATGTCTGTACATATTTCCAGATACTTTGTGCTTATTCATAATCCAAATAGAGCAATACAAGTATAGTTTTAATATTATTAAGTCTACGGAATGAAATGCAAGCAATTACAGACCCATAATCCCTTTTAATTTCTTTAAAAAGTAGACGAAAATTATCACTGTGAAAATTGCAATCTGTTAAAAATTTGCCAGTGGTTTCCGCAAAATATATATAGATATATATATATATATATTAACCAAAGTCTAGAAGAAATTCTCCTTCCCATAAAGCCGAAATTCAAATTCAAGCTCTCTGTTTTCTTTGTCTTCTCCCGGTGAAAAGACTCAATAAAAAATGCTGATTAAAATTTATTTACAAAACAAAATGAAATTGCAAAAAAAAAAGAAATGTTTAAATAGCCAATTAACAATTTGCGTCTCTTTTGCTTTTCATTTCTCTTTTTTTTTTTGTTCTGTTTTGTTTTGTTAATTTTATTTAATTTTTTTTTCTGGCAATTGCTGTTGTTGTTTGTCGCGCAAATTTACGAAATAAATAACCCCCCAGGAAAGGATGGGCCCAGGCAGGGGGGCATTCCGAGGGTTCTGTCAGCCAATTGCCAATTGCCAGAAGTGCAGAAAGGTGAGAAGTCCCCAACACTGAGGGAAAAAGTCTATCCTACATTTTCAAAAATATTGCATTCGAAAGTGGTATTTGTAATGGAGATCTTGAAAATGAATTTGATGGAATATATTTTAGTTTTTTAATACAAAGATTTATGAACAAAATATGCCGTGAAGAATACAAAATACATTCGGAGGGTAAAGCTAAAAAAACTGAAAATTAAAGAAATAAAGACTTAAGCTAGAAATTCAACAAGAATAGTTTAGTATTAGAATACCAAAATATACCAAAATGGAGATCTTGAAACTCAATTTGATGGAATATTTTTGTACTATAATACAAAGATTTATGAGCAAAATATGCCACGAAAAATACAAAATTTATACGAAGGGTAAAGAAAGCTGAATAAACTGAAAATTAAAGAAAGACTTAAGCTAGAAATTCAACAAGAATAGTTTAGTATTAGAATACCAAAATATACAGAAAAAATACAAAATACAATAAATATTCCGTAGATAGAAAAAAAAAAATTTAATTTCAAAGAAAGATTTCAAAAATGAATTAAAGAAAATGTGTTAGGATCCAATACCAAAACATATCAAAAATATACCATACAAATCGAAAATACCGAAAATATACCATACAAATACAAAATACCAAAAATATACCATCAAAATACAAAATATATTTTAGGTATTAGGTACCGTAAAAAACCAAATACCAAAAATATACCGAAATATAATGAAACCTACCGAAATATCCCAAAAATTTAATAAATTACACTTCGAATACAACTTAAAAAACATATTTTTTATATGATTCAAGGAATTAAGACTTCTAGTTTTAGCTTTCTAAGTAAATACAAATTGTTTTCTCTGTTAAGGAATTTTGGGTGTTGCTGGGAGAATGTTTTATGGTTGGAAAGGTGTGCCTGCCGCCAGCCTTTGACAACCTCTTTTCCCCCCAAAATTGTCAGTTCTTCTCTGAGTCACTTTTTGCTTCTGTTTTTTTTTTTTTACTCGTATTTCTTGCATTATTCTTATTTTACTTTATTTTATTTTGTTTCGCTCATGCCATTGCCTTCTAATTAGCAACACAGAGTAGCCGAAAGGCAGAAGGAAACATTGCAATTTCGGTCGCGACTGCTTGTCAACCTGGACAGGTGTTGGACCTCCTCATCCCCCGCCTGCAGCTCTCTCGCTCGTTGGGTTAAATGTGTGTTAACAAGTGACAGGTTGATTTGATGGAGACATCTCTGGATTTATTGACACCACTGACTGAATGGCCGAGTGACTCCGCTGAGCCACAAGGTGACCGATCTTTGGCATTCGCGGGGGTCACCTTTTTACGAAATATTTTTTTTACTTTTCTATGGGATTTAAATGCAAAGAAATTTGATTTAAAATAAGGTATTTTAAAGGTATTCTGTTTTAAGTATATGTTATTGGTATATACTTATATATAGTATCGATATTTATCGATTATTTTCATGAAATGTAGTATATTTTGTGGGGGTCACCTTTTAACCAACCATTTTTCTGACTTGCTTATGGGATTTAAATGCAAAGGAATTCATTTTTAAATAAAGTACCTTAAAGGAATTTGGTTTTCAGTAAATGGTATTGGTATAAAATATATTTATCGATTATTTTGATGAAATGTAGTATATTTTGCGGGGGTCACCTTTTACCAACCATTTTTCTGACTTGTCTGTGGGATTCACATACAAAGAAATTCAATTTAAAGTATAGTACTTTGAAGGAATTCGATGTTAAGTAAATGGTATTGGTATAAAATATATACAGTATCGATATGTATCGATTATTTTGATTAAATGAAGTATATCTTGATTAACAATCGATTATTTCATTATGTAATTGAAGATTAAAAGGAAATGTACATAAGCAAGAATGCGAAAATATCATAACCATTGAATATGCATTTTAAATTATTATTTAAAAAATATTAAAGATATGTTATCGATATTATCGATATATTTATCGATTTTTTCTACCCTGTTGGTATAAAATATATACAGTATCGATATGTATCGATTATTTTGATGAAATATAGTATATTTTGATTAACAATCGATTATTTCATTATGTAATCGAAGATTAAAAGGAAATGTACATAAGCAAGTATTTGAAAATATCATAACCATTGAATATGCATTTTAAATTATTATTAAAAAATATTAAAGAGGTGATATCGATATTATATTGATATTATCGATATATTAATCGATTATTTTTCAACCCCAATACCTATTTCTCAGGTCTCAGCTAAAGTAAACGTAGATTTTTAGAAAAACACTGAAATGAATGAATATTTGAAGAATATTTCAAAACAATTAATAGTAAATGTGTTTTTGAATATTATCGATACATGTATCGACTCTTTTTCAATCCTAATATCTCTCTCAGGTCGATATATATATGTATCGACTATTTCCCATCCCCAAATCTCTCTCTCTACAAAAGTAAAAGTTTTTCCCAATTAATTTGCATGAAAGCGGGGTGGAATTCGCTTAGTCTGGCTGCATAAAGCCTAAATATATACTCATTTGTCTGTCACGACATTTGCATATTGCTCCAATTTTATCTTGACACATTCACCTCTCTCTCCCCCCTCCCGTCGACGACCACATTTCATCATCCCAGACAGCCAAAAATGGTGGGCAAAATAATAATAATAAGAAAGAGAGAAAAAAAAATAAGAAAAGAATTATTTCAGCTGCTTTTAGCAGTAATAATAATATTTTGTAAAGTTTATTATCTCAACGCGTGCGAGGCTTGGGGGTGCAGAGGTTATAGCAGACGATATAAAGAAATGAATATACAGACACAGCATCATATCGTATATAGTGTACGATATGAGACATTGGCACTTTCCATTTTCATAGTTTTTCCCCCAGACGGGGACTCACTCACTTGCTTGACGGTTTCAGTTTTTTATATAGCTTTATTTGTCATCTATTTAATTTTCTTGTAATTAAGTTCCTAACTTTGATGATCTTGTAATTTATATATACACATTTGTACCTTTAAATGATTTGGTAATGGACCCATTAAATCTGCATTATTCCCTTGTGGCATGAAAGCTGGTGTGTTTTTTCGACAGCTCAATCATAATCCCCGCTGGCTTGCTTCGATCTTTCCTTTATTCCTTCTCTGGCCCCTGGGGGCCACCTTTGTGGTTTTTGTCATCATTTTCGATTTCGTTGCCAGGAGCAAACACATGTCAACAGCAGAAACAGACACTGAGGGAAATCAGTGGGAACATTTTGTGTTAAAATAAAAGGAATAATGTAATAATGAAACTAAAGTCTGGAATTATTTTTATACCCTTGCCGGGTATTATAATTTCAGTCAGAAATTTGCAACGCAGTGAAGGAGTCATCTCCGACCCTGTAAAGTATATATATTCTTGATCAGCATCAACAGCCGAGTCGATCTAGCCATGTCCGTCTGTTCGTTTCTACGCAAACTAGTCCCTCAGTTTTAAAGCTATCTTAAGGAAACTTTGCAGATAGTCTTCTATATACTCTCACTCGTACATAAGTCGGAACGAGCCGGATCGGTCAACTATATCATATAGCTGCCATACAACCGATCCTTAAATTTGTTGAAAAAAAATTATAACTTGACTGTTTTTTAACATATCTTGATCAACTCTCGGTTATGGGCTTTCTATATTGTTTAAGATTTTTAGATTTAATTTTATAAAAATCGAACTACTATATCATATAGCTGCCATAGGAACGGTCGCGATATTTCAGAAAAAAAATTATAACTTTGTCAGTTTTCAACACAACTTTTTCTACTTTGGGATACAAGTATTATATATTATTTTAGAATTTTGTTTTAAATTTCATAAAAATCGGACGACTATATCATATAGCTGTCATACAAACGATCGGTTAATGTGGAGAAAAATTACATTTTACTTTAAATGTAAAAATGTAAAAAATGTAAAGAACTGTAAAAACTGTATGAATATGAAAGTAGTTCATATTTTACTATTTTGGGATGGATTATTATTGATACAATTGGAATCTGCAAGGGTATACAAGCTCCCTTTCCTGTTATTTTTATTCTTCAACAACTCTTTTTATCTTTATTGATATATTTAATTTTAATATATTTCTCTCAGTGACAAACTGCTGCTGGCAGCACTGACAATCAAGTGGGTTGGGTGGGCGTTGTCACTCACAGCATGTGCCATGCACCCATGACCGACTGGTGACAGAGAAGGAGAAATCTGTGGAAAATCAGAGGGGATTCCCCCTCCTTCTCCCGAGAAGCGAATCATCTCGAGTGGTTGCTGCGTTCCGTTTCGCCTTTTTTATTATTTATGTCGTTTAAATGTTGCGCTGGCGTTTGCCTGTCAAATTAATTACTTTTGCTGATTTCTGTTTTTTTTTTTTCGGGACTTTTTTGGCGAAGGAGAAGAGTGCATAGATTTATGGGAATGATTTTAATTGCAAGTCGCATAACAACGAAGCCAAAGACAAAAGCAAGCTGCGGACAAAGGGCCGGCGATGATGATAACACGCCGAGGATCGAAGAGGATGATGATGGTGGTGATGGTGATGACTGTGACGGTGACGACCATGATGGTGATGGTGATGGGAATGGGATTCGGATTCGGAATGGGCATGTTGAGACTATATATGCAGAAGACAAAGCAACAAAGATGCTCATGGCTGCTCGTAAAAAGCCAAAAAATGATACGGACATATATCGGATATATAGCGCCCACCGAACCACCGAATTTATGCGTCCTTTGTATGTTTTTTCGGTTAAAATAAAAAAAAAAATGCAGACAACAAGAAAGGAAAGCTGCCAAGGAAATGCCCAAGAATGAGCAACCACGAGGACAGGTTATTAACCAGTTCTATTTGTCTTTGTCTCCGGGAACTTTGCCTTCGATCTTTTCTCAATGGATCTCCAGGCGAAGGGATCTTATCGGGGAGCTTGACTTTGGAATGCCAAGAGCTATCTGGGAAAGTCTGTGGAATGTCTTGGTTTACTTTATTTACGAGGCTTATATCAGGTTTTCTTTTTATATAAAGCTTAGATTATGGGATTTGTATAATCATTCTTTATCATTTCAATCGAAAGATTGATCAATTAATCCTTCCTTAAACATCTGTATCATCGACAGCATCCATCCTGAACATTTCTTTATCTCAGCTGAACAGCGATTACTTCATTATCTGCATTATCTTCAACTTGAAAGCGAGGCAAGCGATGTGTCAACAACATTTTTTTATTCACAACTTAACGTGGACAGAGAGTGAACGGAAATGCAAGAAGTCTCTCCGACACTTAAATCACTTAATTTCCGCGAATCCGGTTTATCTTTGCGCTCTCTGTTGCATTTAACAGCGCTGTTAGGCTTGAAGAGCGGATGCGGCAGACACGTCTCGAGAGCATTGATGACTGTACCCCACAAATGCCGATAACGATAGCACCGATACTCACGACTTGTGCATTCCAAACGTCTTTATTGTGATTTAACAATAGTTTAAATTGCGGCAAGACTGTTGTTGATAACATTGATAAACGATTACAAATTAGCTCGAGATTTCGATAACCAATCGATGACTTAACCCTGTAGCAACGATACTAAAGATGCCTTCGATTACGATTTGTGCATTCCAAATTAAACTGTTGATGTGATCTAACAATAGCTTAAATGGCTTCTAGAATGTTGATGATATCACTGATGATCGATAACAATCATGCCCTGTGATTTTGATAACTAATCGATGATTGTACCCTAAAATGCCGATAACGATAGCACCGATACTCGATCTGCCTTCGATCAAGACTTGTGCATTCCAGACGTAATTCTTGTGATCTTGTGATCTAACAATAGTTTAAACGACTGCAGGAATGTTGGTGATACTTTTGACTGATGATCGATAACAATCATGCCCTGTGATTTTGATAACTAATCGATGACTGTATCCTAAAATGCCGATAACGATAGCACCGAAAATAGAGCTGTCTTCGATCAAGACTTAAGCATTCTAAAGGAAATTCTTGTAATCTAACAATAGTTTAAATGGTTGCAAGAATGTTGCTGATAACACTGATAATCGATAACAATTTTGCCCTAAGATTTCGATTTCTGTACCCCACAATGCCGATAACGATAGCACCGATACTAGAGCTACCTTCGATTACGATTTTGTGCATTCCAAACAAAATTCTTGTGATCTAACAATAGTTTAAAAGACTGCAAGAATGTTGTTGATACAGATGACGGATGATCGATAACAATTTCGATAACTAATTTGCATTTTTCGATGAGTGAACCATCTTGAAATGTCTATTGCGATTGGCATTCCATTGAATTGATTATTCCGCTGACTGATTCGAATGTGATTTACCTTTTCCCCTTCGCAAAAAATAACAAAAATATATATATATATATATGCATTTATATAGCAGACATTGCTCATTTATATTTATCATTTCTGCGGAATCGATTGGCAATTCCAGAGCTGCTTTTGCCATTTACAAATTGCTATTATTAGTTTCGCTTTAATTGCCGTTGGGCATGAGTAATAATTGGCTAAGGAAATCACTTGCTTTAGCTGTTCTCTCTCTCGATTTTTTTTTGAATGCAATTTTGTCTAAACAAAAGTAAATAAATATTTAACCAGGCGTTACAATTATATAATATAGTGGAAACAAATCGAAGAAAAGTAGTCTATAAGTTCCGTTTCCAAAGATAAATACAACACCTTTGAGTTCACTGATAAAAAAATATAATCTTCTTTCAAGATTTTGTGCATTCTTAAATTAAAATCTTGATATTTAACCAAAAATCATAATATAAGACTTAAAATTCTGGAATTACGAGATTTTAAGCTTCATTTAAAACCAAAACAACTTAAAAAAAAAGAACAAAAAAAAAAATCTCAAAAGAAGACCAAAATATTCTTGCGCTACTTTCGTAACCAAAAGTCTTGAACTTTTTTATCAGTGTAAATCAAATAATTCAGTTCTATTCCAAAGTTCCATTTCCAAAGATAAATATATCATCTTAGAGTTAAGAAACTAAACAGACTTAATATTCTTATAGAAAAAAGTTTCGGGATATTTACTGCCTTAACTATCGCATCATCTTTGTAAAAGATATTCTGGCAGTTCCATTACCAAAGATAAAAATAACACCTTTGAGGATACATCAATATTTTCATTAATATTTTCATTAATCATTTCATTAATATTTTCATGGAATAAATATAAGTTTCGGGATATTTACTGCCCTAACTTTCTCATCATCCTTGATAAAAGATTAGTTCCATTTCTAAAGATAAATATATCATCTTTGAGTTAGGAAACTAAGCAGACTTAATATTTTAATGGAAAGAATATAACTTTTTGAATATTTACTGCCTCAACTTTTGCATCATCTTTGATGAAAGATAATCTTTCAGTTCTGTTTCCAAAGATAAAGATAAATACAACACCATTAAGTTAGGAAACTCAACAAACTTCATATTCTTATGGAAAAAATATAAGTTTCGGGATATTTCCAGCCTTAACTTTCGTATCATCTTTGATGAAAGATAATCTATCAGTTAGGAAACTCAACAAACTTCATATTCTCATGGAAGAAATATAACACTTTTGGGATATTTCCTACCTTAAGTTTAAGGAAAGACAAAGTAACGCTTTTGGTTAAATGAAATGTGTAAAGTCATAGGAAAATACAGCAGAAATATATGACAAAAGGTTGGGCTAAATTTTATAGGGCTTATAAACCGGGTTACGTGGTCGCCACTCGCTCCTCCACTGACTGCCAAACTGTACAGATCCCCGATAATGGAGGCAAACAGGGCGTCATCGCTGCCGCTGGCGCCGGTCTTTGTCTTTGTCTTTGTCTTTGTCCCGCCGGCCACTATAAAATACATATAAATATAAATATACAAAAAAACAGAGAAAAAAAAAGTCCAGCTAAAGTGCCAACTAATATACAAGTGGTCGCCACCGCCTGGGGATTGGGGATGGGGATGCAGGGGGGCAGGAGGAGCGGGGGCGTTGTTTCCTTATCAAAGAGCAAGCAGCGCCAGGCGGCACACAGCGCTCCGTTTGGCCAATTTAATTTGTTACACATTCTGAAGTGTTTTGTTGTATTTTTTGTTTAATGTAGAAGTGAGGGGGGGGGGGGGGGGGGGGGGGGGNGGTGGGGGGTGGGGAGAGGGGAAACTTCCATTGAAAAAGCTACGCAATAAAAATAATTTCATGGTCAGCAAACAAGCACACACACACACAAGGCACAGATATATGGAAAAGATAGCGCAAAACGCGCAAAACTAACGCAAAAAATTGCTTTGTCCCCAAAATGTACAAATAATTTTTTTTCACATTTTTTTTTTTCACTTTTTTCACTCTTTGTGTTACGTACTGACGTAGCGTTGTTCATTGTTGCCGCTACGTAAAAAGTGAAAAAACATTTGGAGTATTGCATATTTTTAATTGCAATTTTTATAAAAGTTTCTTTAGAATTAAAAAAAAAAATGATTACCAATTATTTTTTTGTTTTGAAATATTTGCTATTTAAAATATTCTAAATAAATTTAATTATTTGCAAGTATATAAAGTGATCAAGTGATTAAATTATTATTTATTTAATTGTTAATAAAAATTAAAAAAAAGAAAAGAAATTGATGGGATGGTACTTAGGTTTAAATATTTGTAATTACAATTTTTATAAAAGTTTCTTGTTTTTATTTAGAATTTTGTTCAACAATTATTTCCATTTGCTTTAATTTTTTGTGTGTTAGAAATATGTTCTATTTAAAATCCTCTTAATAAATTTATTTAATTCTATATATGGGTGATTCTCTGAAAACAACAACCACGGCCAAAAAATTAAAAGTTCTCTAAAATTTTTTTTTTCAACATAGTAACTTTAGGAAATGTTCCAATAGATCAAATTTTAAAGCCTTTAACGTATTTTATACAGGATTTCGAAATATTCGCATGCATTTTCGCGTAATTGCGATTTTTCATCATTTTGATGAAAAACATCATAAAAAAGAGCTCATTTTGTTTTTATAAAAGCACCTAAAACCGAGGCATTATGCTTTAACTTTGGTTTCCTAACATCACAAAAAGAATGCAAAAAGTCGAAATAAAACGGATATAGGCTCTTCTAATTTACTTAAATATTAAAAAACAACATCCAAAGTATGATGGAACAAAGTGTCGCGTGCGACATGTCGCGTGCGACATCGATAAAAATTCAACTTAAAAAAAAACTAATTCATATTTTAAGGTCAAACTAAAAATAATTTGAAGACAACATTATGCATACTACATTAAAACTAATTGCACTAAAATCTCTCATCAGGTTTTGCTGAGATCAGTGTTTGAACGGGTTTTGGAAAAAGTGACTTCTGTTTTTGTCGCGTGCGAATTCCATACATTTTGGTAAATTTCTCGAAAACGAAAAATTTTTCAAAATCGATCTTATCATCAATTATAGAGCTTACCAAGAGCTATAAGTTTCAAATTTTGTTAAATTAAAATAAAGTCTTAGAACATGTTTTTTTTTAGTCTGAATGCGTACAAATGTCGCGTGCGACATCAGAGAATTGTCCATATATAAATTAATTTATTTATTTAAACTGTTCATAATAATTAATTACAATTTTAAAAAAATAACGGGAGAATAGTGTTTAGTTTTACATATTTTTAATTGAAATTTTGTTTAAAAGTTTCTTTAGAATTTCAATAGAGAAAATGATGATTTTAATTGCAATTTTTATGCAATTTTCTTGTTTTGATTTAGAATTATGTCTAACTATTATTTACATTTGCTTTTATTTTTTGTATTTCGAATTATTTTTTATTTAAAATCCTCTAAATAAATACAATTTTTTGCAGGTGTTTAAAGTGATTAAGTGATTAATTATTATTTATTTAATTGTTAATAATAACCACAAAAAAAAAAAAAAAAAAAAAATGTG
>VNJS01008627.1:0-11518 GCA_008042575.1 Drosophila watanabei
CTTAATTTAGCTTACTTTATCGGGAGAATTTGATCGATATATATATGTGAATTTCTCCTAACTGATTTAAGAACAGCTTCACCTCATCGTCAACAGGCCTGCTGACATCGATGGAAAGTGCGTAAGTACGGCATAGCCGTGAAAACAACAATTATCTGAACAAATACATATATAATCGCCAGAAATCCCTAAATAGTTTGCTAAATACTTTGAATTATTAGATTTATATGTAATTTACTGAATTTATTTGAAGTAAGAGAAAAAGTAATTTTAAATATCGAATAATCGTAAATAATTTAATGTAAAGTAAACGAAGAAGCCATAATGTAACGTAAAATCGTATTAATTGCCCTCTTATCTTAATTATCTTTCTTTTCTTTCGTATTATATAAACAAAATTACTCAATAAGTGGTTTCGTAACGTATATACCGTAATTTTCTTAGTTTTAAGGATTAGGTTTAGGAAAACATATCGTAATAATATCGTAATGGTTAATATATGGAGTCGAAAATGAATTAGTTTGATGTCTTGTTGGGCACCAACGGGTATGTAAAGCAACGGTTGTAAAGGGTGGAGTCCGAATGGATTTCACAGGTAGGGTGGGTATAGAATGAGGCCAACAACATCTGGTCCTCATCATCAATAGGTACAGTTCCGTGTCTGATTCCTAACCGTTTGGTTGTCCTGTTTTTGATATCGTATCTCTGTCTACAGTTTTAGTTCTGTGACTGCCTTGTTCATCTTAACACAAAACCCCACGCCCATTTTCCCTGAGCTTTGCCGGACAAAAAGTAGACAGAGTGTGTTGAGGTGGACCACGCTCAAGGTGTGTGTACGTTACAAATTGGAGTCTTGAAGTCTTGTAAGTTCATATCGGCATATCGATTGGCATCATCAGGAATCGAAATGAGAACTTACTCACCTTTTAATTTTCCTTTCAGTATAGTCATGTTCGTAATATGATTACTACAGAGCCAACCTTTAATGTAAATTGTCAGGTGGAAATCCGAGGAGCTTAAAAATTTATTCCTTCATTTGTGACCCAGTCAATAAATTTGAAAGAATGCGTAATTTCAATGATCTGTTGATCGCTCGACGATTTTGCATTGCCAACAGAGCCGTTTCTTGTGATTAAAAGGACGCAGTACAGCAATTGCATTTCGCAAATGATTTCACTGTCATGGTCGCGGCATTGTTAATAAAACTTTACTTCACTTTAATTCGGATAAAAATGTATTGCAAAACTCAAATTGTCTTTAATGCAAATTTTCAAATATTCATTCATAGACAGAAATTCTTAGCTGTTCCAGATGCTTGTTATTTTTCCAAGTCTTATGCGTAAATACATTTTATGGATTTTACGGAATTGCAGTACCCAACTTTAAATATACACTATATACTACCGAATAATTAACAGCTGTTCGCCTACTATTTTATGAAAATGACCAAATAAAAAATCACCCTAACATGATTCCGTACCCTCCTAGCTGTTTGTACCCGGAAGCCCTGTTGACAAGCTTCTAAGTCTTATTGTTCCTCTTTAAGGTCTTTGGGCCCTGCATGGGCCCCAATTGAGAACAATTTAGCACTTCATAATTAAAAATGCTATTGAATTGTAGCTCATATGACACGGTTATCGGTTGTCAATCTTTTGGAGTTAACAGATAATTGTGAATGTCATTTTAATATATACAAATAATTTGCAATAAAATAAAATTGCGACTATAATTATAGATCTAAGCTATCGTATCTCTCAGGTTGAACCCAACTGCATGTTGCGTGCAAATTTGAACGAAATCTGTTAAGCGATTTAGGAGTTCATCGTGGGAAAACATCGTGACTGGAGATTTATATATGTAATGATATTTATTTGTTTATTCCTTTTCAATTTAATTTGTATTTGTGCAATTCTCTGGTGTCGAATGCGATTTATGTACGTTCAATGTAAAAAAAACATGTTCAAAAACTTTATTTTAATTTTATAAAATTTTAAACTTATAGCTCTTGGTTAGCTCTCTAATTGGTGCTAAATGAGAATTAAGACAATTGTTCGTTTTCGTGATAATTACCAAAATGTAAGCGACAAAAACACAAGTCACTTTTTTAAAAACCCGTTCAAGCACTGATTTTAGCGAAAACTGATGAAAGATTTTAGTTCAATTAATTTTAATGTAATATGCATAATGTTGTCTTAATTATATACTTAGTTTGACCTTAAAACATTAAACTGTTTTTTTTTTTTTTTTTTTTTTTTTAATTTAATTTTTAACGGTGTCGCACAAGACATGTCGAACGCGATTCTTTTCAATATTTAAGTAAATTAGAAAATCAGATTTATGCTTTATTTTGACTTTCTGTATACTTCTAGTGATGTTAGAAAACAAAAGTTAAAAAGAAGGCCTCTGCTTTAGGTGTTGTTATCAAAACCAATCATTATCTTTTTAATGATGTTTTTCATAAAAATAATAAAAATCGAATTTACCCGAAAATGCATGCGAATATTTCAAATATTTTTATAAAAAAAATAAAGGCTTTCAAAATTTATCTATTTGAACATTTCTTAAACTCACTATGTTGACAAAAATCATTTTAAAGAACTTTTAATATTTTGGCCGCGGTTGTTGCTTCCACAGAATGACTCATATTTAGTTTAATTTTACTTATTTATTTAATATTTCTTAGTCCTTATTTAAATAAGTTGGCTATATGCTTAATATTTTGTATTTAATATCCTTGTAATAAATTGGGAATAAAGTGATAAGTTTGTTGTGTATGTGTATATGGATGTACATAATTGGATTGTCTATGTGGGTGAATTTTTGGTATATTTATTTTATATGTATTTTGAAAATTTTGTTGTATTGTGTGTATAGATGTAAATTTATTATTTTTTGTTTTTGTTTATTTGTTATTAATATAAATTATTTTTCTTATAAATATTTTTCTTCGAAGGAGCATAAATCTGCAGTTTAGTGACGGACGTGAAGTGTACATATGTGAATGTGCTCATGGATGTAATATATATGCGTCCAAGCGTATATATAAAGCATGGACACCAGCGGATCAGAGTGAGACGAGGTAGGGAAGTAGTGCAAAAACCCGGTTCTCGGGACCCTTGATATCGGCCAAAAGGGTAACAAAAATGCAAATAATGGGTTTAGGTGCTTTGAGTTATATAAGTGTAATTATTTAGGGTTAGATGCCAACCTGTCAATAGAGGCGGGTAATACAGATACACTTAATTAGGGTCGGTACATGTAAGAGGACGTTGCGCAAGGGTTTCCACAAGAATATGGATACACCAATACAACGAAACTATCTAGTGAGTGATCCCGGAGCGAGGGTGGAGCGCATGTGCACCCACCAGCCACACATAAATCAGGGCCGGGGTGATGTATTTGAAAAAGGTCGCACCGCAAGAATCCTGCACCGCCAGAGTGATCCTGCCCCGCACGTTTATGTTCCCACGAGCCCACTTAAAAAAGCGACGGGACTCGTAATTGAAGAATAGCCACACAAGCATATGAAGAATAGACTGTGATTTTTTCTGTAAGATACCTTTCTTAAGAAAGGTCTTTAGTTTTCCATTAGAGGATCAGAACAACCGAATTTTCCCACACTCATTACACCAGTACTCGATCGAATTCGTGTTGGTTCACTAAAATGAGGACACTTATGTAACAGTTTCTTAACGAAATTGGAACACACTTGAAAACGGAACGAGAGAGCAATTAAACAAATTAACTCACGACCCTTACATACAAAAGAGACGTTATATGATAGTCAAAATACATGGTGGTACCATCACCACTATCCTTCACCTTAAAAAAGGACGCACTGTGATTTTCCCCTACCTACCTAACTTAAGCAAAAGTGCATCGAAGGTTCGTTCATTTCCATTCGAGGGAGAATAACTCTGACAGTCCGCAAATCAAAGAAAAGGATTTAGAATTCAAAACGAGAGCAACGGAAAAAACCCAGACTTCCAATTTTTAAGTTACGAGACGCTGCACCGCATCCACCCATACCTACAAACTTGATGCTAAAAATCAAACTCTAAAAAAAAGGTGTAAATCGAAGAGAGCTGTAACAAAAGTTCTTTTCCAAGTCCCATTCCCATGAAAGAATTATGAGTTTTTTGTGTAAAATATTTTTTTTAAGTACAATTATCAGAGGCAATGTTCTAAATTAAGATACATTTTAATCATTTTTAGAGATTTTTGTGAGCGTGCAGTAAGGAAATGGCACGCACACGTACACGTACCCGACAGAAAGGTGGACCTGTGAAGTAAAGTTGTGGTGAACGGACGCCTGCGTCGGGTGCTCCGGCGATAACTCGTGCTGTGGCAATGCCCTAGGGTGAAAAGGTGGTAGCAGTGCCTAGGATGCAGAGTAAGTGCAGGATATGGACTTACCCGTCGAGGCATGGCTGCTGCGTCCCGCGGAGGACACTTCTGCGCCCCATTGAACTGGTGAGAGGGACGATAGCTAGGGGTAAGAAGGGCTTCTTCCCACCCGAAACTTTCTCTTTTTATCTCTTCCGGCTCTGCACTCTCTCTTCGTGGGTCAAACGTGGATGCCCCCACTGATTATGCCGGTCACGCCAGCTGATCGCTCGATCAGCTGAAGTGCAGTATAGGGCAGCGAGCGCAATGCAGCTGTGTGGCAGTGCTGCAGCACCGCAGCACTCTACATGCGCACACTAGCGCCACCTACGGGGTAAAAACCCTGATATGTGACAGAAGCTGATTGGTCAAAAACTCAGTCAACGATCGCTGCGTAAGTCGTAGGATACATTCCCGGGCTGCTGCTTGGAGTCCTCGGCAATTCGGCCATGTTCCGCCGATATCGGGGTACGCATGCGTGGCTTAATAGTGCCCTGGCGGTACACCCAAAAGGGGGCTCTGGCGACCGAGGCGGGGCGATATAACCCCCCACACAAACAAGTCGGAGGGAAATATTCGGCCATCGAGGGAGGCCCAGTGTCATCCCGATTCGGCCGAGGCGATCGATAAGGATCTGGTTCACCCCAGTCGACCGCAATTTTGCTTTAAAGCGGAAAACAACGGCCAAATCCACGTAGCGTCTGCTCACACTGGGCGGCTACGCGATCTGCGTCTGCGCCTAGTGGCCGGCAGAAGATCATGCCCAGCAGCTGACCCCAGCTGCACTTAAAAAGCTAAACCCAGGTAGCGTCTGTCGCATTTTGGGCGGCTGCCTGGTCTGCGTCTGAGCCATAGTGGCCGGCAGCTAAACTTACTTGGCAGAAGGTACAAAATGCGCCTAGCATTGGGCGACAGTGCAAAGTAAACTGGAATGTCTGATTATAACGTAATTACTCCAGGTGGCAGCCACAAGAGTGGAAATCCACCCGTGGGAGATCCCACGGATAGGGCAAACGTTCCAATACAACCTGTTGTGGCGGTGGCTGACTTGGCCGCCATGTCAGAGAATGTGCCAAGCCAAGAAGAGACGTCGAGCAAGGGAGATTCAGCTGCTTTTAGGAAAAGTAGCCTGATGACCCGGTCACCACCCCTCGCGCTATCTCCGGCGCCGAAGAGGGGTACGATCGACGACCCAAAAGATCCGGCCAGCCCGTCGAGCGGACAGAAGGGTACGGTGGCGAAAAAGAGCAAAGCAGCCGAAGACGAGCCCACATCAAACGCCGAGGACGAGGCGGAGCTCGACAAGCAAGCTGATTGATAACCTCCACAGCCTGGTGTTTGACAAACAGATGCGCCATTTTAACATTCCGATGAAAAGCATGATTGCGGAGATACGGAAATTAAAGAAGGAAGGCGAATCCTGCAGAGATTGAGCCCGGATACCCGTGGAGCACTGTCGTCAGGAAGAAAAGGCAGAAGAACAGAACGCGCCCGGATGCTGTGGTGGTGGAAGCGGGGGGAAAACATATAGCGAGATCTTGGCGCTGGTTGCGGAGGGACGACAGCCAGCTGTCGAACCTTGGAGGAGCGGTCTGTTCGCCGCACAGCGAGAGGGAACTTGCTCCTGGAGGTAGCCAGAGGCGGCATGGAGAGCGCCGAATCAATGAGGGCTAGCATATCCAGATTACTTGGAGACGCGGCGGAGGTACGAGCCTTGACGGAGGAGTCGAAGGTTAGCATGTTCGTGATTCGCAACCTTGACGCAATCACGAAGGAGTCTGAAATCCGCAACGCTTTTTCGAAGCAATTCAATCTTTGCGAAGGCGCAGTGAAGATCCGAAGCCTCCGATCTGGCTACGCGAAATCCAAAACGGCGGTTATTAGCCTGCCAAGCTCGATGGCGAAGGAGGTCAGGCTGCGAGGCGACGTCCGTATCGGATGGACCAGGTGCAGAGTGCGGGAGCGCGAAGGTCCCCCCGTTGCTTTAAATGCCTAGGGCTTGGGCACATCGCCATTAGGTGCAAGAGCCTGGTTGATAAGAGCGATTGTTGCATCAAATGCAGCGAAGCAGGCCACAAGGCAGCGGTCTGCAAAATGGAGCTAGAGGACCCCACAGCAAACGAGCCCGTTCCGGACAGACCAAGCCGTCAGGACTAGCAAACCGGTCACGAATGGCGGTGACGGCTCCCCAAGGACGGTATGCAGTTGATTCAGCACAACCTTACGGCCTGCTGATGCAGAAGAAGCGCAAGATAGAGCCGGACGTGGCTATTCTTAGCGAACCCGACAGGGTGATAGAGGGAGGAGAGTGGGCCAAGGACCGCCCTGGCAAAGCGACCCATTTGCTCTGCAGCGACGGGCAGCGGCGGATGTGCAATATCCTGGCAGCGAATGGATTTGTGCGAGCGGAGGTGAGCGGCTACTGTATATATAGCTGCTACCTGGCGCCTAGCCTCCCGCTGGAGGCGCTTAGCAGGATCCTGGACGGCCTGTACTGCGATCTGCGCGGGAAGGCCAACGTCGTTGTCGGAGGCGATTTTAATGCTTGAGCCCAGGAGTGGGGCTCCGCCTTGACCAACGCCAGAGGACGCGCGGTGCTGGAAGCGTTTGCCTCGACAGACGCTGTTCTCCTCAATGACGGGGTGCGGCACACGTTTGCCAGAGCAGGTGCCGCCTCGGTTATCGACCGAGTTCCCAGAACACCAGATGGGGAGGCAGCGACTCATATACCGCGAGCGACCACGAGGCGATACTGCGCTTTGTGGGCGTGACCGCGGAAGATACCCGCACGGGACCTCCACCAGTTAAAGCCTAGAAGGACTAGCTATTGGCCGAGTGAAGCGAGGCGTACAAGGCGGCGAGGAAGGCCCTAAAGACGGCCATAAGAGAAGCTAAGAGGGCCCGTTTCTTGCAGCTCTGCGACGAGGCGGAGGACGACCCCTGGGGCGGAGCTTACAGGATGGTCGTTAAAGGGCTGAAAGTTCGCAGCACTGTTCCATTGGTCCTGGAGGAGGGGGTCTTCCCAGAGAGACGGAAGAGGCAGAAGCTGCTGCTTCTCGCCAAGCCGGGCAAGCCACCGGGGGAGCCATCCTCATATCGGCCCACCTGCCTCACTGACACCACTGCACGGTGATTGGGCTTGTATGGAGACGCGGCCAAAAATACTTCTAGTAGATATATCGCTATAATTAATTAATTAATACCAAAAATCAAGAAAAATAATTTAAGTATATAGGTAAAAGATTAGGTATATAGGCCGTCTATATCATATAGCTGCCATAGGAACGGTCGGTTAAAAATCATCATTTTGTATGAAAAACTTTTTTGTTTTTCAAGATATCTAACCAATCTTACGGATTATGTGTCTTGTGCATATATATATATTCTTACCAAATTTGGTTAGAATCAGAGAGAGAATACCCTAAATCCCATACTCCCATACAAAATTCTTCTGCAACTCTTAATAAAAATCTTTTTTTCCACGAGAGTTGCTCAAATCTTAACACCAAAAGGTAAAAACAATGCCAAATTCATATATTATGTAATTTATTCGTCTAGCAACAAATGCACACCGCTTAACAATTTTGCTTTTTTTTGTGCATGTAGTTTTCTTTGCCCAGTTATGAAAGGGTCTGAACTTAAGAGCAATCTCTTAAACAAATCCTTATTTATCTCAATTCTTTTACAAATATATCCAAATTGCTTTTCTAGTTCACTTTTGGCAAAAATATAGCCGTTTTTACAATGTTCGCTTACAGAACTTTAATAATTTTTTTTTTTTTTTGCTACTGCGCTTCCCTTTTCGTCACACCATAAATAAAAAACATAAGATCGTGCAAGGACACACTTATAACTTAATCAAATTTAATGCAAAAAAAAAAAAAAAAAAAAAAAAAAAAAAAAAAAAAAAATTATTAATAAATGAATAAATGGTTTTTGAAATTTAACCACAAGCATGACACACGAAAGCAGAGCAACAGCACAACTAGTAAATAAACGGCAAAATCTGACCCTAAAAAGGTAAAGACGGTGTTTGTATTTTTAGGATTTTTGGCACATCGGGAAATTTCGGCAAGAAATTTTAACACATTTGTTACCTTAAGTAAAATAAATACATTGGCATATAAACCAATTGTGGATTTTTGTGGGGTCACAACTAAACCCTTAGCTAAACATGAAAAAGACGTTCAAAATATAGACAAAAAACATGAATTTTTTCACATATTTATAATAATAAAAATAAATATTATTAATATATCAAATTATATCTCATTTTAAAGAAAATACCTACAAGTTCAATCTCTATTACAAAAAAATTTACCTTGCACTCATAAATATTGACCTGACCACTTTAAAGTTCGATTTTGTTTTGATGAATTAGCGAAGCGCGCTGCTGCGTTTTGCAAATTGCCAATTCTTTCCATATTCTATTCTATTTTTAGAAAGTCCCGTTCGATTAAAAAAAAATCTGGCTTGCCATGAAGAAGCTGGGACATTTTAAAGGCGATTTGTTTACTTTTCGTATATTATTGTTGTTATGAATCTTTTTATTTTTGGCCTATGGGAGCAACCACTGTGCACTGACACCACTGGCAAAGTGATGAAGAAGACATTTCAGCCAGACTGACTGCTGCCATTGAGAAGACCGGGGGTCTCTCTCCGAGTCAGTTTGAATTCAGGAAGGGGAGATTTACGCTTGACGCCATCGAGACGGTAAAGGAGATAGTGGAATCGGCCATTGCGGGCAGGACGTGGAAAGGCGGTTCCAAAAACTATTACCTAGGTGTAACGCTAGGCATAAGGAACACCTTTAACACCGCGGACTGGAACACAACGCTGGAAAACCATCGCCGCCCTGAACAACCCAGGGTACCTGCTGAGAATAGTAAGGAGCTATTTCAGTGAGAGAGTGCTCACAGTGGCCACGGACATGAGCATACGAAGTCTCAGCCGGAGTCCCGCAGAGCTGCGTTTTGGGACCCCTGCTCTGGAACACCATGTACGATGGGGTGCTGCGACTCCCGATGCCCGTTGGCACGACCGTGGTGGGATTCACTGATGACGTAGCGGTGGTCATAGCCGCTAAGGAGCGAACGGCGGCGGAAGAAATGGCAAACAACGCGATCAAAGCAATCGAATCGTGGCTCGAGAGCGCCGGCCTGGAGCTGGCGGCGTACAAGGCGAAAGCAGTCCTGATTTTCAGCTTAAAACGCGTGGAGACGGCCGAGATCCGGGTAGGCGGAGCCGTGATCAGATCCCAGAGGGCGATCAAGAACCTCGGTGTTCTTATCGATACCCGGCTATCGTTTATGGAGCACTTGGAGAAGGCCAGTGGAGGCTACTGACAAGCGTCGTTATCTCCCAGATTCTGCATTCGGCACCGGTGTGGCCAGAAACGGTACCGGTGTGGGCAGAAGCGGCATCGGTGTGGGCAGTAGCGGCCGAGACCACGTCGTATATGCGAGGTGTCGAGGCCACTTACAATGTGCGCTATCCGAGTAGCAAGCGCATTCAGGACGGCCTCGGACGATGCGGCACTGGTGATAGCTGGCCTGAGAGAGTTAGTCGCCAAAGAAGGCTGAGATGCGCGATGAGCTCCACGGACACCAAGGACCAACTAGAGTCGCCTGGATAGAGCGGAAGCACGGGCAGGTGGACTTCTATCTGACTCAGGTGCTGAGCGGACATGGTTGCTTCCGTAGCTACCTTAGGAGGTTCGACCTTGACGAAGAGGACGGCTGCCCGGAGTGCGGATCCGGCATAGTAGGGGATGTGCGACACGTCATCTTTGAGTGCCGTCGATTCGACGAGGAAAGGGCCGCCCTGATGGAGGTAGCAGGAGCGGAGATTAGCGTGGGCAAGCTGGGGCTGCTGATGATGGAGAACCCAAGGAGTTGACATGCCGTAGCACAGTTCTCAGCCAAACTCAAGAAGTCGCTGAGGTCTCTGGAGAGAGGGAGCAAGGAGCGGACATGGCTGAGCGGCCTACCAGTGTGCGAAGCATTGCTTTGCGGCCATACCGCACATTGCGGGCCCTTTACCCGTCAAGCAGCGATGCAGTTCCTTATTTCTATGTTTGTAAATAGAAATAATAAAGTCACGAATACACAAAAAAAAAAAACCGACAGTACGATGTGATATGTTGTCCATGTATATTAGAAACCATCCTAACTTCAGCCATCTTTTTCCAAACATTTTATTGGCAACTAAGTTACCAACCAAACAATACATCGGGGCCACTGCTGAATCCAAAAAAAACTAAGCTTTTAACGAAGAATTATAAATAAGGAATTCATTCTGATTACCAACTTGAAACCAGCAACTACAGAGCATTTATTTGGTCGGGATCTACCACGGGACAATTGTTGAGGAACCTACTTAATATAAGTGGCGCAGTTGGTAGCCCTTCGGCTAAGGACAGATTCGAGGAAAGGATAAGACGACGGAGGATGACAAGAATTGGCATCACTATAATAATCCTTTTTATGTAAGAGTAAGTAAATTGAAGTGTGCAATGGAGTGGAATAAGTAAAATAAATCAAGTACAAATCGTACAACAATAAATAAATTATTTAATAACTGATGCAATCGAAGAGTGTTATGAGCAATAAAATAAAATGCAGCTTGAAATGATTAAATTAATTAGTAATATGCAAACAATGTTGCTGCAAGCAGTGGAAATGAAATACAGAAAATATGATCCACAGACGGACGAATAAGAAAAGTAATGGCAAGTGATTAGTGACAAGAATTCAACAACAACAGTTGGAAATATTATTATTCAGAATAAAGACATATGGTGTTCAATTTCTTTGATTTCTTTGATTTCTTTGATTTCTTTGATTTCTTTGATTTCTTTGATTTCTTTGATTTCTTTGATTTCTTTGATTTCTTTGATTTCTTTGATTTCTTTGATTTCCTTGATTTCCTTGATTTCCTTGATTTCCTTGATTTCGTTGATTTCGTTGATTTCGTTGATTTCGTTGATTTCGTTGATTTCGTTGATTTCGTTGATTTCGTTGATTTCGTTGATTTCGTTGATTTCGTTGATTTCGTTGATTTCGTTGATTTCGTTGATTTCGTTGATTTCGTTGATTTCGTTGATTTCGTTGATTTCGTTGATTTCGTTGAT
>VNJS01008636.1:0-87719 GCA_008042575.1 Drosophila watanabei
AGTTTTCAGTGATGAGCTCTTAAATAAGCTACACTATTAAGAATTTAATATGCTTTTCCCGTTTAAAATATGCTTGGTCATGCCAGATGACAGACAAGTTAACAACAGGTTGGGTAGTCGTCTGGTGTCATAAAAAAATACAACAAATTATTTTAATGTGTAAAGTAAAAACAACGTTAGCACATTAGAAAACTAGCTAAAATAACGCCAAAACGATATTTCCCGCTGTTGCTTCAAAGAACCGCCAGATATAGCGGTAGCTAAATTAACAACGCTGTCAAGTTTTCGGCTGCAAAAAGTAAATATTTAAACTTTTAATCTAGTTTTAAGTGAATTCAGTGCGGAAAAATTTATAAAGGTACTTGGTAATCAAGGCAACCGAGTGCTAGTGTTGATTTTTTTTTCCTGAAAACTGCGAAAATCAAGTGATTTTTACTGGCCCAAATTCAAGCCCGCTTTAAAGGCATGTGGAGTTCCTGGAACTTCCCCAATAAGTGCCACACACCGCGTGCTCCACTTTCTGCTTGCTGGTGCAACTTGTCGGCTCTCGAATATTGAGTTTTCCAAGGTTCTCCGCACAGGGAAATACCCAAGGACTGCGTGTGCTTATATAATGCGAAAAGTGCAGGTGGGCGGCGCTCGGTGGTCGGGAAAGCGCTTGCGCCTGTCGCCAGCTGAAAAGTGAAATTTCGCAATGCAAACAAGCAACAACGAATACGTCACAGGCGTCGCTGTAAAATTAACTACAACTCGCAACGATGACGCAATTGACGACTGTGCCGCGTGTGCTTTTTCTCCGACCCACAAATGAATCATCAATCAAAAACGAAATGAAAGAGACTCGACGAAAGCGCGCGGCCGCATTGTCTGCCGCATTTTTATCCGCTCGCCAAGGGGAACTAGTTTTCGTAGATAAATGTGGAGCACTCACAGCCTATGATAAGCCGGCTGTCCTGGCCCCAGATCAGGATTAGTAATAGTATCCGTGTCTGGGACACGCTTCAATTGCCTCATGTGGTTGCGCCTCTCCTCTTCCTCTTCCTCTTCTTGGGGGCTCGTCCAGGGTTTTCAATGAAATGCAGTTGCAGGTTTTGGTAGCGGCTAACCCGAGACCTCAACCTTATCGGTAGCGCCTTCGTTACCTTTTTAATACCCTTTTTGGAAGGGTATTTCGAATAGTTTGATGTGGTCATTTTTTGTCTGTAGTTAGGAATTACAGTTTGTTACACACTTCCTGTAAAAATATTTTATTGTTTATTGAATTAATATTTAACCTTTTAAAAGGTAGAAATATGTCATTGTTTATTGAATTAATATTTAACCTTTTAATAAGAGGCATTACCATTATCTTCCTAGAACTCATTTTCCATTATCAGCTTTCCCAGAAGCCTTATGGTGTTACTCATAGGGTATTAACCTTATTTAATCAGTATAAAGCCAGTTACTAATAGGCAGTCTGTCGGTTTGACAATTTCTTAGTTTATATATCGAAACAACTAGAAAGCAAGGGTATTTTCAGCTTCGAACATCTTAATTTTTCTCGAAATTTGCACCCCCTTTTAGAGGTAAATTGATAAATTAATTTGGCTTGCGTGTGAACTTGAAAACTTTATTGATTAGCGGAAAGGTAATCGATATACACACACTCGCATATCTAAGCGCATTGTACTTGACGCATTTAGTACACTGAAAGAAAACAAGCAACGATTATTAATTTGAAATTGCTAAAGCACCTTGTTCATATTTTAAAAGGGAATTAAATTTGAGGGGTTCATTTTGAGTTTGTAAAAAAGTATCCTTGAAAACACAAATTTCTTTGAAATTGATTTTTAGTCAATATTATTTTACCTTTTAAATTCAGTAAAATACAAAGTTGTTTTGGTAATAATGTACCTTGAGAAATGTAACTTTTTAAGGTATTTGATAATTGATAATTGAGTTCATTTTCTTTTAAAATTGTAAGCTTAGAATGTGTTAATTTTTACGTTGAAAAAATTATAATCAACATTAATTATTTCCAAAGGCTAAATTTGTTCTGTAAAATTAGTTTTAAGTGTTACTGACCTTGAAAGGAAATTAAAAGAAATATATATCAAAATTGCAGTTTAATGATGATAATCATTTATTGATCATATTACCTCTGTTACCTCTCTGTGTCTTGGTCTCTGCCTCTTTTCGCCTGTGTGGGCGGCATCTGTTCAAACAGTCAGCCGGCTGACGAACGGACTTTGGGTTTGTTGTAAACAAATTCGGCTATAAATACGCAAGACTCGGGGAACGACACGCAGAAAGAGAGGCGGATAGACCCGATAGCCGGAGGAAGGACAGTCGACGTACATAATATACCTGATAACACTCAGGTCCGCCTCGGTCATGCCTTCGCTCTCAGCGCGAAGACCAAACCCCCTTTTGCTTGGAGATAAAGATACAACGCCGCGTTGTCATGTGCCACAGTCAGCTTTGTGTGTTTTTTATCACACACTCTCTGTTCTCCGTTCTCCGATCGCTTTCCCCGCACCACACACTGCTCCTGTTGTGGCCGCCGCTCGTGAAGAGCAAATTTTCGATTTCTAAATTTTGTATTTCACTCTCGACGGCGGCGACGGTGACGGTGACGGCAGCCTTTGCATTCCGCTCGCATTCGCTTCAGTCGACGCGCAGCACTCAGCCCGAACAAACGTTAGCCGCGTATCTGCGAGATACGGATACGAGTGCGTCGAGTACATATATTCGGTTGGTTTTGCTTTTTTGGAGCAATCGTATGCGCTATACTATACGCACCTATACCCCATACAACACAGTCAGTGCCGTGCAGTGTATAATCGGTCGGCTAGTCACCGTCCCATCCCCGAAAATATGGAAAATACTTTAATGGATTTTTCCAGACGCGCTCCAAGTGGAAGCGGGCCGCTCGCCGTCCTATTTCACACTAATTAGCTCCATCTGAGCGTTCTAATAATTTTGCTGCTCTCACGCGAGTCTGTTTTATTATTTTTTTGCACTTATGTAATCTGTTTTCGTAACAGCGGCGGCGACGTCGAGCACAATATAATTGCAAGGAAAGCAGTTTGTGAAAAGCGCCAGCACAAAACAAGCAAACAGATAGATAACACTGGGAGGAACAGTGTTTGTAGGCGGCTAAATTGAATTATCTTTTCGACTGTACCTGTAGCTGTAGCTGCATCTGTAAATGTATCTGTAACTATTGCCGAATCCAAACCGTGTTGCTGCTGCACATTCAAATGCTTAACTTTGACCGCTCCAAACCGGTTAGCCGCTCCAATTGCTTCCTTTCCTTTTTTTTTTTGAAGGGGGAGAGGTCTGGGTTTCGGGGGCCAGTGTTTTGTAATCATTTGATTTGGATCGTCTGGGCAGCGCCAGCAGCATGCGTTGCCGATAAGACATGTGACCGGGCCACGCCTCTTCCCAGACTTTCCCACTAATTCCCAGCCAGAGCCACTGTCTTTCCGAATTTCAATTTATATACTGTAGCTTTTGCACGACTTTGGCCAAAGATAGCGATTCAATTACGACATCCGCACGCGCGTCCTTATCGCCAATAATTTGATTAATAATTGACAAATTCCGCTGGAACTGCTGGCGTGGCATGATCGACGGCGGAGGCCGGTTTTACGCAGCGCCATCATCTTATCACCTGGGTTCCGCGTCTAGAGGGTTCTGGGTTTAGTCACAGACCAGCAGGAATTTATTACTCCGACCCCGGGACATTCACACTTGACGTTATCATCTCCCTCGACGCAAACCCGTTCGTTCCCGAAAAACACAGGTGGATGCTCACCGTGATTCGTATTTGGCAAACAAAAGTCCAACGCTTTTATTTAACCAGCAAATATTCACGACTGATTAAGAAATGGAACGAAAAAACTGCGCAAAAAGCAGCTGCTAAGAGAGAGAGTCTCTCTCATAGCCCAAAAAAATAAGCCCCATTTCACCATTTCATTATTTTTTTGGGGGCCAAAGTATCTCCGCAATTTCTTGGCTGATTATCAAAAAAACGACGAGCGGAACAACCCACGCCAGTTTGACGTCATGGGACGTTCGGCATCACGTGTGTGCCCCAGCGATCCGCCTAACCATACGGTCTAGTCTAGTCTGGCTTTAGACGTATGTAAATTTGCCAACGATACACCGCTGGCCACACATTCATTGTTAACTCGTTTCGTGCGGGAATTTCATAACTGGCTCCCGCTGACTTGGCAACAAGTTTCAATTAGCTGGCATCAGATCGGCGATGACACAGTTAAAACCCCGAAAACGCGGCCATGACGTAAAGACTTCTGGATCTAATCTAATCGCGTTTACAGCAGCCGAGTGGGTCGGGTTATAAGGGGGCGGGTGTGCTATCTCCTACGTGGCTTGTTTGTCAACAAAGCGCCATCGATTAATCAGTTGATAACTTGCCAAAACCAACTAACTAATTTCTCTCTTCCTTTGCTTTCAGTTCTATTTTGTAAAGCTACAAAATGCATAGAGCCCACACAGCCTTCAGCCTGGCGTTGTCGCCAATGGCGCACAAGAACTTTGCCACATGGCTCCTCAAGAGCAACACCAGCAAGCAGGTGAGACTTTTGGTCATTGATCTTTGTCAGAAGTAATTTATAACTGGTAATCTTTTTTAGATGGCCAAGGTCACTGCAGCGGCCGCTGTGCGCACCTACAACTCCGCGGCAGCCGAGCCATTCGCCAACGGCAGCACCGCCTCCTATGTGGAGGAGATGTACAACGCCTGGCTGAGGGATCCCACCTCTGTGCACACCGTAAGTAATGGCTATCAGGGCGGAATTAATTCCGGGTGTGATTCAGCTTTAATCGAGTAATTCGAAAGGGGTTTGCATTGTTTGCTTTGAAGTATTTCCGTATAAAGTAAAATGCTTAATATATTCGCCATCATAAATGTTAAATTTAATTTGATTTCCAATTAGTTAAGCTTCCTTAAAGATTGCATATTAATAACCCTTCATATTTGCAGTCCTGGGATGCGTATTTCCGCAGCAACAGCTATGTCAGCCCCCCGAACTTGGCGCCCGTGCAGGCCAACACTCTGCCGCTGACGGCCTTCAACTTTGGTGGAGCCGCCGTCTCCGGCGCTGCGCCCGACTCCAAGACCATTGACGACCATTTGGCCGTGCAGGCCATCATCAGGAGCTACCAGGTATGTCGGCTCGTGCTGGCTTCCCCTCCCCAACTGGTTCACAGAGTCGAACAGTGGAGATTGCAGCAGCCACAGCCATTGCGGATCGTATTCGTATTCGTTTGGCGCTTTTTGTTTTTTCGTTCTCCTAGGTTCAGTTAATGTTTATGTTTAGATTACGATTATTAGAGTTGCCTTTGCCCCCCTGTTTTATGTGTGTTTTCATTTCCCAGAAACCAGATCATTCCGCGACCAGTACACATGGTAGATAGTCTTTGAGTTCCCTCATAATATCGATATTGGTTTCCACATCCATTTCCATTTAGTTGGTAGCGAGTAGAAGTTCATGAGTAGTTTGGTTATCTGTTCGATCACCTCCATCCCGGCTTACCACCTTACTGTTTGGGGGTCATACTTCTTAGCACCATTTCCCATTAACTTATCCGGGGCACTTACCGAGGGGGTATTGCCAGAGAAGGAGTGTTCTTTTAAGTTGCACATGAATTAGATTTTTGGTAAAGTTAAAGCCCGTTGATTTGTAGATGATTTCCATTGTTTGAGTTAGTTACTAAGGCCACACAAACACGATAACCCCCTCTTGATATACCTAAGACCTATATGATCTACCCCACATATGTATAATCAACCAATATCTGTCTACAAATTGTTCGAACCATACAATATAGTCACGTGGTCATTTGGCATCTGATCTGGATCCGCTTGGAATTTTAACACGCGAAAAAACCGTTTGCAAGGATGGTCTAGCACGTCGTGCTAACGAAGATGTGCTCAGGCAGCACTCTGGGTTTTTGTTTGGTAAATTCTTCTTTTTACAGAACTCTCTCTCTCATTTAACCCAACCATAGTCGCACTCAATCCGATAATCGTGCACCAACCGCTACTCCAACCCCCCATCCCCACACCTAGAGCCTAAGTTAAACACCCCGAAAAACAACGAGTATATCGTGCTTAAGTAACCTTTAACAGCAGAAGAATGTTAAGTGAAATTCGGAGTTGATGAGGAGCAGGAAAATTGACCATTTCCTAGGCTTAAGTTATTAAAGTTAGCGAGTTCCGTTCCATAGTTCTAGGTTTATGGTATTTCCTGTAAGTAACCTTTTGGTGTTTGGCTTTCTCAGAGTTCTTCGTCTTTCAGTTACGGTTTACAGTTTATAGTTCTAGTTTTCTCTACTCTCTGTTCCGGCACCCCACTTTCATGTCTCTTTATCTTTATCTTTCTGTCTCTGTCCTGTGCACTGCACCGATCCCCGATCCTTGATTAACATTCGACAAAACGAAACATTACCATATTATATCTACCGATCATTGTCTACTTACCGAGCCCTTAGAATTTGCTTCATTTTGTGTTTTGTGCGCTGAGGAATCTGTTGTATCTGTTCTGTTTATATTTTCCGTTGTTACGCCATACTCTACTACGATCTATAATTTTAATTGATTATTTTCTTTTTTACTTTATTTTTATATAACCGCTTCCTAACCTAAATGTTATACCAAATCGAAAACCAAACTGCAATCGAAACTCAAACCGAAAACCGCCAAATCTCGTCTCGAAAACAATGTTTAAATCAAATTCCAAATTCTCTCTCTTTGTACTTATTATGTGTGTGTTGTGAAAACCTAAAAACAAACAAATCGAAATCGAAAACGAACCAAAACCAATCCGAAAACATTGTTAATACTACCAACACCACACACACCACCAATCCACCCAATACTGACACGTTAGATTCGAGGACATAATATTGCTCACCTCGACCCACTCGAAATTAATACACCAGAATTGCCTGGCAACTCCTCGACGAAATCCATTTACGCTAATTTCAGTTTCGGTAAGTAAATTCGACCCGGGACACACCACGCCCCGTTTTGCGTTCCTTAACCCCACTCCATGATCTCCATGATCTGTATATACCTTTAAAACATACCGAGAACATTGTGGTAGTGACTGTCTCTTGTCTTTCACGCACACACGATATCCCCGACATCAAAATCGAAACCCACCACACAAATGTTGTGTATGATATATAGAACCAAGTAAATATACGCCTATATATTGCCAATGAATTTGTGTTACATCGTTTGTACATTCTCCTGCCTCATTATTTTAATTGTATATTGTAATTTAAAGTGTGACAATAAGTTAAAGTACTGTTATTATTATTTATTCTCACGAGTTCGTTCGACCTTGTCATGAATATAGATTGCATGATTGTTATTTTTTTTTTTGTTTCACGAGCGAAACGAAGGGAAATCGATCGATGATAAGCCCCAATTAGTCTGATTGCAAGTGAAATGATTATGAAACCATCCGGGAACCAATTTCAGTTCAGTTATCGCCATCAGTGTCTAATGCATGTCCACTGGCCAGTGGCGCCAAGTGTTTGAGAAGGTGTCAGCTAAGAACCGAGATGAGCATGAACTTAATCCGAACTCTCTGTCCTCGTACACCCTGAATGGTACTCGTAGCAAAGACCTTATATAACAAAAAGATGAGTAACGCCGTACCATAATTTGCTCTCGACTTTTTCGTGCTTGCAATTTATATGTATGAGCGCTGTGTATCTTGTTATTATAAGGTTTTTGCTCGTACCTATGAAGAAACTAAAAAATCATTACACTCCGAATTTCAAAACCAACATTTGCCGCCTACAGTTTACTAACCTAAAACCTCACTTGACCCCGACCTTTCGGAACCCCTAACTAAAGTCTTCACCCATTCTTAACCCCAATTCGTTACGGAAACAGGCGAGCAGGACATGGAGCGGCAGTTCAAGCTGCCCAGCACCACCTTTATCGGTGGCGATGAGGCCTCTCTGCCCCTGAAGTAAGTAGAATTGTCTCTATACTACTTCCTTATCGATTGTAAGATTTTCTTGCGTTGCAGGGAAATCCTGAACCGCCTGGAGAATGTCTACTGCAACAAGATTGGCGTGGAGTTCATGTTCATCAACTCCCTGGAGCAGTGCAACTGGATCCGCAAGCGCTTTGAGACACCCGGCGTCCTGAACTTCTCGCCCGAGGAGAAGCGCCTGATCCTGGCCCGCCTGACCCGTGCCACCGGCTTTGAGGCTTTCCTGGCCAAGAAGTACTCGTCCGAGAAGCGTTTCGGTCTGGAGGGTTGCGAGATCATGATCCCAGCCCTGAAGGAGATCATCGATGTGTCCACCGAGCTGGGCGTGGAGTCTGTCATTATGGGTATGCCCCATCGTGGACGCCTCAACACTTTGGCCAACGTGTGCCGCAAGCCCCTGAACCAGATCTTCACACAGTTCGCTGGTCTGGAGGCCGCTGATGATGTAAGTGACACTAGAAAGCTTCCAAAAGAGAATTTTGTGGAATAACAAGTTTCTCTTAGGGCTCCGGTGATGTCAAGTACCATTTGGGTACATACATCGAGCGTTTGAACCGCGTGACAAACAAGAACATCCGCCTGGCCGTGGTGGCCAACCCCTCCCATCTGGAGGCTGTGGATCCCGTGGTGCAGGGCAAGACCCGTGCCGAGCAGTTCTACCGCGGCGACCAGGAGGGCAAGAAGGTCATGTCCATCCTGATCCACGGTGACGCCGCCTTCTGCGGCCAGGGTGTTGTCTACGAGACTATGCATCTCTCGGACCTGCCCGACTATACCACGCACGGCACCATCCACGTGGTGGCCAACAACCAGATAGGCTTCACCACCGATCCCCGTTTCTCGAGGTCCTCGCCCTACTGCACGGACGTGGCCCGTGTGGTCAACGCCCCCATTTTCCACGTCAACGCCGACGATCCGGAGGCCGTGATGCACGTGTGCAAGGTGGCTGCCGAGTGGCGTGCCACTTTCCACAAGGACTGCGTCATCGATCTGGTGGGATACCGACGCAACGGACACAACGAGATCGACGAGCCCATGTTCACGCAGCCGCTTATGTACCAGAAGATCCGCAAGCACAAGAACTGCTTGGATCTGTACGCCGACAAGCTGATCGCCGAGGGCACCGTCACCGCCGAGGAGGTCAAGTCCGTGGCCGCCAAATACGAGAACATCTGCGAGGAGGCCTTCGCTCTAGCCAAGACCGAGACTCACGTCAAGTACAAGGACTGGTTGGACTCGCCCTGGTCTGGCTTCTTCGAGGGCAAGGACCCCCTCAAGGTGGCGCCCACTGGTGTCAAGGAGGAGACCCTCATCCACATCGGAAACCGTTTCTCGTCGCCGCCACCAAATGCCGCGGAATTCGTTATCCACAAGTGAGTTTATAAACCATAAACCTTGATATTTGTTTTAATATTTCTCTGCTTAGGGGTCTGCTTCGTGTGCTGGCCGCCCGCAAGGCGATGGTTGACGAGAAGATCGCCGATTGGGCTCTGGGTGAGGCCATGGCCTTCGGCTCACTGCTGAAGGAGGGCATCCACGTCCGCCTCTCGGGCCAGGATGTTGAGCGCGGCACCTTCTCGCACCGTCACCACGTTCTGCACCATCAGCTGGTGGACAAGGCCACCTACAACTCGCTGCAGCACATGTACCCTGATCAGGCGCCCTACTCCGTGTCGAACAGCTCGCTGTCGGAGTACGCTGTGCTGGGCTTCGAGCACGGCTACTCGATGACCAACCCCAACGCCCTGGTGCTGTGGGAGGCTCAGTTCGGAGATTTCAGCAACACGGCCCAGTCGATCATCGATCAGTTCATCTCCAGCGGCCAGTCCAAGTGGGTGCGTCAGTCCGGTCTGGTGATGCTGCTGCCCCACGGCATGGAGGGCATGGGACCCGAGCACTCCTCGTGCCGCGTGGAGCGCTTCCTGCAGATGAGCAGCGACGATCCCGACTACTTCCCCCCGGAGTCCGATGAGTTCGGCACCCGCCAGCTGCACGACATCAACTGGATCGTGGCCAACTGCACGACGCCCGCCAACTACTATCACATCCTGCGCCGCCAGATCGCTCTGCCCTTCCGCAAGCCCCTCATCCTGTGCACGCCCAAGTCGCTGCTGCGCCACCCGGAGGCCAAGAGCCCCTTCAGCGAGATGAGCGAGGGCAGCGAGTTCCAGCGCATCATCCCCGACCGCGTCGCCGGCGAGAACCCGAGCAACGTCAAGAAGGTTGTCTTCTGCACGGGTCGTGTCTACTACGATCTGACCAAGACGCGTGCCGACAAGAAGCTGGAGAACGAAGTGGCCATCGTGCGTGTGGAGCAGGTAAGAGATAGACTTGAGATCTTAAGAACTTTCTTTTATTAATTAAATTTTCTCTTAGATTTCGCCCTTCCCCTTCGATCTGGTCAAGGAGCAGGCCAACCTCTACAAGAACGCCGAGCTCGTGTGGGCCCAGGAGGAGCACAAGAACCAGGGCTGCTGGACCTATGTGCAGCCCCGTTTCCTGACCGCCCTCAACCACAGCCGTGACATCAGGTAGGTGCCAGGGCTAGAACACTAAGCGGTCACCGAATCCCACCCACTCGAGGCTGAGCCCTCGCCTCAGCCTCATTCCTTTCCCTCAGGCTACGTATCTTCTGCAGTCTCTCTGTTTATCTCTGTCCCTTTGGAGTGAAGTGCACCCACTACTCTCACCGTGCACTGTATCTGTTTTTTACTTTGATTCTCTCAATGTCTTTCTCTCCTTTGCTATTATTTCACTCTATTTTTGCATTAATCCTACCATTATTTTACTAGACTATCTTTTTATTTATCGAAGCTATCGCTATCTCTCTTAGTTTTCAAGGCCGTATGACGCTTGATTACTGAACAAAATAAATTAAATAGAAATTTCCTTTAGTAAAATCTATTAAAAATCTATCAGAATGTATGCAATGTTTTTCAAGTAAACTCATTTGTAAATATATTTCAAAGATATACACAATCTAAAGCTTAGATACTAGTATTTACAAAATTTCCAAGCCTGAATACAAGATATCGCATATTCTCGACTTACTTTTTTACCTAAGGGCAACGCTAAATTATAAATCATTAAATTTTCAATGAATTTTTACTCATATTTCTGTCCTATATATAATTATCTCCAAATATAGGCTAACGTCATACGGCTTTGGCTGAATTTAATTGAACTTAGAGCTTCCTATCACCCCTCATTATGCCTCCTAGCTGCTACCGCCTATCTATCTATATATTTCTCTCAGTATCTCTCCCTGAGTAGCTAGACTTAGACCCTAGAAAATGATAAAAACAACAACACATTCCACAAAAACACACACAAACACATTGAACGGATATCCGCCTTGAGTTATCTTTAATTCTGTTTTGGATGAGCATGTCCAGGCACCGCAAAAGAAAACCAAAACAAAATTGTTGTCACATCGAAATCTGAAAATTCGATCACTGAAAATTCTCCAAGCGAGTCCATCAGCAAATTGGCTTCATCATCCATTAGAAACAATCATCCTGTTCATTTTACTTGGCATGGCTTCTTATTTATGATTTTGTTTAACCCCTGATGCCCTCGTTGAGTTGTATCTTTCTTTACTAATCGAAACTTGTGCAAGACGATGAGCAAATACCAGTTTTGTGTTATTCTGACAACCAAAACCCAAAGATCCCTGTCCCAATCGTTGTGTAAATATGTGACGAGCAATTGGCGGAACTCAAGAAAAGAACAAAATTGTGACAAATTCGAAACAAACCCAAGAAATCGACAAAAAAAAAACCAAACAAAAACAAATCCTCTCTCTTTCTCTCTCGTTTTCTCTCTGTGTATGTGTTATTGTTACAGCCAAAGCGATGAGCAATCCTCCTTCTCCAATACAACCACCAATACTACTACCACTAATGATCATACTAATCACGAATCCGACTCCGACTCCGATTCCGATAAAAAATCGAAACCCTGGCTAAGCCGCATGTTCGCCGCTTCGAACGCGAAGGGCGATCCTACGGATCCTGCTGCGGCTGCGGGCCAAAGTGGCGAGTTTAATGCCGCCAAGCACTTTGACCTAAAGAACGTACGACACGATTTCAATAGGCCCGCGGGCATCGCGGCCGCTCCCGGAACGCGTAAGGCCAAGTCCGGACGCAAAATTAGGTGAGAGGACCACCAGGAACACACCGCTAGCTAAGCAACGATGCTGCCCGCGATCAAATACAATCTATATATCTACAATTAATCTATCTAATCAACCTATCTATCTACTACTACTATCTGCAAATATAACTACTACCCTCGGAGCGATCCAAATTAATACTCTTAGTTCCGTTAACTCCTCATTTGTCTCTCGTTTCCGTTTCCGTTTTCGTTTCTGTTTCTGTTTCCTTTCCTCAATGGCTGATTACTGATTTCTGTTGTTCGGCATGATGTTCGTTATACCCTTACGAGAAAAATATAATGAAACAACACACTAAAACCTACTTACTACTCTTACTCAACTTTATCCAGTCTCAAACTAAACTATATCTTAACCTCTGACTACTTACTGTCTTACTATTCAGTTCAGAACTAAGCACGCGCGTTTCGATTTTGCGTTTTGAGTTTGATTTTGACAAGTTCCCCGCTCCCATTTCTTGGCCGTTTGCAAGTCCCTTGTTGTAAAAGAGATAACCACAGTTAACCCCGACATATGTATTGCTCCAATCTAACCCAAGTCGTCGTCCTGTTCCATCCTTGTTCTGTATGTTTTGTCCAAAGTGTTGTATAAGCCACACAACAAACATACTCTGTACAAAACTTCTTGACTTATAGATGCTTGTAGGCAGACATTTCATACATATATCTCATATCGTGAAACAGGCAGTTTGCTGTACGAACGAGGCTTGAGAATTAATGGTAACAATCTGAAGGATTACAAATAAAATATAAACAAGAGAAGCAAGGCAATGCTTCCTCTCAGGAGTCCATTTCAATGTTTGGGTTCGGTGTGGTTTCCCTTTAAGTTCCCGCCTCGACCTAAGATCTCTTTTCATTTCTAATAAACTAGATCTAATACCCTGCGCTTGCCTAACCCCCTCATTTCATTGAACATTTGCCATAATGCCCTAAATGTGTGCTAAAAACCAACCAAGGAAAACTAGTTTCAAGACTAAAGACTAGTGCACGTGTCTCTAACCCAATCCACATCAGAATCTCCAAGGATCTCAAGCTAATTTGTTCTTCTTTAACTATCCACAGCTACGTTGGACGCGCTTGCGGAGCCTCCACCGCCACCGGATCCAAGGCCCAGCACATCCGGGAGCTGAACGCGCTGCTGAATGACGCGATTTCGACCTAAGGAGCATGATTTGTAGATTTGATAGTGATGCGATGGATGAGGAGTAGCAGATGGAGTTGAATATTAATTACGATTATATTTTGTATTGAAACGTATGCAGACTCTTTGATACGATTTTTTGCTGACGAAATTGTTAAGAGCATATATTGTGTGTGAAAGTAATGAAATGTTAAATATTAGTTTAGTGAAATTACAAGAGCAAACAGCAAGCAACCGATTAACAAAAATACAAAAAACACGAAATGTATAGTGTTTAGAAAGCAATCCAACTCACAGCAAGTCTTTAATGCTACCTAGAGAGCCAGAGATGTAGTAAATAGCCAAGCAACTCTATGCGCAGAGTGAGGATAGGAGCCCGCATAGGGGGATCGATCAGCGTACTTTTTGGAATGAATAAAACCCTTTCTAACCTTATTTCTTACTCCTATGTTTAATATTTATTTTATTGTATTATATATAATTAAACTATCTCAAGCCGAGCGAATGAGCTCATGACACCTTTGATCGGTCGCAGGCCCAGAAATCATTAGTCCTTTTTGTTTGCCTAAGTTACACACTTTTGTTTAATTAAATAAATGAATGAACGAGTATAATACCTAACACTGAGCTGTGCTTTAGTTCATGTCGCCGCGGATCGAGGCACTATCAGGGATATTGATCGAACTACAATTTGGAATTTCGGCGAGGCACGTATTATTCTTTTTGGAAAACCCTTTTGTAGCGCGCATCAAAATGCAGCTAAGACGCTTTAATTGGTTTTGATCCAGGGAGCGAGTCCAATCAGGACCCTCGAAATATTTACAAAAATCAAAGAAAAAATATATATTTAAAATTAACATTGCACTTTGTCTCGCACCAATATAAGATATTGAACTGTAGAGTGATAAAGCTAAGGGAAACCCAGGCGCTAAGGCCTCCTTTTCCAAGAAAACCAAACTATTTTATAAAACAAACAAGAGAGAGATAGTATGTGTGTGCGACATTGTCGAAAATCTAACCTTAACTCTACATTTTAATGTTACTAACAAACGATAATTCACAACTTTGCACCAAGTAAGTAGAATGTTTAAATCAAATATTACGCAAGGCAAACAAACAGTTTTCGAGAGCTCGAAAGAGGAGCGAGTTTTGAAGTTACATTATGTAAAATGTGGGGGGTCAAACACGATATAAAAAGAAATATACACTTTACTATATAAAGCATGGCAAAAGGAAACTGTTTTATTTTATTTAAACAGGGGAAATGGGAAACCTTTTAAGGCTTCTAGTCGGCGTACAAGTTTCTATTTTAATTTTCCTTTTTTTTTTTGCAAACAGACTCTGACTAGATTTTCTACAGGAAGTGGAAAGTCTGGACATGGGCATTTTCCATTTTCACTGCTCCATCATTCTATGCGCACTTTCACATGCTATCTGGCGAGCTGAAGCCAAGATCTTCCTGTCCAGACAACTCTTGGACAGGCACAAATTGGGCAGGTAAAGTGCTCACTTTTGGTCAATTTCCACGCAGCTGGTCGTGTGTGTTCTCCTCACCTACTCGCCCCGGCCAGGCCGTTTCATCGAACATCTTCGGCAGAGTTTTGTTTTTGCCTCGATTTGCCTTACTTTCTAATGTTGACAGCATATTTTCCTGTCCCCTCGGGAAGGAGAGTGCCTTTCTTCGGGCTGATTTCAGGTAATTGCGCCAAGTGTATCAGAAGCAGCCAAGACGTGTGTGGAATTCTTTATTATATTATCTGTTGACTCAAGTATTTTGCGTTTTTATGGACGTATCTCTGCCAAAAAAGTATCGCAACAAGAAATGGGCAAGCTTGTGGTTTAGACACCGAAGGGTTCAACGCCCTTTTTTTAAAAGTTTTTAATTTATATTTATTTTCGGTTACTATATTTATTTCATTATAATTCGTTTGTTACCTTATGCTTTGTTCTTAAAGATTTGTCAAAGGAAGTTTTATTTTCAATATAGTTATTTTAATAAATAAGTAAATTTCAGTTCGTAAAGCCTTTCAAAGCTAGTTTTTGTGCGGTTAATAAATCTGCCAACTGAATATAGAAATTTGTACAATTATTTTGTTTTGTTTATTTTAATGATGTAACCTCTTACAATATGTTAAAAAATTGAGTCAAAATATTTGTTTTAATTTTTGCCATATTTTATTATTAAATAATTCAGATATTTTTTGGCAATTGGAATATTCAATGATTCGCTTTGTCTTGATATGCGCCTTTTTAGGAATCTAAATGAATAATTATCTGTTTAATTTTCGTTAGAATGTTTAATTAAAAAAAAAAAAAAAACTACGCAAAAAAAGCTATAGTTTCAATTTAGAATGCTTTTTTGTGTTAATATTAATAAGTTTAATGAATCTGCCTTAAAAGTATGAAAATTGTTGTGCATTTTTGATACTTTTAAAAATGTGAAAAAGGTGTTGCACATTTGATTTCCTCACAGACAAGTCTAGATCGAATTGACTTTGATGCAGGCCAAAATAGATATAGTTTATAGGATCGAAAACGACTTCTTCACTAGGTTGCAAGCTTTTGAATAAAAATAATACCTTGTAAGGATGATATTAATAATTTGCTAAATCTAACGTAAGATATACCGAGAATAAACTTTACGGAGCTTAGCTGTTAAGTAATTATTAATTTTATTATTAATATATCATAATATTTATTATTATAAGTAATTAATTCATTTTTACTTATTCCAATACAGTCAGCAAAACCGTTGAAAGGGTATAAAAACTCTAAAAAGACTTCACGAAAAGCAAACAAAACCTGAATTGGGGACAGCCGTCGTTAACCGCTATAAGCAGACGCAGAGCGATCTGCTCCGTGCCTGAAAGCTCCCTGTGCTCCAACTTATACGATCCGAACTGTTTCTCCACAGTCTTCGGGCGTCGTGACCCGACCCGGCGGCACTCGGCCAAAGCTCTCCCGAGCACAGAGATCGTGGAGTGGAATCGGAATCGGATCGGCAGCGACTATAGTCCCATTGTTATGGCCGCGCACTCTCGCACGCTCTCTCGCCCCGATCCCCGGTACCCGGCACCCGATCCGGCGCTATCAGTCTCCGGTCTCCGTTCTCCGGTCGGTCTCGGGTTTCCGTCACAGTCTCAGTCCAGCGATCAAACTCTTACGAGCTCCATTAGCGCGCGGTTCCCCGTCTAATTGTTATCGAGACCAAAAGCCAGTGATTGATCGTCGTGCGAGTGCTGCAACTTGCGATTGAGTGGAAAATCTGAGAAAAGTAATTGCAAAAGTAAAAGTGAAAAATGGGAAAATGTGAAAAAATGAAAAATGTGAAGAGTGAAATATTTTTGTGTGACCAGGCGGAGTTCCAAGTCCCAGTGCCAGCAGCTTCTTCTCACAATGGATTCGCCACTCACAAAGCATAGATAAAGTGATAATACCCCGAAGGCCGATTTGTATATGAAAGCGTGGAAGATAATGCCGTCGGGTCATTACTTATATAACAACTGAACAACAAGTGAATTAGCATAAAAATGAAATGTGTGAAAACCGAAAATTGATTGATTTAAAGCTCCCATTAAACTAGCACTTTGAATGCAGATATCGGATTCGGATTTTAGAGCAGTAAATACACAATAAACGGCCTCAAAATGTAAGTAGAGAGGGAAACAATAAAAGTGATAAGACCAATGCAATTGCAATACTCGAATAACAATATGAATGTCTGCGCCACTGATAAATGCGGTCACTTATCGGCAGTTTTCTTGGAAAAAAATAACAATGAAATCCCCATAAGTAATGTGTATGTGCCAGCCAGTTCTTCGCGAGCTCCGAAATCTTTATTTTTATTACACTTCTCGATCTCCCCGACTTTGTGTCTGAGTGTGTCTCTACGCCCTTCTTTGCCAATTTACGGCTCCGGTTGCCGTGCAGTTAGAAAGCTGCCAAAAGCAAATAAAGGTCGGGCTTTACTCTCTTTGAAAGTTGTTTATCCCCGAAATTGGGTCTGGGATTGAAATTGAGGGGAGTAGGGGCTGAAAAGTGAAAGACGATTGATTAATGTCGTGATGAAACTTTGTTCTACGGGTTTGGTTTCACTCATTTCTCCACTGCCCGCATGATGAGCAATATACATTTTATTATGATATTTAAGTAATAGTAAACATGTTGTCTGAGTATAGTTTTGAGATCATATTTATAAGTTCAACATAACTTCCTTTATTGCTAATATAAACACATTTGTTTCAGCAATCTCTATTTTTAGAATCTAGATAGCAACTTCCTATGTTTATTTCTTCATTTGATAAGAATGTTTATTTACTTTATTGCCTGAATTGATTTTATTTAGATATTGAGTAATTGATTATATGTTTTGGCACTTCAAACAAACAGAATCAACACTAATTGATCAATGATTAATTAACATAAAACTGAGATATTATGACTCAATATAAAGAACAGAACTCTTTTAGCTCACGTATGGGAAATAGGATTTCCCAAATTTCAAGAGCACTTTGTTAGGTTTTCTAAAAATATTTTGCAATCAAAAAAGATCTCGTTCTTTTTCCCGTGCCTTGGTAATTTCCCAACTAAACCTTAGCTTATTCAGACCCAGAGCCTAGCTTTTGCTTGCTCACAGATTTAATGGCTGCACCGCCAGCTGGAGTTCCAGTTTCAATTTCATTGCTACTCCAAGACGACGACCACAACGTTAAAATTACAACAATTTCTTCCGGCCTCATTAAAAGGCAAATACTAGTTTATGCGCACACACGATGGGGACGAGTGTAATTCTGCAATGTGTGTTGTGATTGGAGTGAAGTGGCTGCCAGTGGACTGACCTGGTCATGGCTTCCGTTTCGCTTTTGTCGCCGCAGAAGAAACCACCATAATAACTCTGTTAGTTATGCAGTCGCGGCAAATTATATGCTCTGCGAGATTACAGCTCCACTTTCCATTTTCATTCACATGATCTCAGCGCGGTGACCATCTTGAGATCAGCTTCTTTGCATAACAATCATCGGATGCCCAAGTGCTGGCCATATAATTAGAGCCCACGCCCACGTCCATGCCACACGAAATTGCGCCGCGTGGGGGCAACAAATTGTATCTCGCAGATACAATTAGATGCTGATAGACTCATAATTGCAATAATTTGTAGGTGCAGCTTACAAACGTTGACAACCCTGTTCGGAATTAGCCAGAGTCTCGCCGGGGACTTTTCCCCGTGGCGTGGCATTCCTCAGCCAAGACCGTGACTCATGGCCCAAAAGCGGCACTGATGCTGGTCAAAACCTGTAGACTGAGCTGCACAAAAGTCCACTTACTTACGTGGTCAGAAGAGCACTAAAAGAAAAAGTTGTTTTAGCTTTGTAAAATTTTGGTTAATTTATAATTTGTATAATACTTTATTTTTATTTGTAACAATCTTGATCCTCGAAGACAGATCAATTTTGCTCTACCATTTATTTAAAGAACAAATTTGATGTTAACAAACAAAAATAAAGACAATTCGCACTTAAATTTAAAAGTTTTTAAAAATTTTCTAATTGAATTTCACTTTATTATTTTGTATTATAAAAACAAGCAGAATTTAAACTACATATTTCTCCCTGTGCTGATGCCTTTGGACAGTTGCTTGGCGAATGCTTTCGTCGTGCCTCAGCCAATGAACTTCGCTCGAGCAGCTCCGACATCAGCAGATATTGCTGCAAAAAAATGCATAAAATATATGTATATATATTGAAGTTTAGCGAAACAACGCAATGGGAGAAGCAAGCACGTCACTGTCGTCATCGCTGACATACTTGGTGACATTTTCAATGTGAAAACTGCACCGTAAATTATGTCGGCTTCATCGATCGATCGATCGCTGATCGAATGATCGCTGATCGTCGAATGGCAGTCAGTTTCATCAGCAGCAGGTTCTTTTCGGGGTCTGAATCTGCTTGCCAAGTTTATTTATTTTTGGCAATGTGAAATTCCCCCAATTGGTATTCACTCGGCATTTGGCCATAATCGCAGGTCGTGAGACAATCGTTTCGCAGTCAATATCTTTTCGTGGCATGTCAAGCATTCCACATGAGAAATAGTTCAATGCTGGTTAAATGGTGTCACCTTAAATTAGCGTAGGCGAGATTTAAAAGAGGTTATAGACACGAAATAGTGAACCAAAGTGAGATTTGGCCTAGAGAGTTCGTTGATCGAGAGATGAGACATCACTTGCCCATGAATAAGTGATAATAACTGGTCTGCAGATGAGGAGAAAGAAGTCCCGAAGTGATTCCTATAAAGAGATGAAACCGCAAGCCAAGATTTAGTAAACAAAATACACAAATTTCTACAAAATGTTGTGATATTTTGTTGCGAGATTTATCATCATTTGTGGAACTATATAAATGGTAATTCTAAATCAAATGAGGCAATATAAAAAATTTCTTGTTAATTACCCTTAAAATGGTTTTATGCTTTAAAGAAATTCCTTTTTTTTACAAAGAATCCATGTAATCTCTTTTGTAATATCTTCTGAATAATTTATTCATCTATAAATACGCACAATATGTTCAGATATAAATGCATATTCCCAATAAACCATATTTGCAACGGAGTTGCTTACTTTTGCCGTTTAACTTAAAATATATATGTACATATTTCTGCTCTCCGATATGGGGACTTTTCTTTCTTTACTGATTAAACACGATTCCAAGCAACCGGCCACGACCAACGACTGACCGCTGATCGTACGTGGTTACGATTTAATTCTAAACAAATCACGTTTCGGGGGCTCAGATGGGGAGGCATATGTCCGAAAACCCGAAGACCCCTCCCAAGGCCATCTAATCCGCGTGTCGTCTTCAGTTTATTACCATTTTTTCCCACTTATAAGCTGACTTTTTCCTTGGCTCTTCTATCATGAAAACGGTGGCATGCAACAGGCGACAGTTGATGACAGTTGGAAAGTAGTCATATATCTATTTTTCGCGCCCAGATTTCATCTCAAGATCTACAAGCTCTCTCTCTTACCCGCCGACACTTGTACAATAAATTAAATAGACCAAAAAATGAAGGAAATACAGAAGAAGAAGTGGAGATTTCGTCAGCTGAAATGGTAACGATAATTAAAGTTTTGCATTACCGCAGCTGGCGGTGATTAATGGGCATTGTTTCGCATACGCCCCGTTGCCTCAGCCCGAAACCGCCCCGAAAAAAACTACTACCAGGCAGAAATTAAAATGAAAACGAAATCAGGCGAAGGAAAATCAGCCACTTAATGCAAATTACAGAGACAGATACAAAGATGCGGAGATACAGCAACAAGTGTGTCTGCTATGGAAATGAAGTTGCCACATGTGGTGCCTCCGCCTCATAAACAGTAACAGTCCCAGATCCCAGATCGTAGGCACACCACCTCGACGCAGCTGACGATGATGATGATGATGATCCGCTCAAGTACAAAGCGGTTGCGCTGACAAGCCCATGTTTGGGCGTTGAGTTCGTTTTTTAAGCTCTTTTTTGCACTCACTCCACTTGCTGTTTTTCGCATTGCATTGAATGGGAGTCTAAATGGAAATGAAAAATGAAAATGAAAAGGAAAACGAAAACCAGGTTTGCAGGTCGCTGAGATTTTTGAGTTTTTCGTGCGCGCCGAAACTTTGCGAAATGCTAAAATTCCTTTTAACTCTCTGTGCCACTTCCACATATTTCACTGTGGGCTGTTTCAACGCCCTTAATAGTCATGAGAAATATACATAACATACGTATGTTTTTTTAGTAAAACAAAACCTTAAAATTGTCACAGACATGTCTTTATAAAGAATGTAATTTAAAATTCATGTTTAAATTCTACATATATTTATTTATTTATGTTTATATTTATGTTTTTATTTTATGTTTATATATACATTTTAGCTTTCCATTTGCTTTAAAGTTAGTATTATTTTGTAGCACTTTAATACTTTAAAATAATTTAATTTATACAAAGTATAATTTTCACACAAGTCTAGGCAATGTGTTTCCCCAAAGTGATATTTGATATTAAAGTCACAGAAATTAATTAATTCCCAAAATTATAAATAAATTTTATTTAAAATATTCAATTGTTAGTTGTTTTCCTGTTTTTTTAATTGTGATTTGTTTAATATTAATTTGTTTATTATTGTATATTTTTTATAATGAAAAAAATTTGAATACTGTTCACTTATGTTAATAAATAATTATTTCCTAAAGTGCTACTAAAAATCTAAAAGCGTTCTTTGTTACAAAATTACTTTCAATATAAGGTAAATATGGTTACGTAAATAAATATTCATTATTATAAAAACAATGTAGTAATTTTCTTTCTATTGAAACATGTTTTTTTTTAATTATTTTAAATATCCTCATATATACAATATTTTTTTTTATGTTTTTATGCTCTCCTTGATTAATACTCGCCTTTATTTTTAACTTTTTAATTAATTTGATTTTATTAATTAAGCATATATTTGAGTGGGCAACAGAGGGTTAAGCTGTTAATGTCTGTTAACAGCGACGAATGGTCACCCCGTTATAGGCCGTCCCTTTCACACACGCAGCCGTTAAATATTTAACGTGTTTTTGCTCTGCCGCAGCGCTGCTAGTAGTTTGTGTTTTGTTTATCTGCCTTTGTTTACTTTTTTTGTGTTTCTTTTTTTGCTTTTTACTGTTCCCAGTGGGCTTTAGTTTCGGTTTCTGTTGTTGTTCCGCCTCCTTTCGACTCTTTTGAACTTGGACAAGAACTGGTATTGAATTTCGAAATCGAGCTCGAACTCGAACCCGAGTCGACATCTGTTAGTCTTCGTGCTGATTGATTGAACGATTGAAAGACGCTTGCGGGCGTGCAGTCTCCGAAGAATCACGCGTTCTTCTGGCTCCCAAAACCTGTTTCCGCTTCCCAGGCGCCTCAATGGGTGATTTATCTTGGAGCTCTGATCTCGACATCAGCTTCGGCATCGGCATCGGCAGACTCTGCAGAAAGCTGCCAAATCAATTAGAGGCGCTGCGACTTAATTAAAATTTGTTTGCCTAATTAAAGGCCACCATCATTTCCACAAGTCAATGTGAACGAACGCGCACAAGCGATTCTTTGTGGCCGATTCTTCTGGCTTCACTTAGAGCTCCAGCTCCAACTTCAGCTTCAGTTCTCTGCTTTTGTGGGTCGCATGCCTCTGGAGAAATGCATTTTGCAGTCGAAGAAAAGGAAAATAAAGCCGAAGCAGAACAAGAAAGAGAAACAGACACAGAAACAGACACAGAATCAGAACAAAATGCAGCGCCAAAAGCCAATGCACAAGAATGCGAGTCAAACTCCAACCATCCAAGATGCACGATCTTCAACTAAAGTTGCAGCACACTGTGAAAAATTAAATTTATTGACTTGATTTAATATTTTGTTATCTTATTTCTTTAGGTTGAAAGTTAATATTAAATCATAAAGAAAGAGCATTCAATTTATACGATAATTATTACTTAATTGATTTTAACATTCGGATAAGAATATTTATATTAAATCATTTCTGAAAACATTAAATTTTTAGTTAACCATATACATATGTATAAAAACTAAAATTTACTCTATTTCATTTATTTATTTTACAAATTAAGTTTTATTTCTAACCAATTAGAAATTATTTGTAGAATAATTTGTTCAACTTAGCTAGCTGCAAAATATAAAATATAATGTAAAGAAAAAGTATGAATATCTTAGAGGTTCCAAAACATTTATTGAAATTTAATAGAACAATAAATAGTCTTAATAAAAACCATACAATTCATTTAACCATAAAATTAAATTATTAAATGTAATATAAAAAATAAATTTATCTATAAAGTACAAACAGGACTACATAAACAAAAACCTAAGGACAAAACTTATCGGTGTAAAACTGGCACATTTTAATCAATTCTCAATATATGCGCAATAAACCTTAATGAAAGCTTAAAAATACAACTAAATACCCACTTAATATTTTTTAAACCTTAGACATTCAATTTAAGCCCTCAAGATATTATGATTTTCTTGGAAAAGCATCACAGAACCGCTTAGAATTTTGTTCAGTGCAGTAACTGCTTTAGGAATAGCAGCAGCAACGGCAATATCAGTAGGAGCAGCATAAGCTGCGACAGCGACGTCAACGGCAATCGACAGCGGCCATCGACAGAGCAGCCAGCAGCGGCAGCAACAGCGACGACAGCAGCAATGCCAATAGCAGCAGCAACAAATAACGCAGCAGCAGCAGCAGCAAACTCACAGCAACAGCAGCAGCAAAGTCGACGGCGGCAGCAACTCACGTCAGTTGCTTTGCGGTCGTCGCTCGTTGGAGACGTTTGGAGTTGCTGAGTTGTTGAGTTCCTCAGTCGGTTTCTCGGGATTATTTCACATATTTCCCATTTGGCACTCCTCGGCGCGTGTTATTCAGTGTTTTGTTTGTGTTCCCAGCTCTCGTTGCCCCTACAAATATTTGAAATATCGCGCAATGGCCGCTGGCAGTGTGCAGAATTGAGTCCGGAGTTGATATCTCGGGAACTCCGGCTCTACGAATTCCGGAATTGTGCAAGTTCTTTGGGGCCAGAGTGAAATGAAAGCTGGCAAAAGTGAAACGCCCACAAGAAAATCGGCAAAGTGCTGTTGCTGCTGCTGCTGCTCTTGAAAGAATCTAGCCAAACCACTTGGCCAATTCCACATACATACACGACACACACTCGTGTAGAAGCGAAATTTCACCCAAGAACAGGCTCCAAAATCTTCGATAGCCTGGCTAAAACTTCGATTTCCGTTGGGATTATTTCAAGCTATCGCTAGCTTTTGATGGTAATTAAAAGTATTTCATGTTCTTAGCTGGATTGGTAGATTAATATCTTATGGGGACTGGATTGAACTTCAAGTTTTTTAGAAGACAGCTTAAGCTTAAGAAGTTGATTTAAAATATATTTTTCGAAAAAGTAGTAAGCTTGATAATTGGAAACTTGGTGTTTTTTTTAAAGTAATTTCTAAGAAATTAAGGATCTCCGCTTCCAGAGGGTATAGCATCTCTTGGACGTAATATATCAGGACTTAAAATATCAATTATTATTATTATTTTTACCGTTTCAGTTATAGAAATAAGACAAGATTTCTTTAAAAAAAATCCTGCTTGATTTGATAAAAGCTGACATAGAAGTTTCCCAAAGGTCTTAAACTTTAAATCGATTACCATTACTGTTTTACCAGGTTTTAAGGTCTTCTATAACTTGGTGTTAATTCAAAACCTAATAGTTTCTTCTTGTGCCTTGTGAGAGTATTTAAAAATCCATAAAACCTATAATTTTTCACCCGAGCTTGACAACTTTTGCTGGCAATTAAACGAAATTATTATTTTACGCTTGCTTTTTAGCGAATTTCTACCATGACTTAACCGTAAACTCGGCTGACTTTTGTCGCCGTTTTGCTTCGCACACACACACATGGCTCTTGGATTGGCCTCCGAACTGACCTCTGCGGTGGCTTCTGCGACTTTTTGAGACTTCCACGACTCGACGACTCTGAGCGTGTTATGCCGGATTCCCCGCTTACGGTTTCAAGAATTACGGTTAAGAATCCGCCGTGTGTGTGCGAGCATTTTCCGCTGTGTTTTCTGTGTGCTGTTCGGGGTTCCATTAGCTTCACTTTGCCAATGTTGCACGCTAATTATACGCCTCTGTGCCTTACGCGGCTATAGCCAGACTTAGTCGGAGATTCAGAGACGGAGGCACACTCGGACTCAAGCTAAGACTCAAAAAGCACAGGGAGAAAAAATACATATATTTACAAGCGTATTACTAAAATGATGATGAAGCTTACGCTTAATATTTTCTGAGGATTTATATTGTTCTAAAATTAGAATTATCAGGTATATATTCTCTCCTTAACTCAACTATTTTAAGTCAGCAAATCTCTTATATTTCCCCCAGTGTAACTTCAGTCTAAGCCTTAGGTCTGGCGTCTAGCTCTGGTTGCGGTTCTTTGGCTCTGAGGCAACGGAGCTTGGAATGCAGTTAATGCTCGTTTGCATGCACAAATAACAGCTGCTTGCAACTGCTCTCTGTGCCGAATAACTGCCCCCGAACTATCATTTTATCGAATTTCCCTCAATTTGCCATCCGATAAGCCCCTGACTCATAGCGTAATCAGGCGAGTGATAAGCAGCTTGCAATAAATATACAGAAATTGTGTCACTTGAGCTGTGCATCAATTTAACAAATTCAATTTAGCTTACATCCCAGCTCAAGCATGAATAATGCAAGTGTAAAGTATATAATATGGTAAATAGGAACTACCCTTCACGAGAGAGGGTGTGGTGGAAAAAAACTACTTGTGTTTATCGACCCATCGGTTTTGTTTACCATACATAAAGCATACGCAGCGTGGCCCGATGGGGTGTATTAACGCTTAGGGGTTGCTCGCGGCTAGCTTTCGGTTAGACCTTTCAGTTAGCCCGGGCTGTTCGTCACGGCAACGTGGCCAAAACAAAACAAAGGGGTTAGTCTGCAGTCTAGACCAGAAACCAAAAAAAAGCGGTGGCCAGTCAACAATATTTGGCCAGTCAAAGGTCCTTGAGTCCCCAGTGTGTGTGTGTGTCCGCGGTGATGTAAACTCTGAAACAAAAGAATTGTGCAACCTTGGGAGTAAGACCAGAATTATTTCACATTTCTCACACACTTCATTGGCTGTTAAGAGCATCTCTAAATCAAAGCCCAGACAGTTCATTAGCTCTGAAAAAAATAAACAAAAAAAAAACTCTGACAAAAAGAAAAGTAAACTTTCACATTTCTAATGGCGGCTTTTGTTTCTTTTTTCTTATGTTTTCTGTTCAGCTGAATGCTATGCAAAATGGCAATAAATTTTCTTTGATTTAATTTCTCGAAATTAAAATATTTCTGTCTGCGAACAGATTATTTCATTTCATTTCATTTCATTTCATCGCCTTCCGCATTCAGAGAGCCAAGATTGGTGGGCCAGAGCTGCGTGTCTAATCTGCGGATTCTTGACTTAAAGTCAGCTGTGGAATTATCACTTTCACTCCACCTCGGTCCCTGGAAAAGCTCTCTTTCCTTTCCGCGCCCTCGGAAATTATGCCCAGTTCATTGTGATAAGTCAAACCGTAAAAGAAAATCAAACAAAACGCATCCGCTTTGAAAGCCATTTGCATGCCAATGCATATAGGTATTGAGATATATATAGGTTTATCTTTATAATAAATGTATGGCAGGTGCAGCTGCACATGCAGCTACAGCTTAGCCTAAAAAACTGCAGCTCATCAAGTTTCTTTTTTATTATTTCGCCTTTTCTTCGGCTCGAGATGAGGTTGATTTTTGTATTGTCGAGGTGTCTCCCGTCTTGCTGTCAATTGTTTACATTTTCCTTTTCGCTTGTTTTTTTTTAGCCGCGACTGAGTCTGAGGCTGCTTAATATGCAAAACATTTTTATTGACCAGGCCAAAAAGCGGTTGACCGCCTCACAGCTGGAATGGCCTTAGAGTCCGCTCTCTATAAAAGGCATTGGAATTATCATTCTGTGGCGGCTGAAACCGAAATCTAATGTATTTATGGCTCATTGGGGGTTGTTTTGCGGATTCTTTGATAAATACTTGGAAATAAATTAAATTAAAGTAATTTAAGCTGTTAAAATTAAGCATAATTTACTTGGGAAGATTTCTTTGTTGTTTAGTAAAATGTTATGTATATTTTAAGCAACTAATAATGGAATTGTTCTTCTTAAATGACTTATTTTCTTCTTCTAGTTCAGTTCTAGAAAAATTGAATATAATTATTAAATCAATTGTTATTTCAATTATCATTTTCCTAATTGCCTTGGAAACAATTATCACTTCCCCATAGCTCTCTGTACTTTTTACAAATCTTCCCTAATTGATTTGTCAAGAAAATAATTGCGTTTCATAAGTAATAAATCATTTTGTGGCCTTCCTCAATTTAATCACTGAAATATCCGAAAAAAAAAATTTGCTGCAGAGTTGCCAGTTGGCATGGCTTCCCCTTGGAATTCCCCATTTTGGCGGCCAGTTTGCTTTCCGCCTTGCAATTGACAAATAATCGCCAATAAAAAATTCCGTGCCATCTAAGCAAGACATTTTATGTAAACACGCTTTTTGGCCAACAATTTCCTCTAAGAAACAAAATATGTTCAACGAGAGAGAGGTTTGCGTAATCAGCAGTTTTAGCTTCTTATTTACATTGGCCCCGGATCGTGCGTATATAATACATATTATATCTTTCTGTTCAAAAACCTTTCTGCAATGGCAAATAAAAATTAATTTTATTATTCTTACCGCGTGCGAAGTAGCAGAAAAAAAAAAAGTGACAACTAGAAACAACATATGGTTATACCTGGCCATATATCCAAACAAATAGGTACACAAAGACAGGTATACATGGGGACAGAAATATGGGAAAAAAGATGAAGATGAAGACGGCTAACGAACTGACTGAAAGCAGCTTAAAACCATTTTACGATACCTCAGACGATGTGAGGCAGAAGAAATTGTTTCCAGTCGCTCGCTCACTCGCTCGCCTTTATGTAATCGCTCATTATAATTGGCATTTGTCTGTGACAAAGACACGTGAACGGGCGGTAAATAATTGTCAGGTGCGAGGAGGCGGTAAGACAATATTGTGGGCCTCGGTTTGTGCAATGCCATATCGTCATATATGTATATAGCCCACATCGATCGCCCAGCGATAAGCCAGGGAGCATTCATGCCGCATCGAGCATACGCAATGTTGTACCCACCAACCAACCGCATGCCGTGATTTCTCACTCAGCGAGTGCGACTTCCTTGAGGCGACACTTTTGTAATAAATATACACATTAAGTAGCCAGTTTGGGCAATCTAATGGGTTATGAGTCAAAAGTCGAAAAGAGGCTTAAAATACCTGTGCAGATTACACGAAATATAAAGAGCTTTTGCTTTTGATGGTAGTTTTGCTTGAGAAAAATGTTTGATGGAAAGAACAAACCGAACTGTTAAATTCATATTGCCTTTTTTTATAATTTTTACTTTTGATTTTTGTATTAGTTTATATAGAAATTTATCTCTATTGTTGCTTTGTTTGTCTAGAAGTTGTTTTGTATTTAGGTTTGCTTTTTAACTAAATAACCATCAAAACTTTGTGTTTTATACAATTTACCAAGTGTTTCTTGATTTTTTCTTTGTTCTATATTATTTGTTATAGCTGAGAAATACAGCTTAGCCATCAGAAAATACCTTTAAATTTAAAAACCACTAACTGATCATTAAAAACGGTTCAAACTATTATAAAGATCTTGGGAGACCATTTATTATAATTTATATAAACATTAAATTGTTCAAAATGTTCATAAAATATTAATAAATGAATTTGTTATGTCTTTAAAATACAGCAAAAATCTTCTGAAATTATTTATAAATTTAAAAATAACTAATTGGATATTACAGTCAAGTTCTTGGAAAACTTGAAATCTCTGAAATATTAAAAAATGTATTTGTTGTACCTTAAAAGTACAGCATAATTCTCATAAAATTAAAACAAAAACTTATTGAACATTTTAAGTAGTTTAAATTAATATAAAGTTCTTGAACAACTATATGCTATAATTTATTTTAACTGGTAAAAGTTTTGAAACTTCATAAAATATTTATTTTTATTATATTTGTTATATTATAAAAATATAGACTTATGTTTTAAAAATATGTCTAAATTTAAATACCAACTAATTGGTAATTTCCATTATATTTAATTATAATCAGCTTCTTAGATAACAATATATTATAATTTATTTGATCTGGTAACAGTTTTAAATCTTCATCGAATATTATTTATTATTAAATTAAAGGCTAAGTTGTTGAGCAATTTAAAATATATTAAACCATTATCAATTTCCTGGAAAAATATATTTTAATCGCTGAAATTCGTTGAAATATTTATCTCCGATGGTCTGAATTACGAATATTTGTTATTACACATTACCGCCAGAGGCCAAGATAAGAGTACAGCTTTCTGCAGCAGTTCTTTGTCCTCAAGCTGTTTTGCAATCTATATAGACCATGAATAATGCAGCTAACCCATTAAAAAATGCCACAAAAATACGGCTAGCCTTGTAAAAAGAAATATTTTATAAAAAATAAGTGTTCTAAGTCCCCGTTCCCTCTGCTACTCTCAATATATGTCATACCAGAACTCGTAGAGAAACCCCGATAAAAATTCCACAACCAGCTTATCGGGCATAATTGCTGCGATTTGCCACGCCCTGAAAAATACATGCGCCTCCATTAATTGCCGGCACCCAATTTGCATTTAGCTTGAACAAGATTTTCACGAGCTTTCTCTTCCACTCTCGCTCCAGGGGCAACATCATCATCAGCATCACCATCTTCGCTGGCCGAGAACGTGATCGCCTTCAGGCCGAGACCAGAGTGAGCCAGCGCCGTCATGGCGATGTCACCTGTCTTGGATGCGGCTGCCATTGCCGCTCGCCGTGATCTCAATGGGAATAAGACGGCGGCAGCCACACGAACGCGCTCTGGAGCCTCATCTGCCTCGAATTCGCCGCGTAAATCGAAAAAGACTATTATTAATTGGCTGGTAAACAGCAGCAGCAACAGCAGCGGCAGTGCTGACAGTGAAAACAATAATCCCAAAGCAAATACCAATCCGACTCCGAATCCAAATCCAAATCAAAATCCGAATCCAAATCCGAACGCGAATCAAAATTGCAGCTGCGAATCGCGCGCCTTTCGCGAGTTCCGCGGTGTGCAAACTCTGCGTCTGCTGTGGAGCAAGCGCATCAAGAGTGCCAGCGAGGAAGCCACCAGTCCGGGTTACCACTCCAACTCCTCCAGCTCCTCGCTGGGCACCTTGAAGAAGCTGAACAAGAGCGTCAGCTGTCTGGTTAACGCCTTCAACAACTCAAGAGATTGTGGAACTCCAGAGAAATCGCTGGCCAAGCGGGCCGCCAGCTTGCATAATCTGCAGGAGGCGAATACCAGAAATCTGCAGCTGCAAAGGGAGAAGGATAATTTCTACAAGTACAAGAACGCCGAGCAGGCCAGGATGCGGGCCAAAATGAGGAGCGAACACAGTGAGGTTAGTGAAAAGCGCCTGAAAAGTGACGACAGCACCGGCTCACCTGCCATGGCAGTCTTATCAGCTGGAGATAAGGTGGAACCAGAGGTGGAGGTGGAAGAGGTGGCAGCGCAACCGGAGGAGGAGGAGGAAGAGCAGGTCGAGCTGCGGGCCAAGCGAGAGCGTAATCGCGGCGAGCTTTTCAGTCTCAGCGCGGCGAGCGCCCTTAACGGCGACGGTGGCGGCAGTAGCGATTCTGTGAACACCGCCAATTCCCACGCCTCCACCTCGATCTCCTCCAGCGCCACCCACACCACAGCGACGTCATCGGGCACGGGGCGTTCGGGGGGTCGTCGCAAATATAGCTTTAAAACGCACGCAGGCAAGTCGTATCTCCAGCACCATCACTCATCGCGACGGATTAGCAGCATGGACAGTTCCGGCTCCAGCGGCGGAGGCAGTGGCGGCATCAGTCTGGTGGCCAAGCTGACGCAGCAGTTCAACGAGATTATCCAGAAGGATGCCCGACTCCTGGAGCAGGTGAAGCGGAACAACGGCGTCTGGCTGTCACGCGGCACCCATGTCTACAAGATTGTGGAGAAGCAGCCAGCCCCGGATTCCAGCGAAGAGGGTAGCCGCATCTCCATGGTCCAGCGGAATATCAAAAAGTTCGAGAAGCTGGAGAAGCCCAGTGTGCCGCTGAAGAGCGAGCAGTTGATGCGGAAGCACCAGGAGCTGATGGCGAATGGTTCCACTGCCAGGGGAAGCACACTTCCGCGGGGTCCTCGGGCCAAGAGGAATCTCAAGCTGCCGGCGGGAAGTCCAGGCATACCCGAACTGGCTGTGGTCAGTGAGGAGGTCAAGACCCCCCAGGAACCAGCTAAGCAACCAAAGTTAACCCATACGGAGCCACTGCCCGAGGAGCATCAAGAAGCTAAGGCTGAGAAGCCTCAAGATGAGCTGGACTTTGTTGCAGGCGAGGCAGAGGAGGAGGAGGATCTGCGCCAGAAGCAAAAGAAGCACAAGTATGCCACCATCTATGAGAAACTGAGATTTACCTTTGCCAAGGGCAGGAAGTCAGCTAGTCCCTCGCCCACGAAAGGCAGATCCAAGGAGGAGGTGTCCCTGGAAGAGGAGGAGGTGTCCAAGGAGGCAGTTGTCAAAGAGGAACTTCCCAAGGAAAAACTACTCAAAGAGGAAGCTCCCAGAGAAACGGAGCTAAGGCTGAAAATACACAAGACAGAGGAACCCAAGAAAGAAGAAGATGTTCCTAAAGATCCTGCTCCCAGTAACCTAGGGGATCCCTCACCCGTTCTTCCCCTTCCTCCCTGCATTGATGCCGATTCCAAAATCCTGGATGCCCTCGAGGCTGTGGACGAGAAGCTCAAGGTTCTTAATCCCCCAAGTGAAATGTGCTCCCAGGATGGCGAACTCCTTTTAGGAGCCAACAATGACTTCGAGCAGCGCATCCTGCCCAACAATTCCTTCGTCTACCAGGCGGCCAACAAGCAGATCTCCAACAATCAGATCCTGCTCAACCAGGCGGTGAATGTCACCCTGGTCAATGCCATCGAGGGCGAGCAGATGATCATGGAGCAGAAGCAGCTGATGAAGGACAAGGCATTGGAGCTGAAGATTGAGCCCAAGAAGGAGGAGCTGCCGGAAGCCGAATCCATCTACGAACCCATCACACCCATTGGCAGTGAAAGCAAGACTGAAACACCGACCTCCAGCCTCTTCAAGATCGCCGCTCAGAAGTCGGAGATCGTGGAGGACATATACCAAACCCTGGAGGAGACTGCCAAGAGCACTCCCAAGCCCAAGCTGAACATCTGGCTGGAGGGCTACGAGTCCATTGCCGACTCCCAGGAGTCATCTCCCCCGGCCTTCGATGGCTACGAGTGCATTGGCCACGAGGAGATGGTCAGCACGCCCATTATCCTGGGAACTGGCACCTTGGGTCGCAATACCCGCGATGAGCTGCCGGAGCTTCCAAAACCCATGAGAGTAATCCCAAAATCAACGACGCCTCTGCGACCTGCTCCTCCCAAGCCGGGGACCAAGGAATCCGAGGAGGATGAGAACATCTACGACACCATCAAGGGCTGCTACGAGTCCATGCACTGCAAGACCTCCTCCTCGTCCTCATCCAGCGGCGGAGCCACTCTCACCACAGATGCCATTTCCCTGGAATCCAACTGCTACGAAAGCATCGCGCATTTCCGCAAGGCAAAGATGGCCACGGGACAGAGCCAAGGATCCGCTGGCAGCTGCATCCAACTCTCCAGCAGCGGCTCCACTCTGACCATCTCGTCGGATCACAAGACCAACAGCCTGTACGAGTCCTCGCTGGCGGCCAACGGTTGCGTCGTCTACGGCAGTGCCAGTGTGGGCTGCCGCTCCTCTGTGGGCAGCAGTGCCGGGAGTCGGGACAGCGGCAAGCCCGGCGACAAGCGATCCTCGATAGCGGGCTCCAGCGACAACAGCGATGCCTGGGTGGACATCTCGGATGGCGAGCATGGACACACGAAGGTGGAGCTGGCCACCGAGGCTCAGTTTATTGTGTGAGTATAACTTGAAGATCTTTTTTTAAGGGAAATTTTGGGTTTTGGATGAATAGAAAACCGGAAATTTAAATTAGAATTCCGGATTAATATTAAGCAAGATATTAGGAAAGGGAATATAGGGAGAAGTTTCTAAATGCTTTGTTCACATTTTTCGAACAGATAAGCTATCAATTTAATCTTGTGTTTACTTTTTGCAACACAATTATTGCGCTTTACAAACATTTCTATAATTTCTTTTTTAAATTCGTCACTGATAAGCTGTTTAAAATTATATTATAGAAACTACTTTTGATATAATGCGAGAAATATTAAATATATAATAGTAAATATATATCAACAATCAACTTTCGTATTACCTAACTTTAAATTCATCTTTTTAATCTAATCTCTTTTAATTTTAATCAGAAATTAGTTTCTTTTTTAATCGAATCTTAAGTATATTCGCACTTTGAAGGTTTTTAGTAAAATACAAAAAAACATGGCAATTTTTATTGTTATTTTCCTGTACAGCGGAACTGCAATTCCCCTCAAACACGTACTATATATAAATTCTGCGTATATTGCTTATCAGTTTGTTTGGGTTTCGCCTTATCTAATCGCCTTGGGCCAAGACAAGACCCGCAGGGGTTCCAAACGGCTCAATTACTGTTGCCGTCAATAAATGGTGCAACATGGGTGTATATATATAACTTATATATACATATCTTTAAGTTTAAACCCATAGCTAAGGGTTGACCCAAAAAACTATACTTAAATGCAGGTCAAGGTGACTGGAGTTGAGCTCTTAAGGTTGTAAAGACATGGAAGTTTGTAAAAAGGAATAATTAGTATAGAATACAGAATTTAAATATTTATATAATCTTACTTATACATTAAAAAAGGGTTGCTTAGTCACTCTGTTGTTATTCATTTGCATAATCCCATTTGTAAATAAACAAAGATAAAATCAAAGACGTCAGAGAAACCAAAACAAAACTAATTTCTCAAAGTAAGAGCGATATATAGAGGCTTTGTTTCAAGTTAATATTAAAACTATACAAAATGTAACAAAACTTCCCCTCAATTACTGTTCAGTTGTTAAACAAACTTTGTGATAATTTCAACAAATTAAGAACCATTTAATAATCGTTCTCTTAATTAGTGAAATGTCACGCTCCGCTCTGTTCCATTTCTTCTCCATTAATTTTTTGAAGTTGCAACACTCAGCCGGCTGGCTGATTGGAACTCTTCAGAGCGCGTACTCTTTCCCCCTATTAATTAGACCACTGACCTACAATTTGCTACGTTATCAGTCGATAAGATTGACTGACTCTGACGGGCCTCTTGAGGGAAGCCCTAGAAGTTTTGAGAGTCGAGAGGCAGCACAAGCACTCTTGCCAGTCAGCGCCCAGCATGGTTGGAGGAACCACATCAGAGAGGTCTTTCCGCTTAGTTTTGATCGATCGATGGGGTTTTTTTTTTGGGAATCATGAAGTACTTAAGTACAACTATTTTAAGTCAATTAAATCAGCGTTAAGTAGTGAACGATTTTGTGTAAATGTCTTTGCCCTTGCTCGCTTTCAGTGTTCGGGAACGGTTTAAGCCGCATCGCACACGCAGCCCCGATTGGTCGAAACGCATCAGAGACAAAAGACTGCAGAAGAAGGCGATAAGCTGCATTGAGGGTGAGTACAATCCCTATATAGTATATATGAATAGAATACTGAACAATAGTTATATCTATAGACAAGCCTTAATTGTTTAAGGAAGCTAAGAAAGATTATACTGTGGCAAGGAAGGTTATAAGCTATTTTTAACTTATGAATAAGACAACAGGTAGTTTGAGATTGATTTTACAGATTTATACTTTAATTTATTATTTAATTTTATATTATTTCAAAATGATTTTACTTATTTTAAACCTTGAACCTTTGAACTTTTATTTGTACATACACCATCCTAGTACCATATCCATTTCTTTAAAGTAAGATAAAAAATAAGAACTAAGATTGGCTTAGTTTTTTATTTAAAATAATTTTATTAAACAAACTTTATATTTTATTAAATCATTAAATATCAAAAACGTACTCCAAAACAATTGAATAGTTAATTAATTTAATTAAAAAAGTTCAACAAAATTCCACATATTACGTATACGCATTACGTATTTAAGTTCGAAAACATTACGTATACCCCACGTAATCCAGCTTATAAACCAAAATGTAGCCTTCACTCGATCGCTTGGTTCGCGTCCACACTAAGCTTTGGCATCCACAACTGTAACTGTCCGTTGAGTTTGTGGAACCAGTGTTTGTGACTTTGGCGAGCAAAACCCCAGTAATTATCAACTGTTTAATTGCTGCGAGCGCCGCTAGCTGTTTTGCCTTTGGATAAATATGCATAAATGGTAGCCGTAGCCCAAAGAAAATGCCAAAAGTGAAGCGGAACCCGTAGTGATTAACAAGGCGAGCAGCTAGCAGAGCGTTTAATTAGCGGAGCAACCTTTTTATTTTTACAAATGAGAGTGAGAGTGAAGTAAGCCCAGCTTACGGAGAGGCAGAGAGACAGGTTCCACACAATGCCCATAAAGTGGACGCAATGTGCAATTTGCTCGTTATTGTTGTTGCCGCAGCATGCTCTCCGTGGGGATCCGTGTGGATCCCACCTCTCATTCGGTAAAACGCGCTCCACTCGAACGGTCCGAAAAACTCGGCGGGCTGTTAAAACAGAATTTGTGTGATAAATGTGAATATCGGTGTGAATAATTAATGATGTTGCTCTAATAATAATCTGAGAAAAATAAACAAAAGAAGACCAAACGAAATTAAATGAAACAAGAGCATTAACAAAGCTCTCAAAAACACAGAGAGGTAGAAGGAGAGGTTGAGAGAGCGAGAGCCAGTGCAGTTTGCAGTTACAAGTTTTTTGTGTGTGCTTTTTCGGACTTACATATGGAGACGTCACGAACTGAAACCGATGCCGATGATTTTATTGTTGCCCTTCCACCGTCCACACCCAACCCCTCAGCAACCCCCCACTGAATTATTGTTGCTTTTGTTTGTGGCGATGACGAAATTGTTTAGCGAAAACGAAAACCAGTCTAGAAACATAAAACGCCAGCCAACAACTCACAGGGCAACCTTGAAGAAGTCTTAACGAAACACAAAGCAAAACAAGGGAAAAAGCGTAGAGATAACCGTTGTACATCCAAAGGAATCGCGATTTGCCAATTTGCCAATTTACCAATTCGACGGATGACTTTTGCAAAAATAGTTGTAACTAGCACGAAAAAAAAAAAACAAACTCCCCTCTTCATAATGGGCAACTATTGCAACAAAAGTTTACAGGCGATGTGCAATGTGCAGTGCGAGTTCGAGTGCGAATCCGAATTCGAAATCGAGGAAGCATGTTTAAAGCGCACACTAAGGAAAATGTATTACTATGAAGTGGACATTTAGAGATTTTCGTCTAATTTATTATAAAACGAAAGATCAATAGTTGAAAATATTAAATATAGCTGATGACGGTTTAGTTTCACATGAAGCTTGAATAATAACAATTCTTTTATAGCTTAAATTCCTGTTCAGCAAGATTTAGTATTAGTTAATTTCATAGGAAAATTCAATGTTTAACAGATCAAAATGTCATAATATTATGGCAATTCCAGCTAAAAATTAGTGCTAAATGAGAAATTGTGCTTAAACTCGAGGTTCTTATGCCTAAAAATAACTCAATTACACACAAATTTATAAAAATGAAGTCAAAATTCTAAATTAAACATAAATTTGAAGAAAGAAACCTTATCGATGATGTAATTATCTTCTAAAACAGTAAATACTTAAACTATATTTTTAAATATTCCGCTTTCTTAATACTGTACCTTGTTTTAATAACAAAAACAAACGCCAACAAATTCGCTCAGTGTTACACGTAATCCTACAAAAAAGGCTTTGTGCGAAAAATGCGATAGTGTCTCTGAACCAATCCCCTCTCCCAAAAGGAGAGTTCAGCGAACGCCGTTGGCCATTGGAAAATATCTTGTAATTGCTTCATGTTTCACGGGTGAAACCGAGGCTCAGCTCGCTTAGGCTTAGCCCGCTAAATGGAAATTCTCAGCTTAACTTTTAACTTTTACCCGGGGCACGTTCAACTCTGGCTCGTTACGAATACCGGCTACAAACTTTGCTATGTTATTTATTTTTTGTCGTCGCCCCGACACGCAACGCCCGCAGCGAAAGTGTCGTGGAAACTCAGACTTGAGCCCAAAGCGAATCAGACTCTGACTTGCGGCGATGCAATGAAAATTTATGAGTTCACTTGTGGCAGTCAGGAAAAGATCTTGCTCGATTTTGGGAAGCTACGGAATGGATGCACATTTCCAATTAGATAGCTGTACAGGGCAACCTCGAAAATGGAAGAATTACAACATGAATAAAGATCAATTAGATGACTAGTAGTCTTATTGATTGAATATGAGGCCTATGATGTGGCACAAATATGCTCTAATTACCAAGAAACATCCATAAAATTAATAGTTTGAGTGCAGCCTAAAAAATGTACCTTAATTACAAATTTTTAATGTTGAATGCAATTCACTTTGTGATTTAGATGACTCAAGCATAAATTAAGAATCAAAAAATACTGCTTTAATTACTGGGAAATTTATTAGGTTAGGCCTGCATTATTACAACTGAAACAGCAAAATAATAAATAACAAATTTGAAATTGGTTGCATGCTTAAAGTTCAAAATCAAGCAAGGGGTTTTCCGAAACAGATTGTTGCTAATTTGTATTTAATTGAATGAATGATTAGTGTCCATAAAACCTAACTGAAATATTACAGTTTCTGGGAAAGCTATGTGTCATATTTCAACAAATACTTATCATAACCATAAGATATTTAAAGAACACAATAGATAGCACTCTCTCTTAAAATCAATTTACATGAAAGTAAAAGCAAAGTGTTGCTTAAGGGATTATAATTTTCAAGTTTAACAACGCCATTTGGTTGCTATCAGCTATCAGTTGTCAGCTTGTTTTCTTACGTGACCAAGAGACGATTGAAAGGCAATGACATCGTTTGGCACTTAATAATCTTAACCTTAATGCGTCGTCCGATCAATCAACCGTTGGATGCGATCCGCTGATCAACTGGATTTCATTCCAACTGCCAGTGCAGAGCATTAATTGTTAATTGTCTGCAAAGAAGAAACAACAGCAGAATCGACCGGCCTTGCACTTGCCGTGCATTCCATTAAACAAAAGAGACCCCGAGATCAGCTTCCTCGGCTTGTGTGTGAATGCAATTTGTACACTATACCATTCTGCACATTTGCCGTTTACAAATGTATCCCATTGCTAGACCATAGTGGGTTTCTTTTTCTTGTACCATCTCGCGGTTTCTTTGTTCGCTTCGCTGCGAGGCGATGGGGCGGCTAATGAAATAAACCATTTCCGTATTGGATATGAAACGTTCGCTTTGCACGCACCAACAAAGGCCTAAATTCGCAGAGAGAAAGAGCGAACTGAAGCCTGTACGTCAGCAATAACCTGAAACCGGTAACACTGAGCTGGCCGAGATCCCAGCTCCTTGTTTTCGAGCCAGAACCAAACTCCCCAGCGGCCCACGCGCAACAAGTGTCCGCCGAAAAAGTATCTCGTTTCGTTCAAGATATGTACACATAGACGGGGACAGTAATGGCCAAAATAGCAGAGAGTATTCTTTTTAAAAATTATAATATTATAAATTAGTACTGTAATAGGACTTTATTTCATATAAAAATTACAGGTTTAATTAGCTAGATTTAAACGAAGAATAATTGCTTTTGTTTTTTATACTGTTCTTTTAATATCGCCTAACTTACCCAGCTATCAGTATTTATTAAAATAATGAATTAGAATTATGTAACATCAATTGATCTTTAAATAACCGTTCCGCTTTGTCATTATGAGATGCTATTTACAACAATTATGGTCTGCATTCTTGAGTGCTATTATTGGGGCCGCAACTGTAGATGGATTCATGCCATATTAAACTCATATTCATGCTCTGATCGGGCCTCAGCTTGCAGATCTTGACTCAGTGCCTGGTTTTATTGGCTCTCTCTCTCTTCTCTCTCTCTCTTTTTATCTCTTTGCGGAACCGGTTGGCATTCGCTGCGCTTGCCTGCCTCCTCATCTCCATGATATTACGTATACGTAATATGCGCTCAGATACCATCTAGTCCGCCAGCAGCACTCAGTGTTGGAATTTAATGTTCTCCGGCTGGAATTTTCTAAGTTTACACATGGCTTGCTGGCAGAGTGTACGAAAAAATGGCTTACATTCATTTGAAAATTGCCAAATTCGTTAGTTTTCAGGGCATTTGATGTGCGGCACCTGCCACACAACACCACAAACACACATCATGGTGTTTGATTTTCCAGCCATGTATAGTACGTTAATCACTCGCCGCACTCTGCCCAGAGTGACTGTCTGCATTCAACCATGATTCCATTATAATTTGCGCTATTTTGCATGCCCCTGCTTTGGGTGTTTGCTATTATTTTACTTTATTTTAGCTTAGCTTAGGTTGGTTTAGTTTAGTATAGCACTCGCCGCCTACGGTCTGGTCTGGCTGATATACTATACGGCTTATAAGGCCAGCTTTTGTATTGTTGTGACACTCGGAGAGTCGGTTTAATTAGCATATCGGACATAGTGGACATAGTGGACTGTGGGCTGAGTATTTCAATCAGGAAAGGGCAGACAATTGCAGCTGCTTTAATTGCTTTCAATTGAGTGATTTCTTCCTAAGAACAGAGTTCAAAATTCCAAAAGAACAGCCACAACTCCACACTTGAAAGAAAAAGTGTGTTGAAAAGTGTAAAGAATATAATAAAGACTATAAAATAATATTAAAAACATATTATACATGACAACAAGCAACAACATTAATTTAACTCGCCAAAACCAACTGAAAAGACTATTTAAAAATAGAAAATTTGCCATAAAAAGATTTTTACCTTAAGGAGATAATTAAATATGGCAAAGAAACGAGAATAACTATATTTTTTTTATGGCAAATTTCTTAAATAGGAATGAAAATAGTTTATTTTTAGTGCCAAGCCTTTGAGTGAATCATTGATTGACAGGCGTTTGACCCCAAAGATGTGACTAGATGTCTTCAATTAATCCCAACAACGACCAGCGCCTGAGCTGCGCCAGCAGCCTGAGCAGCAGCGGTCATCCCGCCGATTTGGTGACCCTTCCCCGCCAGCGGAGACCTCGTGCCGCCGGCGAGGTGGCGGTGACCAGCGGTCAGCATAACTCCAGCTGCGTGTATCTCAATGGGCCCGTGTCCGCCGAACCAGTGCGTCCCGCTCCCGAACCGATCTATCAAAACGAGGCGGCGGCCATTAGCCAGCGCTGTAGCCATCTCCACCAAAGGGCCCAGCTGCTGACCTCCTTGAGGGTGAGCCACGAGGTGTCCCCGGAGGGTGGCAAGCATCCCACAAAAGTCATGATGACAGTGAGCACCTTCGTAGGTTCGTTCTTGTAGAAATTGTTACCTTAACCTAATTTTAAATATATATTTAAGTTTTTAGAGAATAAATTAGATTTATTTATAAATATAAATTATTCAAAGAAAGATTAAAAATTAAGTTTGCAAGTTAGTTCTAAGATATTGAAGAGAATGCTTGACATATTTTATTTATTTGTAAATAATCTTAGTATTTAAATATCAAACAATCTCTGACCTCAAGCTTAAACCTAAAATAATATAATAATAATCTTTACCTTCAGACGACTCCGATCATTACTACGAGACGCTGTCGCCCCTGGGAAACAAACGCCATTCGACGCAGTTGCTGCGTCCTCACCAGGATGTGGTTCGAACCAGTGGAATACGCTCATCGCAGCGTCGTTCTAAGAATCACTCCGCCTCCGCACATGCCCTGGGTGAGCATGTGGTCATCTCGGATGACTACGACTCCTTTGAGACAGACAGCGATGATCCAGGCGAGGGAGAGCCAGACCAGCAACAGCGAAATGTAAGTACTACTATCATTAATTCCAAAATAATTATTATTGAATAACATATCGCCAATTCCAGCAAAACGACAGCGGTGTGGACATGCGTAACCATCGCCTGCCGAAGCCACCTCCTGCCCAAAACCAGGTCTACGAGTTCGTGCGCAAGTTCCGGGACTTTATCTCCAGCAAGAAATCGCCAAAGGGCAGCCAGCAGAAGCTGTACGAGAACACGCCGGCGGCCACGCAGTTCTACGTGGAGAGTGGCAAGCGACCAGCAGAGGTGAGGGAGTACGAGAACACGGAGTATGGGCCGGAGAAGAGTCCCACGGCCACCAGCCCGCACCAGGAGCTGGCGCCAGTGCTGAGGGCCAAGCAGAAGAACGGCAAGAGTCTGCGTTCCCGTCTCCGCAAGAGTCTGGTCGGATCCAGCTTCGACACCAAGCACCTAGCCTCACTGGCGGAAACAAGGAGCACCTTCTATGTGGAGGACCCCGAGGGATCGCTGCCGACGCTGCAGCTGCCTTCCCCCGAGATCCATGGATCTGGGGAACTGGACTCTGGTTTCTGCGAGAAGACCTGCACGCCCACGGTCGAGTCGCAGAAGTTCTCCACGGTGGCCCGCAAGGCCAAGAAGGAGGCGAAGGCCACCAGGCGTCGCACCACCATCGGACTGCGTCCCCATGATCCACCGCCCCCGCCTCCGCCGCCAATTGGGGGCTGCAAGACGCCCACGGAAACGGAGCTGCGAGAGCAGGAGCCTGGCCAGACCACCTCGTGGTATGCCGAGTGTGGTGTCTTCAAGCAGGCCACCAATTCGGTTAGTTCTCCGCGAGGCGATGAGCCGGTCACGCCCACGCCTAGTGCCGGAGGCGTTAGCTCCTGGTACGCGGAGTCGGGTCTGTACCAGACCAGCGGCATATCCGTGGCCAGCTCCAGCGGCAGCTCCGGCGTCTCCACTGGCAACGAGGCTGGCCTGGGCGATGAGCTCAACTCGGAGCCGCACAGTCTGTTCTCCAACGAGCCCCTCTATCAGATGTACAGCGCCGCCAAGCTGGAGGTGAGTTAACCTAGACTGTTAATATTAAGTCCAAACCTAACTCATGAATCCCACTTTCAGTCCATAACACGTGACCTGGAGGCGCACGAGGGCTCTGCGGATGGCTACGAGGAGATAGGTCAGCATGCCAAGCAGAAGACAGAGCCGCTGGCGAAGCCAAGACCCACTGCCCTGCAGCTGGTGGAACCCAAGAATGGACCCTCACGCACTCTGTGGAGCGAGATTCCAGAGGTGATTCAGTCCTGCATTCTGCGTGAGTATTTATTATTACATTCCATATTTTAATATTTATATTAAAATATAAACATTGCAGCCACCTTGACCAGCCGAGAGCGCAGCTTGCAGGAAGCCAAGTTCGAGATCATCACCTCAGAGGCCAGCTACCTAAAGTCTCTGAACCTGCTGCGCCGCCACTTCATGAACCACAGTGCCTTCATGGACACTTCCGTGCTGAGTGGCCGGGATCGGAAGGCTCTCTTCTCCTACATCGTGCCCGTGCACGAGTGCTCGGAGCGGCTACTCACCGAGCTGGAGGCCTGCTGGCAGGACAACATAATGCTGCTGGGGCTGAGTCGCTGCATCTACGAGATCGCCGAGCGGCACTTTCACGTCTACGTGGCCTTCTGCGAGCATCAGGGACGGATGGATAGGACGCTGCGTCGGCTGAAGGAGTCCAAGGAGTCGAGTGCCTTCCAGCAGCATCTGGAGCGGCTGGAGCAGAGTCCCAGCTGCTGTGGCCTCAACCTGCACTCGTTCCTGATGCTGCCCATGCAGCGCATCACCCGGCTGCCGCTCCTCATCGATGCTGTGTTCAGCAAGGAGTCGCCGCTGAACCGCGAGGAGTACGAAAGCTGGAAGCTGACCCTGGCCCTAGTCCAGAAAATAGTCGCACAGTGCAATGAGGCGGCCAATCGCTGGGAGCAGGCCTACGAGCTGGAGAGGATTGCCCGCCAGCTGGAGTTCCCATCGCACGTTCGTGCTCTTGCCATTGCGCCCATGGGCGTGCCGCGGGCGGGTGCCAAGCCGCGCTTCCTGGTCAAGCGGGGTGAGCTCACCCACCTGATTTGGCGCGGTGAAGACGCCAAGCTGACCTTCGGCAAGCGCCTGACCAAGGCCAGCATCTATGCCTTCCTCTTCTCGGACCTGCTGGTACTCTGCAAGCGGCGCGGCGAGTCCAACTTCACGGTCTTCGACTATTGCCCGCGTAGCATGCTGACCCTAGCCGCCGGCGACACCCTGCCCCAGCTGCCCACCAAGGACCTCAAGGACCAGGCCGGCAAGAACCTCATTCTGATGACGCTGCTGGAGAACTGTGACCGCAAGACTGTGGAGCTGGTGCGTTTTTACTCTAGTTCTTCCTTTAAATGGAAACTAATCCCTGTCCTCCTTAGGTGCTGTCCTGCCCATCGGTGTCCGATCAGCAGCGTTGGCTGCAGGCCATGCGACCGCCCGAGGCGGAGACGCCTGGCGAGAAGCTCTACGAGTCCTGGGACTGTCCCCAGGTGGTGGCCAAGCACAGCTACGAGTCCGACGAGCCCGATGTCCTTCAGCTGGAGCTGGGCGATGTCGTCAACGTTTCCCGCAAGCTGCCCGATGGTAAGAATTGCTCGTAACAACACCCAAAGCCATTCCTTAACCTTTCTTGATTTCTTGCAGGCTGGTACCAGGGCGAAAGGATAAGGGATGGCGCCGTCGGCTGGTTCCCAGGAAGCTACACCGAGGAGCTGAACTCGGCGCACGTCCGCGCCCGCAATCTTAAGCAGCGGCACCGCCTGCTCACCTTCACGGCCACTTACCTGGAGGCGCAGAAGGGCAAGTGATCTGGGCCCAGTCTTGAGCTGAGCAGGCGAGCAACGCCAACCATATATAGTCCGCAAACCAACTCTAAGTGAACTACCATATACCATAATATATACATATATATACTTTAGGAAATGTGATAATTATTTAATTCGATGTCGAAGCTGATGTATCGGGAATCTTAACCATATCTTCCCCTAGCGAGTAAGCCATAGTGAGTAGATGTATTTATGGATTATTGTGTGTTGATACGTAAGCGAATTCTCGATAAACAAATAAACAACTTAATGAAACAAATCAAAAGCATAACAAGTGTGAAATATAATTAATGATTTGTATTATAAAGTTTTGTTATGGTTGCTAAAGAGTTCATGTGCCACGATGAAACGCAGTTCAATTAATATTTAAATATTTGGAATTTCCTTGTGAAATTAAATCCTATTTTAAGAAACGCTCACAGATGTAGCAGTGCTTAAGGGTGCAATCTTGGACATACATTTTACTCTTATATATTTCATCGCAATGTTCCACTCCGGTTAAGTTGCTCGGCTGACCGGGATACCAAAGGTACGATGCAACTGGCCTTCCACTGGGCAACCAAACATGGCGACCTAGCTTCATAAAGTCATTACCAGAGGTCCAGTAGTGATCTGTGTCTTTCTGATCGTCGAAATATCTCTTGAGAGCATTGTAATTACTTGTCGTATTGAAGGAGACTAAATTGTAGCCCATGGACTCGCAGGCGCTACGGGCTCCGTACCAATGTCTCGGCTTAGTATTTTCAATATAATACATTGTGCCGTCGATATATAGGAGGGTAGAAGATACTAGAGAAAGGGTTACAGAGAATAAAGGTTACCAAAAGAATATGGATAGGGCAGGGATCTCTTACCATTTGGATAATTACTTGCTCCTGAAAGATGAAGCAGTCCCAGAAAGACCAAAAATCCACTGGACAGTGTAAGCATTTTGCAAATACTATTTTGGTTCTTCTTAAGATGATTCCTTTTTATACTTTTGAAAATTCTTTAAATAAATATTTAATGATGACTTTAACTGATAAAATGATAAGTATCTTTTAAAGTCAATGAACTTAGCCTTTATCTTATCTTAATAATAGTACGGCTGTCGGGACTGGGCGGAACAATGCGCAATATTTGCATAATACGGTGTAATCCAAAAATTACATTATATTTCACATGGTTAAATATTTATTTTGTACTGATATAAGGGGGAATATGTAGGAAGTAGTTGTGTCTAGGAATCCTGTTTTTATTTCATTGATTTTTTTTCCAAATTAGTTTTCATGAAAATATTTATTACATGGTACTAAGTAGACAAGTTGAGCTCGCAGACATAAAAATATTTTTCCGTACATTTATCGTCGTTCATTTTATCGGTTCCCCTATATCTAAATGAGTCGCAATGCTCCTGTCCAAACTCATTGTCTGGCTGATTAGGATACCAATGATTCCATGGTACGGGCTTACCATTTGGGAACCATGCATGATGCCCGAGATGTATAAAATCAGTTCCAGATGTCCAGAAGCCTTTGGTTGCTCCCGTGCCATTGATAAACCCATTGATCGCATTGAATTCCTCTACTGTCTCAAACGAAATGAGGTTGAATCCCATTTCTTCGCAGAATCCACGGGCCTCAAACCAGTTCTTACTCCTTTTGTCAATAAATTACAAAGAGTCTCCATAATGGAATAGATATTTTGTAGATACATTCACAAGTTTATAGGCCTCTAAAAGATTAAAATAATAGTAGTATAAACAGTGTATATTAAGAATCTTACCATTACCCGTTTCAGATAGGTAAATTAGGCCCAGAAGGACCACAAGTAGATTGCACTCTCTAAGCATTTTTCGAAGTACTACTTAGATTCCTTTAAAAATGTTACTCCCTCTATACTTTGGCAAATTTAGAAGTGCTCTTAATGGCTTACAGATAATAATTCAATCAACCACAAGTTAACTTCTCTAAGTCTTTTGCAAATAATGATTTTTTAATGGCCAAAAGATAATATTTCAATTAACTTAAACTAATAAACTATATGAAATACTGGATGAATAGTAAAATATATCTCCCTCAGAACGTTGCAAACTTCTGTCTAAAATTATAATGCAACAAGAAGAGAAGAAAACTTTGGCACGCCGATGTTTGTATCCCCTTACAGATTACTGTCATACTGAAATTATTTTTACTGCTTAAAATGGTTTTTACATTTCCAGTTTTACATTCTCTTCTACATTTACCGATCGTTCCTATGGCAGCTATATTATATAGTCGTCCTATCCGGCCCGTTTCGACTTATACAATAGTGAAAGTATATAGAAGACAATCAATCTGCAAAGTTTAGATAGCTTCAAAACTGACAGACTAATTTGCTTAAAATCGGACAAACAGACGGACATGGCTAGATCGACTCGGCTGTTGATGCTGATCAAGAAAATGTATACTTTATAGGTTCGGAGATGACTCTTTCACTGCCTTACAGACTATAATACCCTGCAAGGGAATAATAAAAGCTCCCAAAAGTATGCCAATAAGTTTATGTACATTTCTGGCAACAAGGTAAAAAAGGTATTTTACATAACTTTCCTATTTTGGTGGATCTAAAAAGATAACTCGTTGTTTTTCAAATTTGTATAAGTATAGTATGTAATTTGATAAACTTGTTGGATTTGTCTTATAAATATTTCCCATTTGAGCATTTGCAATGATGATCAAACGAATTGTAATTTAAAATAATTAATATCTGTGCTTGCGGATATAAATTCGTGAGTGAAAAATAAGTTTAAATTCACTTTTCATCAGTGAAAACTGGAAAAGATCTGTAAAATGGATTAAGTGGCTCTTTTTCGAAAGTAAAACCGGAACAAGTCTGAATTTCATTCCAATCGTTACCCTAAACAAGGATCAGATTTGACAATAACAATAATATTCCTTAAAATCATGTAGAATATATAGTAAATATTTATATACACAACTTTTAGATATCGGAAAATTCCACACTTTAATCCCAATCAGTAAAACACGGCAGTCGCCAGTTTAAGTTTTCAGTTTTTGTTTATATTCTTTCTTGCAAAAATATATATACATTTCAAGTCAGCAGATTTCGAGTCACTTGCTCGAATGCCCGTTAAATTACTTTAGTAGCTGCACTCCATCCCTAGGGTATATTGTAAATGTATACAATTAATTCTATGATTATATTACGGCTGTCATAAATTATTAAATCTAAATCAAGCACTACACAATTGGGGGGAGGGCGGGGCAAGATATGTTTTTGGCGTTGAATCGATCCGATAGCAGCGCCCAGTCGAGTGCTGCTAAGCCGGCCATCGCCAGCGCAATCTGACCCAAATAATTTACAATACTTCTTCATGGGAGCGCGATGAGTGGATGTGGTAAATTTCGATTAAACGATGAAATGGTCTGGTTTGAGGACTAAGGCTAAGCTATGGCTCACTAACGTATCCTGCTTTAAGGCGCTAGATTCACACACGTCTATAAATATATATCACAAAATCAGTGAAATGAAAATTCGCTGGAGTATTTGCTTGTTTCGCTTTTTGGATGATGCCTGGATGAGGGCAACGGCTGAGGCCGAATAATGATTGAAGGGTTCTTCAGCTGACGGCGACTGTCGCTTGTCACCTGAAGCTGATGCCGCACTTGCGACTAATCTTGGGCGTGTGTATGTAGGCGATGGACAGCAGCAGCGGCACATCGTTCTCGGAGAGCTGCAGCGGATTGGTGATATCGCTCAGTCGACAGGGATCCGTTTCCAGCAGGAAGGCGGCCAGGGTCTCGGATTGCAGATAGATCTCCTGCAACTTGGACTCCAGAAACGACAGGCACTGCAAGGCAAATTGAGAAAAGGCTTTTAGAAAAGTTTTTATTAGATAATATCAAGGAATATCTACCTCATAGGCGGGTATGCCGCCGGCATGCATGGCCTGCACGGTTTCCAGCATGCTGGACACTAGCTGTGACATTCCCACCGGCGAGCTCTGGCCGCCGGCATACGGAAACTGCTGCGTCTGCGATGATATCAGCCGCACATCCCACTTGTCCATGTCCGCCACAATGGCTATGTTCTCCGCCGGCTGTGAGATGAGCGAGGCAGAGCGCGCAGCCAAGGCCAGATCCTCGCGCAGATGCATTTCCCATTTATTGGGCGGAGCACAAGTGCCCTGGAAAATAAGAAATATCAATTATAATCTGAAGAGAGGATAGGGTAGATTTGTAGACCCACCTGGAGTACCATGTCGGAGACATAGTGATCGCTGACGCTCAGCAGCAGCGAGGGAATGAAGCCGGCGCGCAACTGTTCGCCCGGCGAGTCGTCGTCCTGCGGCAATTCCTTCACACCCGGAACGGGCAGCTTCAGCAGCTGCTGGGTGACATTAACCGCCGCACACTTGGCCGCCACCGAGGACACTGAGCTGCGCCCGGAGGGCACTCGCTTGGGCTGCTGTTTGCGCATGTACGTGGTCTGCGGTATCGCCGGACTCAGTGGCTCGGCCGACTTCAGGGTGTCGATGGAGGCCGCCGAGTTCACCGACTGCAAAGCCTTGGAGCTGGACACATTCTGATTGTAGCAGTGCACTTCGTCCGTTTCAAATTCCAGCTCGGTGGCGTTTGAGGGCGTCTGGTTCCAGGTGGCCGAGGAGTTAAGCCCGCCACCGCCACTGCTGCAGACCACACAGCGATCGGTGCTGGTGGCGGTGGTTGCCGTCGGAGTTACGGGTGTCGGCGGAGCTGCCGTTGAGCTGGTACTGGCCGCCAGGGTGGCCGTGCTATCGCTGCCCTTGAGAGCCGCCGCCGCTTCGCTGGCCTCCAGCTTGCTGGCTTTGTCCATTAGCAGGTCGTAATTGGACATCACCAGGTTCTTGCTCTTCATATAGTTGGTGGCAATCTGCGGATACTGCTCAAAGTTGAACTTCATGCCCGAGTGCTTGCTCCTGTCGTGGGTCCGCTGATGCTGAGCGCACAGCATCAGGCCGGGCTTGGTGTCGTGGTCCCCACTGAGATCTTCGCTGCTCTTTTTCAGATTGACCAGCGGCTCGTTGTCGCCGAGAACAAAGACGACGCCATTGCCATTGTCCACGGCTGACGTTTGCCGACAAATGCCATGTTCGCGCTCAATTAGCTTGTGGCAGTGGTCGAAGTGGATCTGCTCCTCCAGACTCACGTTCTCCTTGATGGGCTCAATGCCCCAGGTCATGCGATCGCTCTTGCCCATGCTGTTCTGGGTGATGAGATCCGAAAGGGACAGATGCGAGGCCCTTCTCTCCTGGCTCAGCGGCTCGAAGTCAGCTGGTCCGCCGCCAGCCTTGATTGGCTGCTGGTCACCCTGATTTCCATCAACGGAATAGCTGCTGCAGCGGCGCTCCAGTTTACGATTGATGATCCGAATGCCTTGCTGCAGCTTGCCCAGATCGCTGAGGCTGAGTCCCTCCTTAACGCCCGCCACGGGGACCATGTTCCAAAAGAAGTTCTTCTTTGGAGGCGCCTCCACATTGTTGTCCTCGATGAACTCGATGGCCTCGATGGCACCGTCATCGACGGAGCCTGTGCCCACAGAGCCCGTTGTGCCGCTCGACTGCTCCTCTTCCATGCACAGCTCTACGTTGTCCGGCGTGGTCACTGTCAAACGGATCCGGCCGTCCTTGCCAGTGCGAAAATACTGCTGCGCCTGACGCGCCAACAACGTCTTCTTGTCGATGCCCGTGTCCATCAGGTAGTTGCCAATACGCAGCTCCTGCTGCACAAAGTGCGAGTCCCGGAAGGCCAGCACTGTGGGAATCTCGTTCTTCTTCAGCGTCTGCATGCCGTCGCTGGCGTCCATTGATCCCGGATCCATTCCATCTCGATTGAAATCGAGGCCATCATCCTCGCCGTAGCCATTCAGTTCTCCATTTTCGTTGTCCGCATCGTCGACGATGGCATTCAGATTCTGCTTGCAGGTGGCCGTCCTGCTCAGTCCCCGCATCTGCGTAGGCGGACTCTTGTGTCGCTCCTGACCGGCTGAAGCCTGACTTTGGCCATGGCCTTGCGCCACAACCAGATCGTTGATGAGCTGCTTGTTGAAGTCCTCCCGCTTGGCTGCTCGTCGCACCTCGCTGCAGCGTATAAAGTATGTGAGTACGTTAAGCAGCTTCTCCACCCAAAGCTTCTCCGCTCCGCAAACGATGGTACGAGCCAGCTTCGGCGGCATTCCGATGGCGCCATAAAGATCGCCTAGCTGGGCCCACAGAGCGTTGTAGGGATGTTTCTGGGCCACCTGGAGAAGCTTTGCCCGCTGCTCGATGGCCGCCGCCGAGGCAGAAGACTCTGATCGCCTGGAGCCGGCGCTGTTGAAGGCGGACACGGTGGCCACCCAGCCCAGGTGATGCGTGAGAATCCCCGTCAGCATTGTGCTGATGAAGCTGCAAGCAAGAGGAAAGAATGATGTATAATTTATCCATTAATCCTGCTCTTCTGTGGGAAATTCTACTTACAAATTGGAGTCCTTGGTGTCGGCAAAGGAGAGTAGATCGCACAGCTCCTTGATGAATCTCTCGGCCACAGTCTTGGAATACTTGCTGCCGCTGGTGGTGATGCTCAGCCAGACGGGCGTCTTGATGCGCGGAGCGGTGAAGAGATCGCTGAACCACTGTTGCGTGGCTTGCCACGCCTGGAACATGATTTGCAGAAAGTTTTTGTGATTGATGTACGCATGTTCGGTGCTGGCTCTCAGCCGGCTGAGCATCGACTCCAGCAAAGCAATGTGTTCGCTGCAGAAGAGCTCCATCTCCTCCTCGAAGGACTCGCTCATTGAGATGCACACGGCCAGTCCCAGCTTTGCCCTGCGACGCAGGTTGGCCTGCCGCCGGCCAATCTCTGGATTGCTACGCGACTCATTCGCACTGTAGCTGGCGCGTCTGTACTGCGGTGGAGCCATTCCACCGCCCTCGCTACCGCCACTGCCACCATTGCCTCCTCCAGCTCCAGCTCCACCTCCGCCTTGAGCCATCGCATAATTGTCGCTGAGGAAGCCAATAAAATCGTTCTTGGAATGCTCGTTCTCAAAGGAGGTGCGCAAATTGCGCGAGATTCGTCGCTGCAGGCAGCCATCGCTGGCAAATCCGTCCAGGTAAGGCGAGGAGCCCGAGTAGCAGGCCGAGTCCACGCTCAGCTTCCTCATCGCATCCGACTGATCGGAGAGAACACTGCCCAGGCTGCTGCGAGTGGAGGAGTACTGGTATGACCACTGATCTCCGCCAGCTCCACTGCCACTCCCGCTGGCCGAGTAGCCCGAGTCTGTCGCCGTGCTGTATGTGGAGGAGTAGCGCGGCCCGCTCGAGTCGATTGAGTGAATCGATAGCGACTGCTGGTCCGCCGGCGCCACAGGTACATCCAGCGGTGGCGTCAAGCTCATCTGACGGCCCACGCTCACACTGAAAGGCATCGAGAACGAGTTCATCGAGAGACCGTCCATGGAGCCCAGTTCGCTGCATATTGAACTGCGCGGCGTCGCCAGGCTGTTCATGGAGAGCGTGGAGTAGGGCGAATGTCCGGATCCCCCGTTGCCATTACTGGTGGGCGTCAGGTAGACCTGAGAGCACAGTATTCTTGCCGGCTCTGGCAGCCAGTGTACCTTGAGAGCCGTTCCGCAGAATGACATGGGCAGGGAACCAAACACCATTTCGCCCAGCGGTGTGATATCCGCTCCAGAGGGTCGATTGTGCTGGAATAACATATGAAAATGTTTAACTTATTTATTCACATTATTTTATATACAGTTACGCTGTAGGGGAACGAATAAATTAGAGACGGGGAATGACTCACCTTGTAGCCATACTCCGCGCAGACCTCGATGAAGTTGCTGCCGTTGGTGGAATGTGCCTTGGCCTGAATCTTGCCATTCTGCTGCAGCGAAGTGTACTTTTCATTTTTAAGGAACTTTCCACCGCCACTCGTTGTGGATGATGAGGATGATGCTGCCGATGCTGAGGTGGCCGATGAGTCCCTGTGGGTCACCTTCTGCAGGGCATTCGAGTCGAAAAGCAGGCGCCGACTGTCATCCTCTTTGTAGAGCAGAACTCGCACCTGGCTGCCCTCGAAGGGGAAACGACTGCAATAAATGAGGTAAAGTTGAGGTAAAAGTTAATTTTTGGGCTTTATGGTAGGCTAATAAATGAGTCACAAAAAGGATAATTATCTTAATAGTGGATAATATAATTTCTATATTAAGCAACGTTTAAAGATTAAACTCTGAAAAATTAAGTTCAAATGTCACAAATATTTCCGCTTTATGCCTGGCATCACATGATAAATTCATCATAATTCCCCATACTCTTAATTTTTTTTTTCCCCTTGCCACAACTTCAAATCGAAATACCAGAGTCCCGCTCGAAGGTCATAAAAGTGCCACCACCACCCTCGCCACATACATTTTCCCACACTAGGCCAGACCAGAGACAGATGAGGTCCATTATAATGCGCACATCTCGAGCAGCGCTCTTATTCTCGATTCTGTTCATTGTCGCCGATAAAATGGCAAATGCTATGCTCTATATATAGCGACCCTAGCGGTAGGCACGTGACGATTACTCATGCCCCCCTCTGTTTGAATAGTGCTTGTCGTGAAATCTTTTACATTCGGAAACTAAAAGATAAGGCCGCCAAAGCGTACTAGCGGCTGACCTTTGAACTCGACGAAATGCGAAGAGTGAAGGTGTCACTAGTCACATGACGGCTGGCGAACGCGAATGTTAAATTAAGGCAATTTATTTTCGTCGGTTCTATAATTGGGTGATCCAAAGTAGACCCATACATTAGAAGTGAGGTATATACATCACCGATGTCGTATATTATAAACGGATTTCAATGGAATTACTTAGGGTGTGTGCACAGGCATTTCACAACGGCATTAAATATAAAATACCTCACAAGTTAAGGGGATATTTAATGGTAATTTTGTAGAATTATGATCAGAGCTCGTAAAAATGGGCCACCCCCAAGAAAAAAGTGAACTTAAAGAGCTAACTCTCTTGTGTAGGTGTCGGTTTTAGAAAACTCTCTCTCAGCTCTCTCAGAGTGCAGCTTTAAGCTGCTCTCTCTCTCTCGTTCGCTACTGAATGCAACATAGAAGCTGCTGGTACATTGCAGGCTATGCTTGAAAGAGAGCAAAACCTAACTGATCGTTAGCTAAAGGTGCACTAAACTCCAGTATATCATAATTTTATGACCAATACCTGTCAAAGTTTCTCCTTTCCGACATCTATATCCACTCCGAAATCTACTTTACCCCCATTGGCAGCGCTCGTGAAACAGATTTGAGCTAATTTATTTTTAGTGCGTTTATAAACGGCTTGTCTAAGTAGCGCTAACTTTGAAAAGGCGCTCTCGTCAAATTAGCGCTATAATTAACAATTAGCCCAAACTGATGATAGTCATTGGCGGTACTGTGGGCGGGGTAAACTGGCCGGGGGAGTGGGCCAACTAGTTTTAGAGCTTAATAAATGTTTTACAGCCCAGCGATAAGAAGGGGGACCCCGTTCAAAACCACACGCACAGAGATTATAGTGCCGGTGTTTTTTTGGGTTTTTGGGGCCGGTCACGAGTTCTGCTCTGGCTGATATATATAATATCCACTATATAGGGTCAGACTTGACCGGCGGCAGTGTCGGCGGTTCTTTTGTTCTGACCAAGTTGGCCAATGTCCGGCTCTTGGGCCGTGCTTACTTGTATTTAAAGGGCGGCGTATGCATGCGGCGACAAAGGTAATTCCACCTGCAGCCTTGCGATTGCGCCAACTGTCTGTCTGGCAGGTAATTTGGAACGGTTGCACTTCTCTAACTCGACCTTGCCCAACTTAAAAGTTCCTGTAACTGGAAGCAAGTTAGAACCTACAAGTCTACGTTTTCGTAATTCAAAGAGGTTTTAGAAAATGTTTCAGTGCTAAATTTCTTGAGCTGCCTTTTTATACAAACGAGTCTTCAATTTAATATATTTATTTACCTAAATTAGTTTATTAATAAAATTATCAATTCAATATGTTTAAGATTACAATATTTATTAATAACTTTTAAAAAATTCTTGAAAAACCAAATATTTATATAACAAGTTTATTTAAATTTATTTGTTAGCAAAATAGGAAAATATTAAATCCTTAAAGTAAAATTTAAAAAACTTAGCGTTTTCTTTTCTAATTACATTTCACAATTTATTTGCAAAGCTGCTTAATTCTGAAAAGTCATAACTGAATCACCAACCTAAACCCTAATTCACAGAGTTTATACGCACGCTTGCCAATAAAAAGGTAAACAATTTCATTATTTACTAACAAATAAGTCATAACGACTACTATATTTGATTAGTAGAATTAGTGACGCTCATTATAATATATATTTTTTAGACAAACAGTAAACAGGGTAGAGATGTTTGTATGTTATTATTAAATTACGGACGGAAATATACGTTGATTTTTTGTATAAATATATAATTGAATTTTAAATTCCATTTACGATTTGCAGAAAATTGTTTATTTATTTAAAGTTTCAACATTTTAACAATATAAAATACATTCAATTTAAACTTTCAATTTGTATTTGCTGAAATTTTGTTGTGAAATTTGTTTTTGCATTTATTTAATTTATTTATTTATTTGTAGCTGTTTACATTTATTAAAAACAAATATGACTTTTATGAATACTTAACTGAAAATTCGTCATGGTTCGATTATATAAAATGGCAGCTGTTTTAATTTTAATTTCAACACTCATGTGTTTCCATTTTAGAGATAAGGCAGCCCTAAAATACACATGTATTATTTAAATTACATGTTCTTGCTATGTGAATTTAATGAATTTATTTAACTTTAAATTTTACAATTTTTGTATTTCCCTATTTCGAGTTAGAGAAGTTTGAACTGTAACATTTACCGTTGGGCCCCCGATTAGCACGGACGAACAACGACGCGTCGATATCTTTATGGCCGCGATGCTAGTCAGCAAATGAAGTTCAAGGCGTTCGCGATCGCACTGGGAACTGGGGGAACTCGGAGCTCGGTAACTCGGGAGCTCGGGCACTGGAAAGGGGGGACAGGGTTCGGAACACCCAGGTCCCGTGAGGCAACAGAGCGCCAGAGCGAGACGAACGGCGAACGGCGACCGGCGACCGACGACGACGACGAGCTGGCTCACTCGGAATATGCATTATAATAAGGCCTGGCCAGCCGGCGGGCCAATCGATATGGGCTCGTCGTATGTGTAGTACGCGGTAAGTACTACAGCCATGCAGATAATACAAGCAACGATCCTCAACGAGGCGACTTCGGGGCTATGACATGGGGCATCCAATTTGGAGCGCCGCTCACATGATTCGTCGGATCCGAATCGATCCGATCCGATCCCATCCAACCCAGCCATCCCGTCCAGCTGCGAACCCAAGACCGAGCATAAACGAACCAGACCCGAACCCCAATCCGAGCACGAACCCGAGGCATTGTCGGACGAGCATCATGTGGCCACCATTTGTTGCTTGTCACAGACTGATGTGTTAATATGTTGTTTAAAAATTAACAAAAAAAAAAAAGAAGGAAAAAAACACAAACACACATAAACATAGAAAGAGAAAGGAAGAAATATCTTGGGCAAAAGTCAAGAGACAACGATGAATGATTGTTTGATGGATTAGTTGAAAGACATATGGCCAAAATTGAATACCAACACTCGAGAGGTTCTTCAGCTGTGTTTTGATTTAAGCCGAAGGTCAAATGCCCTAGGGAATTTAACAAATTATTATTAGGTTATAATTTCATTTACAGGTTTTAATTGGTTTATAGAAACAGCAGTCTTTGTTTCGAATTGGGTTTTTATGTTTAAGAGTTTAATTTTTTGTTATACGTTTATAAATGGTTGATACTATAAAGTTTTGATATGCAAAATCTAGTATACATCAATAAAAATATTAAATCAAACTTGAATTCTTTGTTATTTTGTCAAAACTTATTAAAGCTTATTATAGTCTTTTATTTATTCGTGGTCTATTGATGCCAAATGGTTAGTGAAATCGAGTGAAGTTTATACCATAATAATGTAATTAAATTAAGTGTAGTTTTTCCTCTTTAAAAATAAACCATTTTTTTAAACGTTTTTTATTTTACAGTCTCGTCAAAATAAATCTAAATAATTCATAAAATGTGTTTTTGTTAAACTGCCCGTATTATTAATTAATATATTAAATATAACCAAAGCAAAAAGAAAATTATTTAAAACCATTTGTCTCGACCTGCTCCATTTGAGGTAAGCAGTTGAGCAAAGCAAAGTACCTGTTGCTTTCCGCGGTAGAGTGCAACCAATACGCCTGCCGCCTAAATGGACTTTGTCAGCAGGGCTGATCGCCGATGGGGGAATGACTACGTGAGCATTTGGGGCTAAAAGTCAGAAGGCACACACGACGTACACTGGGCTGCTGACCTGGCCAAGTCGGTGGGCATGGGGGAGAGAAGAGATCAGCGCGAAAACAATTATCGGACGGCCGCTAAGTTGACTTATCGCTTGAAGAGCAGCCAGTCGGCGGAATATCGGCAGCGTTGTTTATTCTACTATTTTTTGCTTTCGGCTTTTATTTTTATTATTGCCCCGGGTGGACGGGTGGAGCGGGCGGGGCACTCGCCGGGATCACATGCTTTTCAGCTACGCAAGCAAAACAAAAGCGAGCCTCAGCCAAACAATATTGAGCAAATAAATACGTATACATGCATACATAATGAGCAGAGGGAAGGCACTCACTCGGCCCGCTCCTCCCACAGAGCGCTCTTGCGCCGCGGCTCTGCACTATATTTTGATTGATTCGGTCAGGTGTATTTATAGGCGGGGGATGTGTGGTCGAGGGCCACTCGAGTGGGTGACGGGCGTTATCGGGCTTTGCCTGGATTATGTTTTGATTAGCCCTCGGATACTCTGCCACTTCGCGCCACTGATTGATATGGGGAAGTCGCTCGGAATCGATATGCCCAGACAGTTCCACAAACAAACACGACGAAGGCGCGCAATTGTAATCAAATCAGCATCTGTTAATGACTTTACAGAGCGTATCTCTACCCTTTTGTACTATATCTACACTGCGGAAAACCAAAATAATATTAAATCAGGAGCCTTAAATGTTTGATAAGTTATTTGTATACAAATATAATGAGTTCTGGAACCATCATACCATAATTCAAATCGATTCATCGTCATTTAGGCTTTCGGTTCACCATGCACATATCATTAAAAATAAATCAGAACAGGTTTTATTAGAAAGATCAAAAACAATCATCTTACGCTTAAAGACCTTTCGTAGTAATTTAATTCTAAATTAAATATTTAAGATGATTTAAAACTCAGATAACATTAAAAATATGATCATAAGTGATTATTCCAAAATATAAATAAAAAAAAGTCCTTCAAAACTCTTATCTTTAACAATTTAATTATGAAAACATCTAATATATAATACAAACACCTCAAAAGTCCAATAAAAATGCTTTACCACCTATCAAGCTTCCGATTTTGAACTTTGTGTATATGTATGCCTGGGGCCAGAAGTGGTTCGGTAACTCAAATTGAACTTTAGCTTGATGTTGGACTTAATACCAGTTTTACTAACATAAAAAATGCCATTAAAAATAGCTTAGCAAGGTATGTACTATCTACGGTTGGCGGTCTTCAATGACGGAAGCCTTCCTTCAACGTTAAACCTTATAGGGAAAGGAACCTAAATGTTTATTACAAAGTGCAAAATTCAATCTTGAACTTTCAACTAGTATGCAGCAGATGGTTTTCCTACAAGGCCTTGAGTAGGGCACTGTTTTCCCCCAGTGTTTTTTCTGTATTTTTGTGTTCGCGGGTGAGTGAGTGAAAGAGAGCGTGGCAAATAAACAGAGATTTCCAAAGCGACGACAACAAAGCCAACAAAGGCCCGGCAAAGGCAAGGCAAAAGCGGCAGCAGCAGCAGCAGCAGCGGCGGCGGCAGAAAGAGCAACAGAAAAGCAAAAGCAAAGCGAAACAACAACCAGTTGCTCCATCCATACAACAAGTCACATGACCCAACCAACCGACCGACCGTCCAACAACGATGATGGCGATGGAAACGCTGGAGACGTTGGCGTTGTTGGGCTGCGACAATGGATATATCCATATATACACGGATGCCTATATATAACGACTGCGACGATGACGATGACGGCGGCGGTAGCGGCAGCGGCAGCTGCGCCCAGCAAATTGACTATCATTATCATTGGGCCCATTATAAGCAGTTATGCACACACAAATAAATCCAGTAAACACACATGTCTCTCTCTCTCTGTACTCGAGTCTCGGAATGAATATAAAAATAAAGTATAAATATAACAAAATAAAAGCAATCGGACGACCTTCACCCCGTCCTTTTGCGAAAATCGAATGTCAAGTTCAAAGCAAATTGGCAATACCGCCATTACCACCCCCAATGCCCCCCCTTTGCCCACTTATTTTGGAGAGTGTGCAGCACAACATAAGAAATTTATCAGGCTGGCAAACAAAAATAACAACAAATAAATACAAACAAGAGTCGTCGTCGTTGTCGTCGCTCACAATACTAATGAGCAAATGACGACAAAAATATCGAGTGATTTTCATTGTCACTTGAGACCAATGCAAACAGACCCGGAAAAGGGGGCGGGATGGGTGCTGAGGTGAGCACTTGCGGGCGCAATCAATCAATGAACGTTCCCAGGTAACAAGACATGTATCTATATGGTCAGCTTCGAAGAGATATCAGATGCACAAACAAAAATATATAAATAAGAAGAATAAGAATATAAATTCTAAATGCATAATAAACAATTTTAAACATTCATTTCAATTTCTACAGTTTCCGTGAAAGTTTAAAACCATTTCCCACCTGTGGAACCCACCATATGGTACACACAACAAGTGCTAACTAATGTGTAAATGCGACACCCGCGCAAACACAACGTGACTCAATTGGGCAGTCCCGGGAATATAAGCCAGCCAACCCACTCAGGTGAGATCATGGCCCAAATGTCAACAGCCAAGAGTCACACAGAAAGATGACGATATCTGGTGATTCTATCCAGTAAACCGAAACTTCCGTCATTTGCCAATGAAATATGGTAATAAACTAGCGGCAGGAAAACGTCTCAAGAACTCCGTGATCAACTTTGTATAATCTTTTCATTCAGCAAAAACGGGAATCCGAGAATAATGGAAACATTTACATAAAGAAAAACGATCAAGGCAGACCCAAAGCAGACCTTGCTGATAAGGCAGAACCAAGTGTTCCTTGGAAACTTACAGCAGACGGCAGTAAATTTCGAGCAAAATAGCATTTTGACGCAGTAATTCACAACATTTTTCGAGATAATAAATACATTATCACTAATTAGGACAAGGAATTACAACATTAAATATACGATAGGTGATTTACTATAAATTAAATAATTATTTCAAAGAAAAGCATATTATTAAACGTATACAGTTTCGCCAAATATCAGGGATCTAAAGTTCACCAGCCATCTATAAGTCAGAAAAGATTATCAAATATGATCTGTTGGGTTTATGGCTTACACTTGTTTATTCCCAAATTATCTTGAAGGCTATCTTCACTCAACAGTTGAACTTCCACGAAACAGTCATAAAAAGAAATACATTCAGTATCATTATTCACAGTTTTATTTGCCCAGCTCGCATAATATTTCCATGAAGTAACAGCCGAGTGTAATCCCAGGTGTTTTGTTCATTGCTATAATGCCCATTTTGGAGCCCCAGCGATTCGATGAGCATTTGGATTAGGCCTAAGGCAATGGCAAATAGTGTTCGCGGCTCGTAAACTTAATTTAAATAGAGCCGTATGCATGGGCCATTGGCAACTATTCGGGAATGGCTCCCCCAATGGGTTCACCCATAAGGTGTCTCGTTGAGCTTCCGTTAATGGAGCTCTCGGCTTAGGCACTTCGTGGCGCTTATTGTGTTTGCCTTGCTTATTGATACGAGTGTATAAGGCGGCAGCCAGTGGAAAACAAAAGCGTTTTGTCAACTGATAATGGGTGACAACAGGGCCAGGCCGCAGACAGAGAAGCGCTAGGCGTCTACACTTGCAGATAAAGCGAGTGAATCACAAAGAAACAAAGAAACTGACTGAAAATACAAAGTTTTGGGTCTCTAAATGAAAAGTGAGTTACTTTAAACATCAAAAACAGCTTATTTAGGATTTATTATTAAATTATAATCTGACCATGCATTATTAATTACGATTTGATTTATATATACAGACATGTTCAACCTTAAAATTAATTAAACGCCTATTTAAAAACTCAATTTTAAAATATTAAAAGTTTCAGCTGCAAGGTTTCACCAAAAAATGACTTGAGAATTATAGGGACATTATTAGTAAATAAAAATAAAATATAGATCAAAAATATTAGCCTTGACCTTTTATGGATTTGTATTTAGCCTTGAAGGTATTCTTTAATATATTATTTTATATTTACCTTATTTGTTCTTATTGATAATTTAATTAACATTAATTTAATATTATTAATTTGTGCCAGTCTCCAGAAATATGCTAACCAAGAATCAAGAATTCATTCGCTCCATTTAAATGCGTAGAAAATATCATAGTGAAATCCCGATTCTATATCTCTCTCTAGAGTCTAGACCTATCAAGTAAACAGTACAGCAATTATACGAAATCACAATCGTGTAAACTGATATCAATTTGCTTATTTATTTACAGATGGTATTTACTCAAGCTTTTGTTTCTCCGAGTGCATCAGCTATCGGAACGGGTCCCGAGGCAACAACAAAAACTGGATACGCGTCGTCGTCGTCGTCGTCGACGATTCACTACTCATATGACTTGGCAGACCACGCGACTTCGCACATGAAGCACCACATCACCACCACATCGCGCCTGCTGCCTCTGCCTCGGCCGCTCCCCTTTCCACGCTGCCATTTAAATGTGCTGATTTCTGTTTGCACATAACTAAGGTTTGTGTGTCGACTTCTCCGCAGTCAAAAGCGTACATATTTAATTGCACTGATGATTATAGTGGCAGCACGAGGCGCTCGCGGGGATGGACCCAGGAATGGGAACAGCGGAGCCCTGTTGGGGCACCACTAGCACCTCTTTTGACATATGGCCCACAGCCAGACACGCTGGCACCTGGTCTATTACTATATTACTCTATTACCGCGCTCGCCCACAGCAACGTAACGTTACGGCCCATGTAATAAGTTCACACCTGGACGAGCCAGCGCCACTTTGATTGATGTCTGGCCGTGTTTGGCCATTCAATTGGCGGGCAGTTATCAAAAACTATTAATGAATTCTCATTCGCTCCCAATTTACGACTCATTTCGGTGTGTGGAACTAAGCCGCCGCAAAGGCTCTAAGTGAAATCATCCATAATGGTTCATTCAGACAGTTTGATTCAGTTTGGTTTGGTTGTTGCTGTTTTTCCCCCCATTTTGCGAGAAAGATTGATATGTGTGGCTTTGTTTGATCGGCAATCGGTCGCATATTTTATTGTGTTTCACACGTGCCTGAAGCCCCGAGTCCCCGGATCATAATGAGAGTATTGTTGGCCCAAAGTTTTCCACAAAAGGTGCTAATTCCCTTGATTTGCGTTTATCTGCGGGATGGGATCCATGTGAAAGTCCAACGATCGACAGCGTGTCGGAGTCGGAGTCGGAGTCCGTGTCCGTGGGGTGTATGAAATCACAGTTTGTATAGAGCCTGAAATCCCCGAACTTATCGGGAATTAATACCTGCACGCTAATAACGGCTATATGTATTTTTGGACGCCATATGTGGTGGATATCGGTCGAACGCAAACTCGAACGCCAATGCGAAGGCGATTGCGAATGCGAATGACTTGCGAATTGGGTTAAGGAATGCGCGCCTTCAAAGGCACATGATGCCAGACGACGGCTGGTTTTCGGCTGCTTTTCTACTATATTTTTTTTTTTTTTTTTGGCCATTTTGCGTTTATATCATGCATATATCGAGGCGAAATTAAACAAAAAACTGTCATGTGACCAACTGGCTAGCAAATGTCTAAACTTGGTCACGACGCGCTGCTGGGACTGGAAAGCTGGGTGCTGGAAAAAACAGCGATTCACCGCCAACGAGAATTGATTCACGTCAGGTTTCCAGACTTTTTTCCTACCATTTCACCAGTACACCTATTGTAGACTTATTTTTGCGACAGCTTAAATAATATAATAAGCCTTTATTTTAAGAATCTGTGAAATTTTCAACTTTTAGCTCTGCCGAAAACAACTTGAGAATTATAAGATAAAAGACTGTGCTTTGTATGTTTTCCTTGGTTTAATTCCATTAATGGAATGATTCCAAATTATATCAACGAGAAAAATAAGAAAATATTTTAGAGTCTAAATTTTAGACCTTGACTTCCAGCATTTCACCATTACTTTAATTGTAGACCTCTTTTTTCGCCAGCTATTATTCTTAGCTCTGCGGCTATCAGAGACCGAAAGAATGTTATTTTTAAATCAAGCGAAATGGGAAATGTGAATGTGAACGATAAGTGAGGTTCAGATTCTGTCGTGGAAATTTACCCAAGCGTGTGGCATAATATATATTGCCCGCCACCCGACTAAATTAAGCAAACAAACAAATAAATTATTTGGGCGGAGTGGTGTTGACTAGAGTGGATAGTTTTTAACTGCTATTAGTGTAAACGTTTGTTTAGTTTACAGCGAATCCGAGAAACCTGACCTAGTGCAATGATAGCGTCATAAATGGGGTCTTCCGTGGGAGTGGGGGCACTTTGCGGGGGAGTTAGACGCACCAGCTGTCCACACATTACAGGTTTTTTTTCTCTGTACATAGTACCTATTATTATTGTTATTCTCGAGGCGCAAACGTGTTTAAAGTTGTGATGTGTTTATGGGCAAAGTGCAAAAACCCCGAAAGCTCGCGGCGCTTAATTAGCGAAGTGAAAAGTTTCTATCACGTGATGGCGAATGTTGGCGACAAGCGCGGCCATAAATGTATATACAGCCCCGAATATTGGCCAATACACACTTGAATCTGACAATTTCACCATTACGCTATATATATTTTAAATGCCCGCTCGGCGTCTGACCGATAAGGTCTCCGATTGACAGCGTGGACGAGGCGCTAATCGAGTTAACCACCGCCCAGTGGAGGCGGAGGCCCTCAGATTACGGTTCAAAAAATATATAGGGAAAAATGATCGTAATAATTTTATAGGAGCGGTGAAATTATTTCTCCAAAAATTTGTCATCAATTTTCGGTACTTTATTTCGCATTCAAAGTGCCGATATCTATGGAGTATCACCGTGACAAGTTTTCCAAATATGATAATGAACTGGTTCTTATCATATTTCGATATGATTTTTGATTAAACTTTCTCGATTAGCATTCCTTTAATAGCCAATATATAAAGTACAAACTTAAAGGTACAAGTACTACCAGAATAAATTTAGAAACAAATTTAGACATCTGTTTCGGTTTTAGTTTCAGACTATACTATACTATATTAGGGTGAAAATCAAGCCAATTCTAGCATCTTAGTAACATTGTTTAATATTTTTTGTTCGCATTTCTATTCATATTTTTTTCCATTTTTAATTTGTTTGTTGTATTCTATCGAATTAAAAGCAATAAACGAGCTGATTTCAATTTAATTTCCCCTGCGTGCGAAGCGGTAAATCGGCAGTTTACAAGTTCCTAGAAAACCGGACGTGGGTGTGTCCGCCAGTTAACTGTTAACTGAGCATCCCTCTGTTAATTTCCCCCGCAATCACATCCACATCCCCAAGCAACAACAACAACAAGCACAATCAGAACCCACGCACAAAGTGCGGAAAGTGTCAAAAATCAACATTGTAAAGCGTATGCAGCAGCATGAATAAATAGTAGTAATAAATAATAATGAAATGAATTTAGCGTGGAACGCAGAAGGGAGGAGGCGGGGAGGCAACAAAAACAATGCGCCGCGCCAACAACAAATGTGTATGACATAATAATCACGAGAGCAGGCCGCGACCGCCGATTAGCAAGTCATGTGATTCGCTTTTATTTACATTTGCGCCTGACGTTGCCGCCGCCGCCTCTCCCCCGTCACGCCCCCTCGCCGACACAAGCCGCCAGCGGTGTGAGCGAGATGGAGCTATCACGAAGCGATAACGAAGCTAGCCGAGAATCAAACAATCCACGATCGGGTTGTGGAGCTCAGAGGAGAACAGAGCGAGGGAGAGGGAGAGCATAGTGGGGCACAGTTATTTGCGCGCGCAGCTCAATCGAGGGTGTGGAGCAATGGGAGTGAAAAGAACAGGCAACTGGCAGCGGCTCCGTTCACACACATGCACCCGTGGGGCAGTGCTTTGCTTTTTCTGTTTGTATTGTTGTTGTTGTTGCCATGACTACCCAACATGCACTGCTGGGGGTGTTGGGTGATTTAGGGCTTGTTGTTGCTGTTATCTCTGCAGCAAAGCTATCGTTATCGACATACAGTGAAAACGCATAATATGGTAGCCAAAGACAAGGTTGGCCCATTTATTCATGGCTAATCTAATTAGGCAAAGCAGACGAAATTTCAAATTATTTATTTATTTTCTATGAAGAGATATTTTTAATCTTCAATTTTTTCCAAAACCAACTTATGGGTAAACTACGAATTTCATTTGGAATATTCATTTTGTTCAAGCCTGTGGAAGTAATCAACACAGAAGATCTTTTAAAACCCTATTCCCATAGCTGTACCATAGATTTCAAAGGATCCTCTCCAAAACCTTATACAAGATTTTCCTCACATTTTTCAGGCAACCAGGTGGCTTTTAGGCAACGTCCACTGTAATTGTTTTAAGTCCAATGAAAGGGACAGGCCATGACAATGCCTTCTTTGTTATATTTTCGAAACAGCTGCAATGGCTAATGCATCTAGAAATCCGCAACAAATTTGCATATGTATGTGCACGCATCTGTGTGCTCGACTTCCTGCTGATGCAAATCTAAGTAATCGTTCATCAGTCTACGAGCATACATCAGCAATGCTGGCGGCGTACGTGGCACTGTCTAGTGCATGCCGAATATGCTTGCTGGGTTATCGTCCTCGTTTGCTCTCTGCCAATTTGCGTACGAACAAAGGAAAGAGGAAGCGCAGCAGGTAGCGATAGAGAGGGCGGACGCAGAGGGGTGCAAGTGTAAAACGCATCATGAGAACGACTTTTCGCATGCGTGTGTGTGTGAGCGAGACTTTTGTGTTTTTGCAGCTGCACCTCTTTTCCTCCTGCCTTTTGTTGTTGCGCATTTATCGACGACTAATACCGGGTGTTAGACACGGTAGAATTCTATGACTGTCTGTGTATGCTTGCAGGTAAGCAGATAAACACTTACCTTAGATAATTTCGCGAAGTTTGTTTTGTAGCTTTTGCGGACGACGAACTATTGCCGCCGCCGGCAGAGGCGTGAGTTGGACGTGCCGGCAAAGCTGTTGTTGCTGTTGCTACCGCTGATGTCGTTGTTTGGCTGTTAATTAACGCTGCTGCGGACGCCGCGGTCAGCGTGGGCGCCGCCGCTAAATTTGCGGGTGTTGTTGGTGTTGCCGACGGAAAGAAGAGTTTATTCAATAAGGCCATAATAACATACAGTGTGCGCAATCATTTAATAAACACATCTGGCCAGCCTCCGGTTTTATTTAATGGAAATCAAAATCGAAATTCAGAAATCACTTGAGTCACACACACGCGCGCGCTTTTCGCTTTCCTTGGAATGTGTTGGTGTTGGCTTTTGGCGTTGGAGTGAGCGAGAGGCAATGCAAGGCGAGACGGGGCGAGGCGTTACCGTTAGTCGAGCGACACACGCGCCAGCCAGAGCGAGATGGCGGATGCTGCACAATCAAAACTTTCGCTTTGCACTTTTCTTTTGCACACTGTATTTGCTTCTTTCGATTTTTCTTTTAGATCTGATCCCCGATCTCTTCCTGTATTTGCACACACAGGCACTCATACACACTCACTCACTGCTTTTGATTGAGGAAAAATATGGCTATTTTTGTGTGATATTCTTGCGAATTGCGGCGGAAATCGCTGCCGTCCGTCGACACAGGTTATTTACCGTTCCACACCGAAATGAGAACCAAATATCGCTGGCGTCCGCTTTAAAAAGTTTGCAAGAGACGCGTCCATGATAACATCAGTATAAGGTGGTCTCGACGGCAAAAAGTAGTTCCTTAAGCCCCTACATCAACAATAACTAAGCGAAAGATAGCGGACAAAAACCGACCGCCACGACAGCCGACGAGACTGTTTCACTTGTGTGCGAAGAGAGTGGGAGAGCGAGCGAGCGCGAGGTGGCGAAGAGATCTGTTCGCGAGCGAATGTTTGTGTGTGAGAACAGACGTTGGCTCAAAACTTTGGTTTTTCTGCTGCTAATATTTATGACCAACGCGCGAGCTTCTTTTTGGCCAATACACACACACACGATACATATATATTTTGTTCGTCTTTCGCCTTGTTTGTTGTCAATCAACGCACTTCCACTTCCTGCCCACCTCTTTTAGCAGTCTTTTCTTTTGCTTTAAGCGCTGAAAGCGTCTCTTGTCCAGTCACTTAATTTAATTGAACACTTTGCGGTTGGTGTTTGCTCCCTTTCGAGGTGCTACATTCCGGTTTAAAGGTTGATTTTTAACAGTTTCCCGCTGACTGTTTGGCCTTTATTTACAATCACAAACACAAACAACACAAACGCATTTTGCAACGTGAAGTTGGCCGCTGCTACACGGGCAGTGTGTGCACACTGCGAGGTGCTGCCTGATTCAGGGGTTATTTCCAGTGGGTGCACACCAGCGAAATTACTTTTGGCGGTTATTTCAAAATGTTACTTTTATTGAGTTAAATTATATTAGGTATTGCAGTAATTAAAAGTTTAAAAATAATTAAGTTGGTTAATTATAGTTTTAGTTTGTTAGAAGGTTCTTAATATTACTGGTTTATAATGTAAAAGTTCGAATAAAGTTCACAAAATCAATCTAATTTCGGAACGTCGATTTTTTTATATTTTCAGTTTGCAATTTATCACTAAGAATATTTACTTTTTGTTAAAATGATAAAATTATTTAAGTTTAATAAAAAAACTAAAATTATTTTGAAATTTAATGAAAATGCCCATAACATTGAGTTTATGGAAAATAACGAAATAATAGAAGCGTTAAAATCTCCATAGAAAAATAGAGAAGTTATATATTCATAAACTTGCAGAAATTTTACGAAGAAATCTTTTCCGAGACTATTATAGTATATATATTCTTGATCAGCATCAACAGCCGAGACAATCTAGCTATGTCCGTTTCTACGCAAACTCGTTTTTCCATATATCACATGAAAGTATGTTGGAAAACGACAGGATTTTAATATATTTTTAATTTCCAAATCCATTCCAATGGAATCTATGTATGATATAGTAATCCAATCTGTCCCATTTCCACAGTATATACTATATATTGAGAGAAAAAAGGAAGGATAATCACTTGATTTGGGAACAAGAAACTTATAAAATGTTTCTTTTGTATAATCTAGAAAAGTCCTAATAATCATAAAAAATGTTTTCTTATCGATAAATGAAACAATCGTGTTTTAATTTTAAATTGTTGAACTTTATTTTTGTTGGCTTACATATACATACTTCAAAATTTTTAGGCCCACATGCGAAGGAAGCGTGGGAAATTGGTTTTGACATGAATAGAATTCACTGTTTATATAAATTCATACGATCTGCGTTTGCGTGTGCTGTCCATCCTCCTCCTACTGCTCCTCCTCCTCTATATATCCTCATTATCTGGTGTAATATTCACTTAACCTTAACTGGAACCGAGCGAAAGTAGAAAACATTCAAATCTTAAACATTAGCGTTAAATATTCGTTCGCCTAGGAATTCCGATATTAAAGGGCTTGGTTGCAAGAGATTTTGATCAAATAGAACATACATATACATATTAACCATATATAAATGAGGCGACTTTGAGCCGCGCCTTGGAGAAGAAGCTTACCATAGTTACTTTCTCATTTTTCATTTTCGTTTTCTTTTTCTTTGTTTTTAAGTTTAAGTTTTTCCTTTGTTATGTTATTTGTTTAACTGGTTGCTTGCATGCGTGCGTTGTGTGTGTGTTTATGAGTAGCAGAGTGTGGTCTTGTGTGTTCTGTGTGTGTTTGTGTGTGAAAGTGAAAATATAAGTCATGATTTTAAATCTGAAATGTGGAGCAGCTCTCTCCGGTAGTGTCCGCCTTAATCCTTGCAGGTGGACGTGTCCATGGGACTGGCCGGCTGGATAAAGGCCGTGGCCGCCGAGCTGGGCGGATTGGTGGGCGTGAACGCCGACAGTGAGGAGTTGCTGCTGCTGCTGACCAAATTGCCGCCGCTGGACGAGTTGTTCAGGCTGATCATGTTGTTCATCAGGTTTGACGACGACGACGAACCACTGGACGTGCCCGTCAGCTGGCCCAGCATACCGCCGCCGCCAGCCAGGAAGGTGGCACTGCCGCCGCCCGCAGTTGGCATCGATCCCAGGCTCAAGCGCTCACTGCCGCCGCCCAGGTTCGAGAGAAAGCCGCCAGCGGCATTCCCGGCTGACACGGACGCCGACGAGGAGGAGCTGGCGGGACCGATGATACCCAGCAGTGGATTCGTGGTGGTCAGCACGTTGGGTGCGGAAGTGTTTAGGCCCAGCATGGGCGTTGGCAGTGCTGGCTTGATGAAGCGCTCGCTGGCGCGACGATTCTAAAAAGGAGTAGAAGAAAACCCGGGTTAAGATAGAGATTAAAGGATTATCCTTACTGAGTACTCACCACTAACTGGCCACAGGCGTAGCAGCGGTTCTGGCCCGCCGTGCCCGGGCTGAGGGGACGGCTGCTCGAGGGGCTGTGGGAGACGGGACTGCTGATGGTGCGCTGCCTCTGGGCACTGGCCGCCGAGGCAGCGGCTGCTGCAGCTGCCGCCGCTGCGGCCGATGAGCCGCCGGCCATGAGACTTTCGTTGTAAAAGCGCTCCTCGTCCATCTCCAACGAGGATTCCGATTCTGAGAGGTGTCGGCAGAGGGCTTCGCGGCGCTCCACCTCCTGCTTGAGTTTTCGCTGCAAACGGGCGTTCTCCTCCCGAATGGACTTCTCCTCCAGAGCGTACTGCTGCATCTTGATGGTGGTCTCCTTCTGGGCGGCAGCGAGATTGGCGCGCAGGCGCAGCACTTCGGAGCGCAGGTTCTGGATGTGAGCGCTCAGGCTGGTGGCAGTGTCGCCGCCATTGGCGTGGGCATTGTTTGTGATGTCGCGCGGGGTGGTCGGATCGGAGACGGGCTGATCCAGCTTGATCTGCAGCGACCGCTTCTCGGTCTCCAGCTTGTCCATGCGCTTCCACAGCTTGTTCACCAGGGCCTCCTGCTCCTGCTCGAGTGTGTTCTCCAGCTCGACCATTTCGCGGCGCAGCTGCTCGAGGTTCGTCTGCTTGTTGTCCGTCTCCGCCTGCAGCTTCTCGATCTTGCGCATCAGCTTGTTCACGAGGCACTCCTGCTCCTGCTCGAGGGTCTGCTCTAGCTTGCATTTCTCCTGGCGCAGCTGGTCCAGCTTACGGGACAGATCGTTGGTGAGGCACTCCTCCTCGCGCTCGTAGTGATGCGCCAGTGTCTCCTTCTCCTTCTTCAAGGCCTGGATTTTCTTCAGCAGAGTGTTCGAGATGTACTCCTCCTCCTGCTCGGCTTTGGCTTGCTGTGGAGTTGAAGTTTAAGTTGAATAACCGATCTAAAATGTGTTGTTTTTTCAAGGAATATAAGTTTTACTAACAATTATGACCGAGGCCTGTTTGAGGCAGCGATTCTCTTCTTGCACCACCTTACACTTGGTCTTGAAGGTGTCCAGTTCGGCTTTCAGCACCCTGAAAACATATAGACTCCGGTTAGCAAGGGAGTGGGAAGCAAGAATCTATATTACTCACTTGTTTTGCTGGGTGAGCGACTCGATCCGCTTCTGGAGCTGCTCCCGAGACACTGGGCTCGGTGGCAGCATGGTTCCGCCATCCAGCGAGCTCTCCGACTCACAAGGACTCTCCATGCCTGCAGAGTGAAGGGTAAATGACATTTTTAAGCATATATTACGGGGAACAATGTATGCAAGTCCGCCGAGTATACATATATGTATATATAATGTGTATATATGATATGTGGTGTCTGTTCTTTATTGTTTTATTCGGCGCACTCGTTGGCGAACAAAGAATAAAGAACGAAATCGGACTGTGGCGCTGTGGTTTTGGCCCTGAACCGATAGAAACGTTTAACCTTCAGCTGCGAGGTGCCTTCTTCATCTGCCACTGATGCATCCGATGGCTTGATGCAATTTTTTTTCGGAAATCAATAGAAGGGCAAGGTCGGCGGCAGCAGAAGACCTGAAAACTGGCTGGCACCACCCACCCAGTGGGTCATCCTCCCAGCTGCCGCCCCCCTTCACTGGGTGGAAGCCGGTCGACAATCTCGGCTGGGACTTTCCTTTCCGGATTTTCATGGTTTCACCTTTAGTTACCTGGCTTTTGTGTTGCTTCGTCGCCTTAAAAGACTTTTGCCTTCCGTCTCCTCCTCTCCGCCTTCCTTCGGCTTCGCCCTGTCCCTCTCCCACTCTCCCGCTGCTCCTCTCCTTCACCGACTCTGTCTCACACACTGCGTGCCAGGGCGCTGTGGCTTTTCTCGCTTTTCACGCTCTTTCCGAACACCGCGCTGCGTGGAAGGAAGCTACGCAAATCTAATGATTTCTGCGTCTGTTTAGGGCCTGCCGTCGCGTGTGCGATGCATTTTGCGCGATCCGATCCAATAAAATTAATATCAAGTTGCGAAAAATTGCTTCCACAGTGCAGAAATGTGACCGTAAATGGGGCGAAATACCGAAAAAGCGCTAGCCGAGAAACGCCGCTAGCTGCTCCTTGGCTGGTGATGACAACTAGGAAAATACTGATAGAGGTGAGACCGTGCCGGGAGAAAAGTTGCTCACTTTGGTATTATCATTATCAATAGATAATTACCTATGAAGATCTCTACGAAATCTTTTTTTAGCTGTTGATTTTTTTTAAATCGTACAATTTTGTTGTGACATTATTAGCGAAGAAGTTAAAAAAATAAAAAAACTTATAATATAAATGCGCATTTTAATTTCACAATTAGGGTATTTTATATACGGGTAATGAATGACAAAGTGATACAAAATATTAATAGACGGAAGGAGTTGGACCGTACAAACTTTTTCCAATGTTTTTAGTTATTCAACGGCCGAGCACAACGGTTCGATATACTTAAGTAATATATTCATGACCTTATGTCTGCTAAATTTTCATAATTCATCATTATTATAATATTTAGAATTTAAAAAATTATTTTTCTAACTTATTAAATTTAGTATTATCGAATTTTAGTATTATTCCGTTATAACAAATTGCATTTGCTTGTTCAAACTCCAGAAACGCGGTCACACTGTCCAACACGTGCGTAAACAGCGAAACGACGAATATAATTTTTATAATTTTAGCAATTTAAGCGCTCTAACGATGGCCGATGATGCCGGCCAGGACAAGCGCAAGCAGCACCGCGCCCGCCAGTCCGGCGTGAAGGCGGACAAGAAGAAGGAGAAGGCCAAGAAGGACTCAAACCAAAAGGAACCGGAGTTAACGGCGCGCCAACGCAATCCCAAGGCGTTTGCCATCAATTCGGCACAGCGGGCAGAAAGGAACTTTCGGCGCAAGGAGGATCTTACGGCCAAAAAGCAGCACATTCCGGTGGTAGATCAAACCCCGGACGAACCGCCGCCGGTGCTCATTGCCGTGGTGGGCCCGCCCAAGGTGGGCAAGACCACGCTGATCAAGGACCTCATCAAGAGCTTCACGCGCACGAATGTGACGGATATCAAGGGCCCCATCACCATAGTGACCTCGAAGAAGCGCCGGATCACGCTGCTGGAGTGCAACAACGACGTCAACTCTATGATCGATGTTGCCAAGTGCGCGGATCTGGTCTTGCTGCTCTGCGATGCGAGCTATGGCTTCGAGATGGAGATTTTCGAGTTCCTCAACATCTGCCAGGTGCACGGCATGCCCAAGATCATGGGCGTGCTCACCCACCTGGACATGATCAAGAACCCCAAGCAGCTGCGGAAGCGCAAGAAGGAGTTGAAGCATCGCTTCTGGACGGAGGTCTACGATGGCGCCAAGCTCTTCTACCTGTCCGGCCTGCTCCACGGCGAGTATTTGCGCAACGAAGTCAAGAACCTGGGAAGGTTCATCTCCGTAATGAAGTTCCGGCCGCTGCAGTGGCGCGGCGCTCATAGCTATCTCCTCGTGGACCGGGTGGAGGATGTCACGAACACGGATCGTGTGCGCCGCGATCCGAAATGCGATCGCGAAGTGGTCCTGTACGGCTATGTGCGCGGTGTGGCCCTCAAGCAGGAGCATATGGTGCACATAGCCGGGTTGGGCGATGCCCGCATCGATGAGTTGAGCGCTATTCCCGATCCCTGTCCACTGCCAGGCACCGAGAAGAAGCGCAGTTTGCTGGAGAAGGAGCGCTTGTTGTACGCCCCAATGTCCGGAGTTGGTGGCATTGTCTACGACAAGGACGCAGTGTACATCGAGCTGCAAGGCTCTCACTCGCACAAGGAGCAGGAGCAGAGCGCGGAGGCTGCGGAGCAGGCGGAACTCGTCGGCAAGCTGATCGACAAGAAGGCCACCATTGACGAGCAGATGGAACAGCAGGAATTCCGTCTCTTCTCCGACGCCAAACCCATCAAGTCCAAGGACTTCCGCAACGACATTGACGAAGAGGAGGCGGAGGAAGAAAGCAGCGACGATGAAGAGGACGAAGAGGGCGAGGATTCCGGCCTGGAAGCTGCTGGCAGTGAGGAGGAGCAGGATGAGTTTGATGCCGACGATTGGCGTGGTGAAGACAGCGAGGCGGAGGAGCATGCTGAGGACTCTGATGCCGCCTCTTCGGGCGATGAGGAGTACCAGAGTCTAGGCGGCGTTAAAACCGGAAACGACTCAGACTCGGACGATGAGGAGGCTCGTGTTATGGCGAGCAATATGAGCTGGAAAACTAACCTTGCCCAAAAGGCACGCGATGCCTTTCTGCAGCGACACTCGGAGTCCAAGAACCTGATGCGGCTCGTCTACGGCGTCTACAATCAGAATGAGCGGAGCCGGCAGGAGGCGGAAGGGAAAGAGGATGCCGAAGACTCTGAGGAGGAGTTGGGTGGACTCTTCCGAGTGGCAGCCAAGAAGCAGAGCCAGCAGCAGAAGGACAAGGACATCCAGGACAAGGACGAACGCTGCTTCTTTGAGTACCAGGGTGGTAGGTAGCTTTGTTTTATATTTTGTGGAGTTTTTAACTGAAATCCAACCGCTTCCAGATGCCACTCGCGATTGGCTGTCGGAGGAGAACAAGGTTCTGATCAAGAACTGCTTCGTGACCGGCAAGTGGAAGGCCAGCGAGGATGCCGAGAATCTGCTCAAGATGGACGACATGAGTGATGCGGAGAGCGAGGTTTACGGTGACTTCGAGGACCTCGAGACGGGCGAGCAGCACAGCGGCAAACCCAAAGCAGAAGGCGAGGGAGAATCCGATGAGGAGGGCACGAAGCCAGGGGAGTCTGCAGGAGCCACCAAGCGTAAAATGACTCGCGTGGAAGAGGAGAACCTGACCAAGGCCGAGCTAATGGCAAAGAAGCTCAAGCTCAAGGCCAAATTCGATGCGGAGTACGACAACAGTGGCGAGGGCAAGGGAGAGGAGGACACTGGCCGCATCACCGGGGACCATTCCTTCTACGAGGACCTCAAGGCGGAGGCGCAGCGCCAGAGTGAGCTGAACAAGAGTGAGTTCGCCCACCTGGACAACGAGTTTCGCATACAAATTGAGGGCTATCGGCCGGGGCTGTATGTTCGCCTGGGATTCAAGCAGCTGCCCGCCGAGTTTGTGGAGAACTTCGATGCCAGCTATCCTGTGCTGGTTGGTGCCTTAAACATGACGGAGGAGAACGTGGGCTACGTCAACTGCAAGGTGAAGAAGCATCGCTGGTACAAGAAGATCCTCAAAACGGGCGATCCCCTCATCGTTTCGATGGGCTGGCGCCGTTTCCAAACGGTGGCCATTTTCGCCAAAGTGGAGGACAACTTCCGGCAGCGCTACCTCAAGTACACGCCCAATCACGTAACCTGCAGCATGACCTTCTGGGGGCCGATCACTCCTCAGAACACAGGCTTCCTCGCTCTGCAGACGGTGCGTCAGGATCAGGAGGAGATGCAAAGGTTGGGCTTCCGGATAGCGGCTACGGGTTGCGTCACCGAACTCGACAAGTCCTCACAGATCATGAAGAAGCTCAAGCTGGTGGGGCACCCCCTCAAGATCTACAAAAAGACCGCCTACATTAAGGACATGTTCAACTCCTCGCTGGAAGTGGCCAAGTTCGAGGGAGCCAAGATAAAGACGGTCTCCGGCATTCGCGGTCAAATCAAGAAGGCCCACCACACACCCGAGGGCTCCTTTCGCGCTACCTTTGAGGACAAGATCCTACTTAGCGACATCGTCTTCTGCCGCACTTGGTTCCGTGTGGAAGTGCCCCGTTTCTATGCGCCCGTAACATCGCTCCTCCTGCCGCCCGAGCAGAAGAGCCAATGGCAAGGCATGAAGACGCTGGGCCAGCTGAAGCGGGAGCGAGCCTTGCAGAACGCTGCCCAGCCGGACAGCATGTACACGGAGATTGTGCGCAAGGAGAAGATCTTCCGGCCACTGGCCATACCCAAGGCCCTGCAGCGGGCACTGCCCTACAAGGACAAGCCCAAGCTGGGTCCCGAGAATCCCAAGCAGGCGCTGGAACGCGTGGCCGTGATCAACTCGCCGTACGAACAGAAGGTGGCCAAGATGATGAAGATGATCGCGACGAACTTCAGGGACAAGCGCAATCGCGAGCGCCTGGAGACGAAGAAGCGGATCAAGAACTATCGGGAGAAAAAGAGCGAGAAGATGGCATCCAAGGAGCGGCGCCAGAAGGAGCTGCGCAAGAAGGTCTCTCGGGCCATCAGCAAGGTGCGAGGGAAGCAGTCTGCTTAGGCTTTCGTTGTGTTTTCTGAGATGAGACCACTGAAAGGTTATTACTGGCTCCTTGGTTGTTTTGCTGTATAAAAATAGGTGTAAACAATATAAATAAATTTTAAATTTCAAATAACAACGCAAACTTGGTTACATTTCAATTAGAATTTACTCAACGCCCGCACTTCCGACGCTGGACCAGCTACAGAAATCGGCGTAGCCTTCCGTTCGCTGCAGCTGCTCCAGCAGGGCCGGAAGAGCCGGTCTCAGTTTTTGGAAAATATATAGATATAACGCAACACAGCTTGGGGACTAACATGAACTGGACATTATTGTGGGAACTAACGCAGTGTGCTGCCCTAGTCCTGGCTCTTGTTGTCGTCGATCGTCTTTAATGCGGCCAAGAGGGCATGTTTGCGACTGCCGGTCATGTGGCTGCTTGCCGCCGCTCCTGTGGCAATGCTGTTCCGTTTCTTGGACGCCGGATCGTCGCGCATATTGCTGTTGCTCGCCTGGCGGCAGAATGTCTTCAGGAAGCTCTCGCGCTCCTTGTAGTCGTCGGAGATCTGCTTGCGCAGGCTGGACATGTTCTCTTTGAGGCGTGGAGCCCGAGCGCCGTTATCCTGAGACTGCGAAAAATGGAGATGATACGAATATGTACATTACAAGGATATTCTCAGGGCCTCTAGGACCATACCTCTTCATCGCTGCGCTGTGTGTTCTGGCCGTCCGTCTCCTCGTCCTCTTCCTGCGACTCTTCCAGCAGATCGCCCTCGCTGCTCTTGGCGTCCAGGTAGGCGGCATATTTCACCAGGCTGGCATCGTTGGCATCGCTGTGCTCCTCGGGATCATCTGATCCCTGGTCGCACATCTTGGACATAAGGCCGTAGGCATCCGTCTCGTCCTCATCCTCGCCAGCTGGCTCATAGTCATCCTCGTAGTCGTACTCCAGGGACTTTAGCGACGTCTGCTTGGACTTGCCCTCGGCGGAAGGTATCTTGGACAGGCCGCCCGAATCGCGGCGCTTGCTGGTCGGAATACTGTCCGCCTTGACAGGAGCAACTAAGCGGTGTCTGGCATTGCCACTCTTTCCACTGGCGGCGGCGGCGGTCAGTGGCGTTTTTGCCTGCGCCGAGAGCACTTGACTCAATGTGGAGCGACTCTGGTTTGGGGCTATCTTGGCCTTGTTGTTGGCCGGCGGCAAGATGAGCTTCCCGCCGCGTCCACCAGCCGACTGTCGCTCCGGCTGCGGAGTCGGCGGAGTGCACGGTGCACTCTTGTCCTCCGCCTCGTCCTTCTCGAAGTCGAAGTACGTGTCCGACTCCAGCACATCCGTCAAGGCGTTGAACTCCATCGTGCTGTTCTTCTCGATCGCCTTGTCCAGCATCTCCAGGGATTTCTCCAGCTTGTCGATCTTGTCCGGCTCCTCGTTTACGCCGCTTAACTTGGTGCGGCGACCGGAGGACAAGGGATTCACCTTGTCGGTGCCGAGCTAAGGCGGGATTTGTTTCCCTATTTAGGTCCTGAGAAACTTATGCTTGCCTTTGTACTCACAGTGTATTCCTCCAGCTTGCGATAGCCGCTGATCTCGAGCTTGGACTTCTCCAGTTTCAGCATCACCTCCTTGCACTTCTTCTGCTCGTTGAGTAGCTGCTGGCGGAAGTTCTTGGACTCCAGCTGCACCTTGCGGGCCATCAGCTTCATGTCATTGTCCTTGTCCTCGAGACGCTGCTCCAGGGATCGCAGCTTCTCCTGTAGCTTCTGGCGCTCGTCAAGGTTCCTGAATAAAAGGACAAAGATAGTTTAATTAAGGTTTTTAAACAATTAGAATTAATATTAATAAAATAATATTAGAAACACTACACAAATGGATCATCAACATACTTATCCTTGTTGAGCTGGCTGTAGTGCTTGTTCTGATCGCTGAGGGAAAGGATAATTGCTTCCTTCTGCTTGAGCTTCTGCTCCAGATCCTTGTTGACCGCCTGGAGGTTGCGGTACTTGGTCTGCCAGACTCGCAGCTCCTCGGCGTGCGAGTGCAGCAACTGGGGGAGCTCCGCGTTGTTGGACTCGTACTTGTTTAGCGCCGATGTCTGGCGGTTGTGGAGCGTACGAAGCATCCGGTTCTCGTGCGCCAGATTAGCTATTTCCGCCTGGGCATCGGCCAGTTGGTTCTGGAAGGTCTTGGCGCGCAGATTCCTAGCGGACATGACACGCTGATGGATCTCACTGTGGTTCTGTGCCGAAACGGCCATCGCTGGCTGGCGGAGGCTGCCGTTGCTGGAACCCTTCACGCCACCACGATGCTGCGGAGGTGGCTGCCTCCGCTGATATATCAAACTGGCTGATTCCCGGGAGCTGGCCGAGAACAGGCTCTCACAGCTTTTGGCCGACGCTCTGCGGGGGGTAGAAGAGATTGGGTTTCAGTGGTTGGCCCCCATAGTTGGAGGAGAATAATTCTAAACTCACGCCATCAGATTTTGTTGACTCAAGCGAGGTATTGCCGAGCGAATGGACGTTACCGGCTTGCGCGGCGATACCATCTAAGATCCGGCTCGTGCTCCGGAAGAATAAAGGATTGCTCCACGAAGGCTATTCAATTTTTCAGAGCCTGATACGGATGTTTAGGGTGTAAGGTAGCAAATCGGGGCAGAGAGAGAGCTAGCCGGTGCGAGGCGATGCCGATGTAAAAATGTTACTGAAAAGCCTGTGTCTGCTGCTACTGTGGTTACCCCGTTTTGATGTTTGTTTATTGTTTGCTCCGCCGCCTGCTGCGTTGTTGGGGTTCAGCTTGGACTCCAGTCCTGGGTCCGGACCAGTGACTGGTTGCCATGGCGCCGTCGATATCACCGACTATCGAATGGGGTAGTCGTGTTCTTAGGGACAGCCCTCAAAAAGGGGTTTACGGTTCTCAAAACTTATTCTAATTCCGGTCTTTAAAGTGTTTTAAGCAATATTAAATGGGTTTGAAGTGAAATTGTTATATTGTGTTGGTATCTTCTGGATACAAAGCTGCAAACTGAATAATTGGCTAGAATAAAGTCTTAAGGATGCTTTGATTGCAGGCTTTTATTAAATATGCATTTAAGGTTAATAAGAAATGTTGTTTAAAAACAATCTTGATAATAATATAGACTAACAAATTCTAATTTTAACAGTTAATTGTGTCTGAAAATAATTAGCTCCTAAATAATATTAAACATGGATAATTATCAAGTTTAAAATAAACATAAGTTTCTTTGTGCATAAATAAAGGTTAGTAAAATATTAGTGAGGAATGTTTTATGAGGCTTGTTCAGCTTGTTCAGCCTTCATCTTCTGGTACTTGATGCGATAGGTTCCCTCCGGATCGTAGATCTTCTCCAGTCGCTCCCAGTCCGCCGGTCGGTTGTCAATTAGATGGTTCGTTACCTTCTCGGCCCCGTAACGCTGCTTCTCCGTGCATTTGGTGCACTCGGTCATAATAGCGTCGGGTAGGATGTCTACAAAATAATTTTATATTTTTAACTTCAAACTCTATACTAAAACTCACCCTTCAACATCCTGCCATCGGGCGTGCAGGGACCAGTTCCCTCCAAACACTTGATATAGTTGTTCAGCAATCGTTCCTGGTTCAGGATCTCATCCAGGTCCACGTTGTCGAACTTGTTGTCGTAGGGCGCCTCTACCATCGGCGCCGATGAGGTGGCCGGCGGATGAGGCAGTCCTTCCACACGGCAGAGCAGCGTGCACATTAGTGCCAAGGCCACCGATGCGTTCCACATGGCCAAGCGGAGGCTGGAGCGTCCCATTTTGAAGTATGATCGTATGCTGTTAATACCTTCAGTCACCTGGGTTTTTATAGGTGAACTTACTGACCTGCGTGCCTCCGTCCAATTTGGATAATGCCCAATTGAGTTCAAATTAAGACAATTTAATTTGATTACCAGGAAAGTCCATGAGGTTTAGCAGGCAAAGGCTTTTGCAACGGAATCGATTCTATTTGCTTTATTTTATTTTTTTTTTTTTTGCAACAAAGTTAAGCAAGTTATTTAAAAAGAGATTCCTATTTTAGGGTTAACGAAACTTTATTTTATGGTGAACATCGTCATATTGCGAAACATTTAACAAATGTTTTATATATATTTATTTATCTTCAAGAATTACTAGTTTTATTATAAAACCAAATACAACAAATAATACATATACAACATTTTAATTAAACATTGAATATTAAAAATAAAATACATAAAAGTAAGATTCTACATAAAACTTTCAAAACCTTGTTAAATTAATGAGGAACTAAACAGAGAGATAGAAACTTTTAGCACTGTTTCAAATTTCTAACGGTTATTTGTCAAACTCCCCTTCCTCGAAATGGCTTAAACGATATGTCACCGGAAAGAGAAAACAATGCATTAAATACAATTTTAAAGAAAAAAGGAAAAATTTGTTTGTGATGTCATATCAGCTTTATATGTATAATCGATTCCATTATCTTGAACGGGAATTGTTTTAATATATTGCGCCTTCTTATTTAGTGTTACCACATTCTATGGCTTGGCAGCCCCGCTAGCCCGGTACCTGCAAGTTGCAGTTTCAAAACGAGTTGGCAGGCTGCGTGATGCTGAGGCGCTTTCTTTTTCAATGAGTTTTCTTTAATTGCTCCATTTACGCAAGTAACCAAATTCGATGAAATTGTGCACATCCGGAAACATTGCGGCCTAGGCAACGCGTCCGCCACCCAGTGACTGCCCGTGGATTGGGTAACCGTGCGGGAAATGCCAAAAAGGCGACCATCTGTGCGGCGATCTCGATTTCTCGAACGTTTCGCGACGTGGGCGCCCCCGCCCCCAAAGACCAAGGACGACCTAGAAACGCCCAGACGGCGCCGATAATCTAGCACAGGTGACATCAGCCCGGGAGAAGCACATCCTCAGCACATCACCATGATCCACGTCGGTGAGAATTCGTGGAATCTGCGGATCTTCATCACGGATCTGGCGCTGGAGCGAACGATGCGCGTGCGCGGTGACCAGCACATCGGTGGAATTATGCTGCAGCTGGTGGATCCGGAGAATCCCAAGGACTGGTCCGACCACGCGCTATGGTGGCCAGCGAGGAACGTGTGGCTGAGCAGGACGCGCCTAACGCTGGACCAGTGCGGCGTCCAGGCCGACAGCCTGCTGCACTTCACGCCCATGCACAAGATACTGCGCGTGCAGCTGCCGGATCTGCGGTATCTGGACTGTCGCGTGGACTACTCCGTGAAGACCTTCGCGGCGGTGGTGAATCTGTGCAAGCAGCTCGACATTCGCTATCCGGAGGAGTTGTCGCTGTGCAAGCCGCTGGAGGCGGAGCATCTGAAGCGGAACTTTGCCCAGCTGCCGCACCAGAAGCGCGTGGCCATTGCCGAGCCGGATGGCACCAGCTATCTGCAGCCGGCGGCCGATACCAACTCGTTTGTGCCCATCAGTGCCTCCTTTCATGGCGAAGGGGGCGGCAGTACTGGCAGCCTGGACAAGCCCTCGGCGCCGGGATCCTTCTTCTGCGCTCCGCTGTCGCCGCACAACCATAGCAGAGGACGCTCGCCCATGGCCTCGGCTTCGCCATCGCCGGGAACGTGGAAGCAGAGCCAGATTGGCTACGCCACCCACGACTCATCGTCTTCGAGCCTGGGCGACTTCCAGGAGAATCTGGCCAGCTCGCCGCCCACGCCTTGCTCGGATGTCCGGGCGCAGCAGCTGCGCCCCAAGTCGCTGGTGGAGAAGGCGCGCCTGAATGTCGGCTGGCTGGACTCCTCGCTGTCCATCATGGAGCAGGGCATCCGAGAGTACGACACGCTGTGCCTGCGCTTTAAGTACTTCACCTTCTTCGACCTGAATCCCCGGTGCGACCAGGTGCGCATCAACCAGCTGTACGAGCAGGCCAAGTGGAGTGTCCTCAACGAGGAACTGGACTGCACCGAGGAGGAGAGCCTCATGTTTGCTGCCTTGCAGTTCCAGGTCAACCACTATGTGGACTCGACGCCCACGAGCGGCGGAGCTGTTGATTCGGGCATTGAGACGTCCAGCCAGGAGAACGACAACGATGACGAGATCGATTCGGCGCTGAAGGAGCTGCAGATCACGTTGGAGGGGCCAAATGGCGGAGATTCGGTGAATATCACGCGCATTCCCGAGCTCTCCGACTACCTGCGCTACCTGAAGCCGCAGAGGTTTACGTTGCGCGGCTACAAGCGCTACTACTTCACCTACCGGGACCTGCACTTGCACCTGTTCAAGAATGCCGAGGAGTCGCGTCGCGTGGCCCCCACTGTCAGCATCAATCTGAAGGGTTGCGAGGTCACCCCCGATGTGAACCTCTCGCAGGGAAAGTATGCCATCCGGCTGGAGGTCTCCCCGGAGGGCGGCCACGGACCCAACAGCGAGGTGTGGATACGCTGCGAGAACGAACAGCAGTACGCCAAGTGGATGGCCGCCTGCCGCCTGGCGGCCAAGGGAAGATCCCTGGCGGATAGCTCGTACGAGAGCGAAGTCGATGGCATACTGTCGCTGCTGCAGATGCAGCGGCCGGTGCATGGAGTCCACTTGAATATAGATCCGCGCTCCGTGGAAGCCGGGGACTACCTGTCGCCCAAGACCCTGCGCCGATTGTCGAACAAGGCGGTCCAGCGTATCCTGGAGGCGCATGCCAACGTCAGAGAGCTGAATCCCTTGGACTCGAAACTGAAGTACATCCAGGCCTGGCAGTCCCTGCCCGACTTTGGCGTTACGCTGTTCATCATCAAGTTCGATGGACACCGCAAGGAGGAGTTGCTGGGCGTGGCTCACAACCGTATCATGCGCATGGACCTGGGCTCCGGGGATCACATCAAGACCTGGCGCTACAACACCATGAAGGCCTGGAACGTTAACTGGAACATCAAGTGCATGATGATCCAGTTCGAGGGCGAGAACGTGGTCTTCTCCTGCCATTCGGCCGACTGCAAGGTGGTGCACGAGTTTATCGGCGGCTACATCTTCATGTCCATGCGGTCCAAGGACAACAACCAGGTCCTCAACGAGGAGCTCTTCCACAAGCTAACGGGCGGTTGGTCTTAGGAGCTATCGTGTTCGAATTTTATCGTTTCACCTACGCGTTCTTTCGAATTTTGTGGGGATGAAGCCAATGTTTTATATAGATATATACATATATTGTTGACCTGACCAGTGGCCTCGATCCGCGCTAACCAACTGATAGACTCAGCCTACCACTTAATTCGTTGTAAACTAATCTTGTTGATGATTTTTAACCGCGAAAATCGCTTGCCAAAGGCCTTTTTGCCTGCCTAACTCTAAAACAGACTTAACCGTGGCCTTAGCAATGTTTTTGTATGACTAACTTTTAAGGATATAATAAATAAATATGCCTTACAACACGAGAAGCGTCTTCATGGGTCATGTTTGTGGTTTTACATCGTTTTTAAAAAGAGTGCGTTCACAAATATAGTATCTCTCATAGTTGCAATCTAAATTGTTAATGTCGGAAGTTGTCGCGATGTTTTGTTCGAAATTTGTTGTAAGACTCTCCTAGGAATCCAGTAGAAAATTGTATTTTGTTGCCTATCCAGGTAAGTATTGATTACTTTGTGTCGATTGATATCAGGTTGTAACCAATTCCTCCGAAGAATTCATAATTCTCAATTAAATACAGGTTATCGCCTTGAAGAACCTGACTAGCGGGAGCTATATTTACAGATCTTAAAGAAGGGACTGAGGGAACATTAAGAATAAAGCAAAATTCAAGAAAATAATGATCGAGAAAAAGTCTTACCATATATTACTTGGCTTCCTGCACATATATATATTAACATCAGCCCCATAATAATCAGGAATTGTCCAAACGGTGTAAACATTTTGCAAATACTGTTGTGTCTTCTCAAAATTTGTTTGCTTTTATACCTTGATTAGTATATACTTGTGGTCAAGGTAAAGTAATCTTATCAAGGGAAAGCTCTCTTGAAAGGTTCTTTCATGTAAACTGAGTCAATACTTAATTATCAATCTTTATTGTAAAATTAATTGAATCAAAACTGAATCATAGCATGTTCTATTTGCGACCTAGACTTGAAAAGTTTGTATAATTTATGAAGAACTTTGTCAAGATAAATACTAATAGTGTAAGCTCTCCTTATAATAAAAGAAACCATAGCCCACGAGATTCTTATTGATACCAGCAATTTGCATCGCCAAAGATGATTCATGTAATCAAATCTACTTAGACTTAAATTTAATGTCACAACACCATTCAAAGCTCCACATATTCCACATATATACATTTAAAAAATAACAAAAACAATATAAAATATAAATAAACACTAAAAAATGTCGGTTAAACGAACCCGTGACGCGGACGTGTACAAGAACAAGAAGATCCTGCGGGTTCGCTTCAAGAAACTGGTCCGCGCAGTGATCATGAACCAGGCGTGGCTCTCCGACGCCGAGGAGCAGGGCATCTCCATGAACGTGAAGAAGAACGTGGCCATGTTCCGGCACAAGCGCAAGACGGGCATGCTGACCATGGCCGTAAGTCGGAATCTATATACCAGCAGAATTAGCAGACATTACTCAAAAATTAAATTTTTCAGGAAAAGGCATTGATGCGATCAAATCCCCAATTAAGGACTATCGAGGAACGGAAGAAACTCTGCTTGCTTATAGCTGGTCAGGAATGCTTCTCTAGAATTCCGCCGGTAAAAGATTTATTTTTATCTCTCAAAAAGTTACTTGTACCTTTGCTGAACTTTTAGAAAATTCGTGCCCGCATGGCGCCGGTTCTCGAGTTTATGTACATCAATCAATCGCGAGTGATTATAGCAGAGGGCGATATTCCCATTAGCCTCTATTTTATACTGAACGGCGAGGTCGAAATGAAAAAGAATGTCTACAATAAGGCAAGTTTCCACATTGACTACTATTACAGGGTCAAAAATTTAAAGATATTATTACATTTATTAATTTTTCAGACTACAAAGCAATGGACCGAAGTGCCAGAGGCTATATTCGGTCCTGGCGACTATTTCGGCGATGTCGAGATGACTGAGTCCTGCCCAAGGATGTACACCTATACAGCCTTGTGTAAGAAATTCCAGTCTGTTTTAAAATTAGAACTTTGAACTTGAAAGAAAAGTGCAATGCACTTTACAGCTTAGGCAAAAATACAATCTGGATTGTACTAGTATTTGCTAATGGTTTCTGATAAAGTTTTAAGTTAAACAAAAAATTTGTAATATTTATCTATAATAATTAAGCACAAGTATTATATAATTAATTGTTAATCATAATTTTTCTGCTTACTTCGAATGATTTTAGCTGGATGCGAACTTCTTGCGATTTATGATTTGGATTTCGATCGCATTTTAAAGCCTTTTATGTTGAAGCAATGGAACGAAAAGAAGATGGCGCTAAAGGCCTTCGACTACTTTAATTTCTTCACCCCAGAGCAGGTCTGTCTCCTTAACAGCAAGTCCTTAATTACAATATGGATCCTTAGATTGTTGTCGCCTGCAAGTATGGCTATCTTGTCCAGTATGAACCATTGGATACCATTTACTTGGGCGAGACCGGCTCCCTGAGCTATGTTCGCTTCGTTCTGAGCGGCGAGTGCGTCATTCTGCAGTGCCTGAACATGAAAGTAAAGTATATAATAAATAATATATTTAATAATAAAAATACTTCGAAATTCGCTTAGGTCTCTCACAAGGATAAAAAGGCCACTTTTGAGCTGACCGCCGTCGACGAGGATAAGGAGGGATTGACCATGTTTAATTTGAAGGATATATACAGCCGCATACAGTTCCCGGACATTGCGGACCTCTTGGCCTCGTCCTCCTCCTCCGAAGATCAGAGTGGCAGCAACAAGAAAAAGAAACAGACGGTATTAGTTTGCATTATCCTACTCGCTTTCCTACTAACTTCAGATCCCAAGATGCGGCATATGAAACTGCAAGATATTGAAAAGTTCTGCGGAATCGGTAATGCAACGCACGGCAAGCGAAAGATACGGGAGAAGCGACCGTTAACTGCAGCCGCGCAGGCCAGAAAAACCCTAAAGATAGAGAGCCTGCGAAGAGGCACACCCTATTCAGTTATCCCTGACAGCGATATGGATTCCGTGGAGCAGGACCCGGACCCTGATTTCGACGACGATGACGAGGATATTTCGGATTACTCCAGTGGCTCCTCGTACGACCTGGTCGCTGATCCGAATGTTGTGCAAATGCAATTGGGGCGTCAACGTGCCGAAAGTGAAGAGATACAGAACAGAAAGTCGAGTGCTTCCTCAGAAATATTCAGTGCTACCTCCAGGACCATCGAGGAAGTTCACAGCTTCGATTCAGTACCCAGCGCTGTAAGTTATTAACTGAATTTAATCAGCAGGATAAGTAACAAGTTATTCCGTTTCTGTCAACGCATCTCATTTCTGGTTTTCAAATAGGCTCCCAAGGATCCTATCCAGACCTACTTCATAGACGTCGGCTCCCTGACATACGGCAGCATCTTTGGTCTGGGCGAGAAAATGGAACACCGTGTGATTATGGCGCGGACTGTAGTACAGTGCCTGCTCCTGCCGCGCTACTGGTTGCTAAAGGAGGAGCAGAACCCGGGCAATATATGGAACCGTCGCAAATTCTACTTTGAATGCAATGTACCATCGCGCCAGGATCTGTTCTCCAACTTCCTAAAGACTCGAAAGTGGAACAAGTTCCGACACGACTATATCCAGAGCCTGCTGGATGATAAGACGACGGCCCAGATGTCCAAGGAGGAAGATATCCCGATTATGTGCCGCATCGTGGAGACCAACGATGAAGCCATATAAAGTTTTGTCCTGTAAGTCCTAGGTTCAAGCACATTGAAAAATGTCCAGTAAAAGATGAAAGTATAAATTTTAAAGGTTAAATTATACAAAATAAATATTTTCATTCTGACAAGATTATTGGATTGCTTTATTATTATTTTATTATGTTTTTTTTATTAATATTTACGGTGCAGGAGTGAAAAAACAGAAAATATTTGGGGTAACACGGCGTATAAGTGATATACGTTAGAGCTTTTTCATTCACTTTTAATTATGATTTAAATTAAAGTTAAGTTTTAAGTTTCAGAGCATTATATGATAATCTTTTAAAAAAATGTATCTAAGGAAGTCGCTAGCAATAAAAATATAAATTTAAGTCGTTTTTATAAGCTTTTTTAATGTAATCGCAACTAATAAGTTATTTGCGAATTAATTACTCCTTTGCTTAGTTGAGAGTTCGTTCACATATATAGCGCCTCGCAGCTGTACAATCTCTGTCATTCATTAGTCTAGCTTTAGTAAATCCGAATTCGTCGCAATGTTCTACATTATTGACATTGTTCGGCTCACCGGGATGCCACAAGTTCTTTGCTACTGGCTTTCCACTGGGGAACCAAACGTGACGACCCAGAGTCAGAAAATCATTTCCAGAAGTCCAGTATATAAATTTATCATTCCGATTGTCCAGATAATTATTGATTGCCTTGATTTTTTCGTTGCTGTCGAGCGATATTAAATTGTAGCCCATGCTCTCGCAGGATTGACGGGCTGAAAACCAGTTTCTCTCTATTTTATCCTCAATGTAATACATTGTATCGCCGATAAATACCAGGTTAGCTGGTACTATATTCACAGATTTGGGTGCGACTACAAAAGGTTCAAAGTCAAGATGAAGGGCAGATAATAATAGATCGGAGAAAGGATCTTACCATCTGGTTCTTCACTCCCCGAAGAGAAGAAAATCAAGCCCAAGAAGACCAAGAGTGTACTATACTTTGTTAGCATTTTAAAGATACTGTTTTGGATTCTCCCTAGTTGTTTCCCTTTATATATACCACGGTAAAATATAAATCAATTGAAGAACCAATTGTTATAAGACTTCACCTTATCAATAACACTTGAGATTAGTAGTCTTACAACGGAAATCTTTAAGAGATTTATTAGATATTGTAAATTAAGCAAAACTTTGTCTTATCATTCTCAATGTTTACAGTTATTCTATTATATTTTTTATTATTTTTTATTTACCAAGCAATCGTGTTCAAATATTAAGTAAAATATAGGCACAATTTCATAGAGAAAGCACTGGATTGGAAAGCAAGAGATATATATTTTTTATATGTATTTTTTATATGGAAATCACGATATTTTGATCAGAATATCATATCTTATCTTAATTTGCGTAAATAAAGATGTCTGAAGGGGAAGGTATTGAGAAACAGTCACCTATAAAAGCGGAACAAATACAATAGATCTTATAGTGTATAAAAACTATTAAGTCAAACGAGTAAATCGAAATGTATATGCAATATAGTATCGAGTATTGGGTCTTCTTCTGTCTTTTACTCAATGGGTAAACATGACTTTCGATAAATAATTGTAATTTAACAATAGTGTATGTTTAATCCTTTTACCAGTAACTTTTGTTTAGATCTGATGTGTGATTACTTTCACAGATTACGCTCACAGATATAGAATCTCGTAATTGTACAATCATTATCGTTCATTAGTTTTGTTCCACCAGATCTGAATACGTCGCAATGTTCAATTCCATTGGTGTTGCTGGGCGCTCCAGGATACCAATTGTTCCCTGGAACTGGCTTCCCACTGGGGAACCAAACATGCGTGCCTAGAGTTAGAAAATCATTTCCAGAAGTCCAGTAGGAGTCTTTATCCATTTGACTGTC